>JBBPBQ010020321.1:4357916-4382833 GCA_037974755.1 Cicer yamashitae | reverse complement strand
CTTTTTGCTTACAACCAAACGTAATAAGAAAACAAATAAAAAACTGATAAGCAACATTGTTGAGAATATAAAATAAATATATAAAAATAAACTGTAAAAATGTAGACTAAAATTTATTTGTACTCCCAACCTTATCTAATTAAAAAATTAGAAAGGCAAAGTGTCCTTATACTATAGTTTCACAATAAGACAAGAGCTTATATAAAATGGAGTGATTTAATTGCCTTAAAGTAAGTAGATACTAAAGTAAATAAATTAAAAATTAAAATTATAACTTCTCAGAATTAATTATATGTATATATTTAATATTAACCATTAATTTATTAATTAACGATTGACGTGATTCATTGACATGATTTACCTTAATTATTATTTAAAGTGACATGCTTATTTTAAATAATGAATCTAAAATGGAGATAAACAACTAAACTTTCTTAAAAACTAATTATCCATTAGAATTTTTATAGTATAAACATGGAGATTCTCTATTCGTGTATTTATATTCTATTGGAGCTGGTCTTTCAGGAGACCGTGGAAAATTCTTTTGAAAGCATTAGAGTGATTGATGTGTACATTGATAAAGAATAAAAGTTTAAAATTAATGGACTTCAGAATTTTTCAATATCCTAGTGATACCTAGTGTGATAAACTCAACTTCTCTATCATATAGTTTATTGCTCTTTCTTATATTATTTTTCTAGAGGTTAAAATACAATTTTAATTTTTTTATTTTATTAAACTCATTTTTGTATTCTTCTATTTTTTTCTGTAATTCTAATTCCTTCATTTATAAAATTGTTAAGATTTCTTTCTTTTTTAATTTGAATTTTAATTTGATGATGTAGCAATGATTTTAGTGATATGTACATAGTGATATAAAAAATCATTTTGACGTGAAATTTATTTTTATTTTTAAATTAAATAATACTACTTTAATAATTTTAAATAAAAATATTTTTAAAAAACTTTAAATTTTGGAAAATTAAAAAAAAATATTTTGTTGTTTTAAAAATTTTGAAAAAAAATTAAAAAAAAAGTCACAAATAATTCACTTCTTTTCTTTGATTAAAATAAAGAATTTTTTGTATATAAGAACTTTTCTTATATATAAGAATTTATTTGACTTTTTGATTTTTTTCAAAATTTTTAAAACAAAAAAAACAGTAATTTAAAAAAATGATTTAATTTTAATTTTCATAATTTTTAAAAAAGTATTAATTTTTTGAAAGTTTTAAAGTAAAAAAATTATTATTTTTAAATCATTAAAGTTGTATTATTTAATTTAAAAATAAATTACACATCACCATAATGTTTTACATCATCATATACATATTATTAAAATGACTTTTACATCATCAAATTGAAAAATAGACTAAATACAAACAATTTTGAAATAGGAAGACCAAACTGTTTTTAGCCTAAAAAAACAATAAGTCATTTGTTTAAGCAACAGTGAACTTATAGAGAAAGACGGTAATTTGATTTTCACATGCATAAGCAATAAAAATATTATATTTTGCAGTTTAAAATATAAATAAAAATGAATTAATTATACTAATTCCATTGTATTTTAAACACCCTTGAATTAATTTAAATTTTATTCTTATAGAACAAATTTCTATGAAAGACAATTTAAACACTTTAATTACTTTTTTTGTTACTTAGAAAAAAATTGTCAAAAAAAAAATACTTTGAGAAAATATCAACTTATGTGGTAACTTAGAACTACTACTTTTCCTTTAGTTTATACACGAGATGATACTATCAGAAATTCACATACACAACTACGAAGTCTCATGTTTAAATTTTTAACATGACGTCTATAACAATCCGGCCATTACCTAGCTCAATTGGTAGTGGGACTGTGTGGATGCGGTACTTATCCCCCAGGTACCGGGCTCGAAACCCAATAAAAATGCGCCTTTCCACTGGGTGGTCCTCCACACAGTCCCACTACCAAAAAAACTCATTATTTCCACTGGGTGGTTAGGGGGAATCTAACAATTTCGACATTTTGTCAATTGAACTAAGACTTAAAGACAGCGGAAATACTACTTTAAAAAACCTATATTAAATCTTATATTTAAAATCAAAAAAAGTATATTTTATAAAAAAATTTATATTAAATCGAACTTATCATCATAAAAATCGACTTATTAGATGAGGATGTCTTTGTTATGAGACTTAGATTTTTCCAAAAATAATTTTGATTTATAGCATTTTTTGTGGTATATATATGCTCAAGTATTTCCATGCCGACACATCTCATCTTATCATAGTACTTTATTTGGTATTTGATGTTGGAAAACTCTTAATTGACTTTTTGCACATAGCTTTATAATCTTCTCTTTCCCCCCCCTGTCTCTTAGCTTCTTTAAAGTGTATTGATATAAGCTTCAAGCAATGCTTATAAAATGGAAAATAGTGAAAATATATAACTAATTCCACATTAGAAAAAACTAACGATATATATAGCTTTACATATAAAGAGATTTATGTACACTACTACTATACTTATTAATATGTATAATTAGAGTACAAACAATCATGAAGTGTACCCATTGATTAAAGACCACCCCACCTTTTACATTGTCCCTCCAAGTTTAGGCAGTACCCTACTTTGACAAGAGTGTTCAACCACAACAATTCATTATGTTATTATCAGCCAAGTAATGAAAATTACAATTATCTTGTATAAAGAGCAGGCTTAGGTAAGGCTCGTGCATCCTTCATATGCAAGTCAAACCAAATGTAATCTTTTTATGAAGAAAAAAAAATGTTGAACTAATTGAAATCTACATAGAAGATCACATGTTTATTTAACATTGTCATAAGTTATCGACATAAGTTAATGAACAAACCATATTGCATGATAAGCTACAATTTCAATTGATGCACAATATCAAAATTCAAATTATCTACTTGCACTTTTTTTTGTTAATGAAAGTTAAATGTTTTGATGTTGTGATTGAAGTCTTTCAGTTGTCATCAATATAACAATCATTATTTATTTTTGTCTTAAAAAAAAGGCTGATACTTGGTATGGTATCTACCATATCCTTAATATATATATATATATAGACATATATGCTACTCTCTTTCTCTCATTATGTGTCTCATTGACGATATTAATTTGTCTCATATTCGGTCTCATTTGCATTATTAATTTGTCCCAATATTACCATTGAAACATTAAATTATCATTTGCATTATTAATTAGTCTTATTAACTATGGAGTTTTGCGCTCTAAATTTTATAGTATTTCCTTTTTATGTATTCAAGTCAAAATGTAAACATATACTAATTATTTTTTAAAAATGTAAATAAGTATCTAGTAAGTAAAATTAATCAATAAATAAATAAATTTAAACGTACTAGTCATGTCTGTCCCATAACTCCTATACTATTATACACCAATTTGATGGCGATCTCTCAAAAACTCCAAACCCACTAGTTTTTCTTCAAACAAGTGGAAAGCACTGCATACTCTAAAAGTTTGGCATCCTTCATTTTAACGAACAGCATCAGGCGAGTATCCAAGCTCATGTTCCAAAACCTTGACACAAGCACTAAAAGCTCCAGGCTAGTTAGATGCATACATATACATATGGACCTTTCAATCAACGCGACCATCTCCCCATTTTAAAAGTCGTAATCTTTCTCTTTTTGTTGGCACGATGCTTGGCAGAAATTCTCATTTTCCTTTTGGCATTTCGCATCGGATTGATAACAGCCATGAGCTTTTCATCATGTTTTCTCTTATTTCTTTTCAAGCTCATGTTCTTCCGGATAAGATTATAAACTTCCACAAAGTTTTGAGTGCCCAGAATATTCTCTATTTTTCTACACGTCTCATCTGCTGACTTTTTCAGATTATCTGGTAAACAACAATAAAAGGTGGGCTTGGTAAAGATAAACTAGGTAAAGTAAATCTTAGAAGCATATGTTACAACATTAGACATTATGAAAAGAAAAGAAAAAAAGATATCTATATCTACCATACAGGAAATGTAAGAGAGGAAAGGATCAAGTACCAGCTATCTCTTTTCCAGCAAATCCTTCACAAACTTTATACAGAGGTAATAGGACCACACGTGCATAATGCAGTAGGCAGTCATCCTTACTCATCTGTATCTGTGCCATAATTATCCCAAAACTGTTGAAGACTATTCCCATCTGTGTTAAATAAGCAAAATAATGTTACTCATATGCAAATTGATTAAAGACTAAACAACACATGCAAAGAGGTCGAGTGAGTACCGACCTGAGCACCATCACTTTGAAGGGCAATTTTGCCCATTTTCTTGAGCAATAAGGAGACAAGTATATATTGGGTGTTCTTAACATTAAGTTCACTGCTGTCTTCAAATACAGAAGAGGACATGAACATGCTTCTTCCTTTTCTTGCATTAATTAAGTCAAAAGCTTTGAGAAACTTATCCTTCTCATGTTGCTCAAGAGTAGACCAAAATGCAGGGGGATCTATGCAAGCAGTTTGCCCCATTATAGAATGGACACCACAAATAGCAAAGACAATATTCTGAGTTATCAGGTTGCTTCCAGCATCAGCTATGAGTGTCATTTTCAGTTGGCAGCAAAGAGAAGTAGCTATTAGATATAGTCGACTAGGACTCATAATAAAATAACTATTTAAGGAGCTTTGTTGATTTTCTTTGCTAGCCTCTTTTACACGTGCAAAGTATAGAGCTATGAGCTGACCCGACATGTTGCGTAGCGATGAGTGTGGATGCAACAACATCTCACATATTGCTTCCCATATATCCTGAAATGCATGTGTAAAAAGAAATATGTCAGCGTGCTTGCTCAGATGTGGAAAATGATGGTGGAAAGTTAAATGGATAAGTTTTGATTACTAAGACGTTTGTGTTCATATAAAATGAAATGGAAGTATTAACAGATTTGGTACCTAAACTAACAGAATTGCCTATACTTGTGCAGTGCATTCTGCGCTACTCTATCAGTCTTTAACATAAATTTTCCATTCCAATCGATTACCAAAAACCCATCAGTTTCTAAAATTTGAGCCTTTCCTTTCTACTTTGTAACTTCTGCTCAAAACATAAAAATGAAATTACAAGAAACAAAACCCAATATGCCAACGAAGCAAGCAACCTGCATGGCCTTGGTTAATAACCATTGGATATTTTATGGTAATGTAATATTCTTTGCTCCATATAACATATGGCCCTAGGGATGTTCTCTGGACGGGGCAGTTTTGGCCAGACTTGTTAGTCAACCCAGTCAAATTTCATTGGTTCAGGTTCTATAGAAAATCCGTAATTTTCCTATGGAACCCAAACCAACCAAACCCGGTGATGAACGGGTTGGTTTGCATAGGGTCACGAGACAAGATTTTAAAATTTCTTAAAAATTATATAATTAAATTTAATCATATTTAATGAAAAACTCCAACACTTCTAATTAAATTAAAACATTTCTTGATTCAGCACATAAATGTAATTAAATCACTTAGCGTTTGTTCAAGTTCGTTCCAAACTATAAAAAATTGAAATCATGTGTTTCAGGTTGGGTTGTGTCATCATGTTGATTGGACCGACCCGTACCCACGAACACCCCTAGATGGCACCATCACGGAAAATAAAGCTTCAGCTGCAGAAGAACAAAATAACTAACGTTCAACTTAGAAATTGGTCATTGGGTGCTTGAGTCTCAGTCTTCGACTATACATACTCTGCACCTCACCATGCTTTTCAGTTTTCCCAACAAAAACCAAAAATACTTTACTCTATAAAATCCCCATTTTACTCATTTCAGGCAGTCCGCACTCTCAATTGCAACAGAAATAATATGCATCTACATATATTTCATAATCTAGCATGTCATGAGCAACAAATTTATAAGCATCCACATATAAGTCCATACACTATTAAATATACAGTACGAAGAAATTTACCTCCAGATCCTTTGCAAAGCATAAATCATGGAACTGATTAATCATCTTCTCTAGCATAACAAGAGAATAGTATGCTTCCTTCCAAAGGGGAATGATGGACTCAGACTCAAAGCCCTCTTGCCTGTTTATGACTGCAAGTATAGTAGACTGCAAAATGCGACGAGTCACCGGCAAGATAGAGTCTACATGTTTAAGAAATCCTTTCTTTATTACCTCAACCAGCAACCCCAAAACCTGTATCGGCAATTCAGAGTTACTTTTTAAAACCATGCTAGGGTTAGAGTTACTTTTGTATTTAAGAAAATACAAGAAAAACAAAACAAAGAACATATTGGTTCTAAATAGTTTTCCTACTACAGTAATTCTTTCTTCCAGTCCCTTTCCTACTCGTCCTACTCTGCAGAGAAAGACTCCACTCAAACATACCCCAATGGAAAACCAAAGCTATCTTCATTATAAGGACAAATTTTTTGTTTGGACAAAGCTAACTTCATTATAATGCACAGCAGGCACTGTCATTTGGAATTTCTGGATGGGTTTTGGGCGTGTCATTTGAATTTAGAGCAATTTCTTTCCAATTTTTAGTGAAGAGACAATTTATGACAATGTGGCTTCCTATTTTGTTCTTTGGAGTATTTGGTTGGAAAGAAATGCTTGTATTCTGCTGCTCAGCAAAACCACCTATGGTCTCCCTCAAGGAGTATCTCTAGCAAAAAGATGAGGTATATGGGGGTTGCCCTATATATGAGTCTATTAACCAAAAAGATGAGGTTTAATTTCAACTGTCTCTTCGGTAATTTTAGGGAGCATCTCCAGCAGAAATGACGATGTATTATCTATTGGGCATACCTCTACTCGACGTGCATATCAACTATCTAAAACTACTAAAATAAAATTGCAACTACAGTATATTTATACAAAAAGATCCCCAAACAACCATATCTGCTAAGAAGACCACATATTACAATCAGACCCAGAAAATAAGTACTGAGACGATATGATATTCAAGTTTATGCTTTCTAATCGATTCATGGTAATTTGGAGAAGATTACCTGTGCGGCAGCACCCCATAGTTGCTGCTTGTCACCCAAATACCAAGAAAGAGCATATTTAAGAATAGAATTAAGTGCATTGGGACTAACAGAACCAATGAGCTTCGTTATAGCAACCCTACTCATGGAACGATTATTATCATCATTATCATTTGCCAAGCAAGCAACCAAATGGACAAAAAATGTCTGTGATTGCTCATTCAAGTCCTTTTTAGGAAATTTGACGATAATAGCATAAATCATTTCAAGAACAGATTCCCGTCCAGTCGAATGTTCATACCTGTAAGGATTAAGAAATCCATTAGCCTAATATCAATCTTCAAAAAAATGAAAAAGAAAACTGTGAACATAAATAATTAAGAAACACACTGCACTTACCTCAAATTCGAGAGCAGGAAGTCCAGATGTTGTTGCAAGCGCTTCGCTGAAAGTTTATAATCAAGCAAAAATTGCAACAAAATTTTCCTGCATTTCTTGCGAATTGAATCCATTTGACTTGTCACCATCAATTCAGCAACCCTAGTAACAATATCATAAATTTCAGGTACAACCAGCTTGCGGTTGACAATACCCTTTAGAAGTGATAGTGCTACCAAAGATGGATTCCTTTCAAGGTCCAGAAATATTGGAAGCTGAATTAGTAAATGTATTTGGTCTGGGGCGAGAGAAATTTCGGTGTTCCTCAAAAGCATAGTCAGCAATGTCAAACATGACTGCATTAAAGGACTACTAGAGTTCACTGAACTCTGGGCAATATCAAATACAGCAGACTTTATTCTCTCAGCATGTAATTGAAGGGATGGTAAAGGCAACTTTACTAGTACAGTAAGGCATCCAAGGGAAGCAGACAATATATCCTCATACTTGGAGCATAAACCAATACTTAATAGCTTGACAAAAGGATCTAATAAGGATAAAGTATATTCATCTTTTACACCCTGTTTCATACCCTTCAAACGTTTAAACAATATTCTGATACCAAACACTGTTAAAAGGTGTGAGCATAATAAGCCACTAGCAACTACACGACCTGAAAAAATTCTTTTAGCATTACTATGGCTATCCTTATCTTTCGATTTTATCAACTTAATCTCATGCCAGCCGATTTCATTTTTTAATTCACCCTCAATAACACCATAAATAAAGACAAATAGATCACTCTGATCTACCGATGGATTGCTTTCAATACCAGCAGCTATACTGTGCAACATATTTTCCAATTTTCCTTTTACATTTTGTGTGACATGCTTCTGCGAATGAGCAGTCACTGGTGTAAGCAGCTTTAGTGCATGGCTTTTAAATGTTGCGTTTTGGGCCACCAATTTCAAGGTTTCAAATGACTTTTGTCTCCTTGTTTCTTTCATTTTTGAAGCTATCTTTTCCACCTCCTTTTGTTCAGCAACATCTCCGAGAATGTCATTCTCTATCACAGAAAGGAGATCCCCCAAACAGTAATCTATCTTTCCACTAACTGGACTTGAAAGACACTTGGACAAAATAAAATTAAGTGTGTATCCTAGGACATGAAGTTCATATCCTCGCTTTAAAGTAGATCGCAAAACCTTGACAATGAATTGCAAGTATTCCAATCCAAGTTCTTTCAAACAAGTAGCCAAAGCAGACCTAGCTTCATCGCGAATGCTTTCTAGATGACTCTTTAAGAAGTTTGAAATTCGATGAACAATAGTTGGAAGATATGTGTCCATCACATCACCTGAAAGTAACTTAAGTAGTTTCAATGCAGCAAGACTGATATTTACATTGACTTTTTCCGAATCAGAATCTAGCAGCTTTTGTATCTTTGGAAGCACAACTTTATAGAGACACGTTTGTATATCTGTGTTCACATCAGACGCACCAACTTTGCCTAAAATGACTGAAGAAACAGTATCAGTTACCCCCATGTCAGAAACACCAATCAATGATTCCTTAGATTCTTCAGCATGAGAAAGTTCTGAAAAGTGAAATTTATCCAAAATAGAGCAGATGAGACGTATAAAGAGTTTCTGCTTGTCTGGACCCTTGGATGCTCCCTGAAAACATTTGTTCAATAGTGCATAGTATGACTTCCATCCCATCTGACCAGCTACAGAAGCAATGGTCTCGATACATGCATTTTTCAAATGGTCAACCTTGGCCTCTTTCTCATCAAACAACATGTTGAAGAAGAGCCGCATGAACACTTTTTCAGTGATGAACTGGAAATAAACAAAAAATAATTAAAAATAGTCACTAGGAAAGATACTTTTATTTGAGAAATTAAATTTACTACCTCTGATAATTTGTTTGTACTGGTAACATTTCTAAACACCGACAATGCCTTCACCCTCTTACGGATCTGTAACACCAAATGTACTTACGTGAGTTGTTTTGCAGGCTATGTTCATAACTTCACCAAAAGTAATTGCTAATATTACAAGATATCATAGTTGAGAGTGTTTCGGATTACAATAAGGAAAGACACAGAAATACACATAATAATGATATGTCTGGAATAAAAAGCTGCATATATATATATATTGGAAAATTACTTAGGTAAATGGTTAATCATAAACCTACCACTGAATCAGCTATATCGTCAAAAAAATTTGTTTCACCATCTTCATTGCACAGGACTGTAAGTGATTTAAGGTTTGACACATCTGGAAGCTTCAAAGCCATTAGACTTAACAACTTCATCCATCCCTGCAATGACATCAAGCAGTGTTTAAACATAGAGGATTAAACAATCCTTTTTTATGTGATTTAAAGTTACATTTTCAATTAGTAATTAACTTAGTATCTATGGCAGTATACTATTCCAAAATCCTTGCCATGCATGGAAATAGGAATGGCAACTATTTGTCAAACAAGACATGGTATAAAATCCAAATATATGGATATGTAATTACATATGTCTAACTTGGAATGGCAACTATTCCAATATATGTCACTAAATACCTTTGTAATAGCAAGTGGCCCATCCATGGCATCAACCATATGCTTCAACAGAAATTTCTTTGTTATACGCTGGATGCATGATTTTGTCCAACAACCATCAGTGTTTTGCATTACAGACAACTCTTGTTCACTGTTTCCTTCTTGACAAAGGATGAGTGCAGAAAAATCAACAAAAGATAGCAATGAACTCTGTGCACTACAGACAAAAGTTGTTTCTTCTGAGGACATGTCATGCACACAGTGTGATAAAATAAGTAATGCATGTTCCACTTGAACATTTCTGAAGAAATCGGTATTGATGATTTTGTAAGCATTCAAAATAGCATCATGATCAAGCCAACCCAAAGTAGATGTTGTATTCAGCTGACGAAGAAGTTTGGCCTTCATCCCAACAGCATAGCAGGGGAAATTTGAAGAAACACAGAAATGTCAGAATGTATTTGTCAGAAAGTAATATGAGTGGATCAAGAGACAAGAAAGCAAGAATTACCACTGAGAGTACAGATGGATCAGATACTACAAGAACATCAAGAAGATCACATATCCTCAAACGCCCATCCAACTCAGCCGAAATATATAAAGGAGAAATAGCACTCAAAATCTTAGCGGTGCTTCCATTTCCTAATATCGGTATCATATTTTGAATGACTTGCAGAACTTCAATATAGACATCTACAATATAGCAAGGAGAACTTCAATTTCAATATACAAATTAATTAGTCGAAAAAGCAAAAGATGAAAATAATGCAATTGGAGATATAGGATATTCTCTCACCAGAACTTTGTGTTTTCTTTTCCAAGAACAGAAGCAGTATGCCCACAAATCGATTTGCCAACTCTGCCTCCTTGATGTACTTTGGTAAAAATTTGAAAATTCTTATTACTGTCTCCCCAGGAGATTTGATCAGCTTTCTGATCAGGAAAAAAAATAGGTCGAAACATTTAGTGTCGAGCCCTCACTCCCTATACAGGTTATCCAAAAAAGATATGTTGTTCCGTGCTAACATAAAATGGAATCAGTGCAATCAGACAAGGCATCCACTTATTCATATGGTAAAATTACTAGCATGCTCCAAATGTACAAGTATATTTATTTAATCTTGTTAATTTCAATATAATTGAATTGAGTTCACCCACCCTCCAGCTCTGCCTTGTGCACCAAAAACTAATAAATTGCATAACGCAAATATATTTTTTCAACCTTCAATACTTATTGATAATTATGCCTATGTGTTGCCTTTGTCCTCTATCTTAAAACTGCCAAGGAACAACTTCCTAATCGCTTAAGTTGTTAGACAAAGGTACATGAACGATATTAGGCTTAAATATATTTCTAGTCCCTATAATCTACCCGGTTTTTTGTTTTAGTCCCTAAACATTTTTGTTTCAAAGTGGTCCTTATAGTTATTTTATTATGTTGGTCCTTGTTATATTGTTTTAGTCTATGTAATATTTTTCCATTTTAGTCCCTACAGTATGGTGGTGTATGTAATATTTTTCCATTTTAGTCCCTACAGTATTACAAGAACCAAAAACTGAGTACCAAAATTAAACACAAAAAACTAGGGACCCTGTTAAAACAAAAAATATCAAGGATTAAAATGAAAAGGTGTGCTTATTACGATGACCAAAAACACTTTAAACCATGACTCCGAAACTAATACACCACCACAAATTGAACCATCCGCACTTGAAGCAAGGACAAAGCACAAGCCTGCTCTAATCTTGTGCATATATTTGAACTTTGTTTAGAAAATAGTTAGTAGCGAAGGTTGAACTCCCAATTACATCGCCAAAGGCTCTAATTCTACTACTGGGTCAAGGACCAATTCTCGTAAATGTTTTAAGCTCTTAGGGGAAGACTCATGATTGGATTACATCTAATCGTAGACCACCAGACTGATAATGAAAGCAAGCTATTTTTTATGAAAAAACTGTTTCACAGATTAACGAAAGGCAATTCAATTGTCAGTTTTCATACAGGTCTACACTTTCAAGATTGGTTCTGATGGGAACACTGATTGCAAGACTCTGGACCAGAGACTCTCCCTAGACACATTTTTTGTCTCGGTTATGGATACACTTAGACCCCTTATGAAAATTAATTTGTTTTCCTGCTCTTTACAACTACTGTTCATCACTTGCCCCCTTATCAACTAGAAAGTAAAAATTCTTCATACCACAAAGAACTGCAGGGTATTGTATTGTTAAGAGGTAACTTCATTTCATGGAGGAATAAAATTCAGTTGCCAATGAAATGGCAGCAGTAACATGCAAACTTAAATGGTTAAAAGTTAAAACAATTACTACTTCAGCAACTAAAATTGTGAGAGCACAAGAAAATGAAAATTAAATACCTCTTGGCTGCATTATCACTCCCAAATAAACAACAAATGCTGTCCATAAGCACTTCAATATTTGAAAGTAAAACTCTATGGGCAGAACTGTCTTCATAATCCAACTGATTGTCAAGGCTTAACAAGTTCTCAACAAACTTTAGAACACAATATACGATAGCTTCAGAAGCTGAATTAACGGAAACAATGGAAAATATATCAGGTATGAGACTTTCCTCCCTGCACAATAGTTCTACAAGCTTATGGTTTGCACTCATGGCTAGAAAACAAGACAGCAGTGAACTTGGTTTCTCACTACTAGCAGCCTCCTGTTTAAATTTATCAACCAGTGGTTTCACTGAGGAAAAGAATCTGTCCCACAAATCAGAACCAAATTCATGATCCTCATACTTATTGACAACAAGGGAAACAATTTTCAGGCACAGAGATCTCATGTCCTTGAGCTGCTTTGAAGTATTGCCAATCTGCAAAATAATATAAAAATTAATATCAAAACAGACAACATAGATCAAACAAGGCAGAAAAATACGATTCCAATCGTAAATTGTATAATTTATTTTTAGAATCTATCAAATAACAATACAATGGATAGCAACAACAAAGCAATATTGGATAAAAGCGATTAACCCATATGCGATTTTCTGCAATAGCACTTTTTGGGCTTGGCTGTTATTGGGCTTTGATAACTCAGAAAACAATTAAATGCATCACTTCCACTAAGACATTCCATCCATTAAATATTGGAACAAAAAGTATTTAAATAACTTCGTAGCCCGTGTAATACACATCTATTTTCGCTTCAGTCCCTTCAAAAAAATCGTTCATTTTAATCCCTAAAAAAAAGGAATATTTGCTTTTGGTCATTGTGGTATTGATAATAATCCGAGTAATTAGTGACTCATGTCGAACTAGTTCTTTTAATATGTAAACCATAATGGTTTGAGTCCCTAAAATATTTTAGAGACAAATTCAATATGGCTCAAATATTACAATTTATTACAACTAGTTCAACATGAATCTAAAATTTGAGGGACAATAACCAATACAACGAGGACCAAAAGCAAAACATATTCAATTTTCGAAGGACTAAAATCAACCAAAAAAATTGCAGGGACTAAAACATAAAAGTGCTGTATATTACAGGGACTAAATTGTTATTTAAGCCTAAAAAATATACCAGCACTATGGCAAAGTGAACTTTGAAACACACCATAAGCCAGTGCTTCTCACTATTTAAACTAACATCAGCCCTGAATCATTAATTTCATCCTCAAGTTTGTAAAAATAGTGTGCTGTACAATGTTTCCGTTCAGTGTGAACAAACTATTACCAGGATTTGATTTGCTGGAACACTATCCTCACCAAGGGAGTTTGAGCTGGTACTAGAATTGTGTTGTTCTGAAGGAAGCCCATTCAATTTTACATTGTCAAGACTTGATGTGCAACTGTCCAACACCCGAACAACACACCCCACCAGTAGATCAATAAAAGGTCTAATATGCAATTCATCAAAAACTCCAACAATATCTTCAATGACATGCAAGAAGCCATATTTCTTTTTCCAGGATAGGGTTGCTATATTGTCTGAAGTAAAATATTCTAACAAAGAAGATGCTTGAAATTCACTAGTGCAACCAATAGGTAAAGTCCAAAACAAGTTAGCAGGCCCATCAGTTTTCTTTACTATTTGCAACGGTTTAATCAGTAATGCAAAGAAAAGTGGCAGCTCAACGATATCAAGTCCAGCAATGAAACTCAGAACAGCCTTCCGATGACAAATGCTTGCTTTCTGTCAAAATGAAGAGAAAATATTATTAGTCTAGCAAGTAAAAAGGGGTGACAGATATAAGACAACCTCAGAAGTTTGAATTCAGTATACCTTTCTTGATGCAAGTCCTTTCAACTTTCTAACTTTTGGCATCAAAAGACGGATAACCAATGGCACAAGATAAGCTCGGTGACATTCTTCAATCATTTTAGATTCTCTGGATAAACTCCATGTTGTTAGTTCCTCCCTTGTAATTTTGGAACTAATCAAGTTTCTCAGATGCTCGGTGTATGGTAAAAAGTAATCATCTTTCCAGATTAATAGGCAATCCAGAACTTTAAACTGTATTTCAGGGTCGTCTTCTTCAATAAGCCTGTCATAAAAACCGAAAAACAGAAAGGGTGAAAAGATGTTCATAATAGGGAACCACCAAATTAATCTAAGTGGCTAACAAGAAAATAATTATGCAATGATGTACAAGATACATAATCCAATTGCATCTCAACCTATTCTGCAGAACCTCCTTAAGAAACTGGTTCAAGTAAAATGACTTGGGATTTTTCATAAGTTTCAACAAGTTGAGCCATTCTTTCAAGATGGCCTTCCACTCTTTTCCTTTACAAGCATGAGAATCAAACAATCCCACACTGCAATTTCAGTTAGCCAAGGAAACCAAATTACAAAACATGGCAATTTAGTTGAAGTTTCAGAAGAACACAAAATTCAATCATAGAAAAGGATTTAGCAGATACTTACCTTGCAAGATCAAGAGTGTCGTATCCTAAGAACTTCAAAAAAAGAGGAACGAATTGCCGAGAGCGAGGTTCAATAACAGTTGGAATTTTTTGTAAAGCTTGCAGCAGTAATGTCAAAATTGTTACAGATGGTGTGCTATCAGATTCATGATAGACAAATAATTTGAAACAACCAAGTAAACCTGAGAAACAAAATCAACTGAATCAATAATATAAACAGGACTTTTACATGTTAGGAATATACATCTTTAACAAAAAACATTAAAACAGTGAGTTGTTATTGTAACACAAATTTCCGTAAGAATTTTGATGGTTATGAATACAACAATGTATGGCAACTCATTAATCATCCATTAAACATAATTAACCACAATTTTGAACGCAATTAACCATAATTTTCAGGTGTAAAATTGAAAATATTGTTATTAATGGGTATTATGTAAATTTTGAACACCGAAAAATCACATATATTTTGAACACCGAAAAACCAGGTATATTTGAACTCTTGAAAATTGTGGTTAATGACTTTCAAAATCATGGTTAATTACATTTAGTGGATGGTTAATATGTTGCAACAACTTGTTATATTTAGGAATCATCCTTTGAACGTAATTCATCACATATTTAAACAACGCTAACCATTCAAATTGTTGTCGAAATTATCATTTATGTAAAAAAAAAACAACACATTATAGAAAAAATTATAAGGGTCGTTACAAACTAAGCTAAATATAAACAGATTAAACTAATTATAATTTTACATAATAGATTAAACTCAAGTCTAAAACACCAACCAAAGAACAATAAAATATAGATTAGTGTCAGTTTATGACATAAGACATCATGTCCACAAAAACAAATGGAGAGGACGGAGGAGGAACTCAATATATAATGGCAATGTAATTGAAACATACCAGCTTGCTGATCAAATGATGCACCATCGGCACTACCATGAATATTGCTAGAGGTCCCTCTTATTGCTTGACACCTTTCCAGATAATTAATAAAGATATCCCACACAAGTGAAAAATGTATGCTAACCAAGACAGAAATGCATTCTAATACAGGATTCCAGAGGTAGCTAAATCGGTTATTCAAGATGCCAAATAGCCCATTCAAAAAAAGAGGTGCATAAACGTTAGTGATCCTTCCAGCAGATAAGTCCATCTGAATCTTGGAAATCAATCGTTGAATGCTTCTGCTTGTAGAAATTGAAACAAGAGTTGTTTCAATAGACAGGAGAACCAGCAGAGGCTGTTATTTCACCCAAATACACCGTCATACAAATACTCAAGTTCAAAAAAGGTAATGGCACACAATATAAAGATACTTACATTATTTCCTGGTATATCCAGGCTTGAAGTTGGAGAAACTTCAATTTTCCTTTTCTTTGCAGCTGACTGATCCACCGAAGAATTTTCCTCACCCAATGGTTTGTAGTGACAAAGTATTTTCAGAGTTGAAATGCGAACCTCTTTGTCTGAATGGCACAAATTATCCGAAAATGTTGTCACTGCCTCTGCAGTCCTTTCGCCAAGTTCTGGATGATACATTATATGCCCAGTGTCTTCCAAAGAAGAACTATAATATATACAAGAGAAAGGGTCATGGTAATACAGAGCACTATCGATCAAATCCTGAGAAAATTTGACTACTAAAGATTGAAAAACAAGAAATGTCTACAACGTAGTTAATTATAACATATCCACTTACCCATACTTGCATTCCAAATAACCAGCAACAGCTGACAATACTTGCAAAGATGACTTATATCGTTTTGCATAACTTAAAAACTTTTCTGTTACATCAACTTTGAGATCACTGTCATTGCACAATCTGTTGTAAGAACTTAGTGAAGCACCTATAATGCTTTCCCATGCTTTTTTATACGTATCTGCAATGTGGGCTGCAGATGAAAAAGAAAAGTTGAAAGCAATGAAAATAAGAAATTATGTATATTTGCCAACTAAGTCCATCAGCAAAACATGTGCAGATTAGAATAAATGATTATAGCAATAATGAATACAGCAATCCAAGTATAAACCGACAACCAGATATTTTATTTTTTAGTAAGGTCCAACCCAGTTAAAAATCATAGCAAACTCAATAAAGTATAGCCAAAATGGAAAACCAGCTTTAATATTACCCAGACACAAGATTCTACAAGACTGCTCGTAAAAAATTCCTTCATATTTGAAACAAATAAGGAAAGGTGGAATACCAGCTTTAACAGTCAGAAGCTGATCGACCGCATCCACAAGATGCACCAACAATGATGGAGCAGCGTCAACGATAGACATGTGAGAATAGCAATTCACAACTCCCCACAGCAGTGCCACCTTTCTTTCATCAGCTTCAAAAGAAACGTCCGAATGTGCAATATCATTTACTTTTTCGATCCAAGAACGGATAGTTCCTTGCAAACGATTGCATATCCTAGTTAAAGCTTCTGCACTTTCTCTGTCTACAAAGTCTGATTCTCGTATATCTAATTGCATTTTCTCACAGAAAGATTGCAATAACTGTATGACCTCTTCCTCGGAAATCTCCATTAACTCATTTATTGCACTAAAAGAACAAGCATAGAAGTCAAATATTGTATCCAGAATGTATAGAACAATGAATTGTTCATGTGCACCCATGCATGCACACACCCCAATCAAAAGTTACCTTATAACATTACTTCTGAAAGCAAGTAAACAGAGATCCTTCTGTAGCAGTTTTTCAATGAAACGTAGTAAACTGGGACCAAGCTCAAACATGTCAAGAGAGTATAGAAATAAGTTAAAGAGAATGTCAAAATCAAAATTGCACTGTTTGAATCAGTCATACCTTGAGCTTCGCAATTTAAAAACTGGAGCCCACTGGGTAGCACACTCTGACATCATTGACTGACTGTAACTACAGAGCCCATCAAGAGTAGCCAGCATTAATTTCAAAATTTTGTCAACAACTGAACATATATCTTCTTGTGACTCAGAAACTCCCAAAGGTGTGATATATGATCGCATAAGCAGGAAGACAAGTTCAAGAGTAGGCTTATAATCTGCCACATGTAAAGGCAGTTGAAATTAGTGCAAAAGCACATTGACAGCTCAAGTAACTTTCTGAAGAGAATGTATGGCATCCTGATATAGAATATGTAAAACTACGCTGAAAAATATTTATTAATGCAACCCTACACTTTTGACAAAAAGGGAAATTTAAGAAACAAAATCACATCAACATATAGCACTTGAAACAAAATCCCTTTTTTATTACCCATTGATATATAAACTACTCTTAATTTGTAAGAAGATAATCAAAGAAGTTCCAAACAAAAGCATATATCAAGAAAACCTGAAGTTATGGCCTCATTTGATTCATGAACCTGACCCCACGTAGTGAGAAAAAGTTTTGATAGTTGTTGAATTTCAAGGAGCCGGGAATGTGGGAATACTCGGGGAAACTCAATTTAAAGAACAAAGAGAAAACTAAACAATGAAGTAAATCCCCAAAACAAACATAAAATGCAATCTATTTATCTAATATAGGTTCCTTATAATAGTTCGGTGACATGAAGTATTGTAACTTACCAGACACCTTTTTCCCTTTTTGCACCTTAACAGCAGAGACAAGCACTGATAAAATGTGTCTTAAATGCTTGATGTTTCCGGTACTAACACATTCACGCACTTCCTTATCTAAGCAACTCCATACCAAATTCAGCTCATTGGGCTCCATTGTCTCGCATAACTTCTTAAACACAGACTTTACGATGATCAACATGGTTGACTCTGAAATTGAAGCAGATAGAGATTAGAAAAATGTAATCAAATACATTATGAGTCATGTAGAAACTTAATAATATTTACAACCAGCTACATCAGGAGACAGATAGCAATAAAGGAAGATCAGAAGAGTAGGAGAGAAGATGGCCTGGTTCAAAAATCTAATTATTATTTTAATAAAGATTGAAGTAGCATATAAGAGACATCGAACAAGCAAAATAGAGTCGCATGCACCAATCAATATCTGGTCACTTTACACAATTAAGAATGAAAGCCAATTTAAAATCTCACCAACTTCAACTAATTCCATACTCACAGCCCAAAAATTCATAAAAAACTATATGTCACAGGTCTAGATGATATTATGTTAGAAGGGGCAGAGCAAACTCAAATTATTGAGACAGATCAAAGAGATTAATCTAATTATCATGATTCACTTTTCTTTTCGGTTCCATCTTATTTTCACTCTTTGTTGCATACTCCTTTGGATATTGAGCCCAATAGCCTTAATGACTTCAGTTCATATATAACTGCATGTTTTGCCGGTCTAATTTTTTTTCAATTGAAATATTTTATTGTTGTATTACTATTACAGAACTATTTTTGAAATAGCTAAACTACACAATGCGCTGCTAGCCATAGCCATGAGCCACCTATCATTGCAAGAACATTATTCACTAATAAGTTGAAACTAAGCCTAGACTAGCATTACTTATTGTCAATAGGTGTTAAAACAATAAAACTTAGCAGCCATAAAAACTCCACACATCTGTTCATAAAGTTTTTTCATAACAAGTTCAGCACCGCCTTCATGATCATTGATGCAAAAATATCATCTAACTATAAACCATGTTTAATTTAATTGCACAAAGTATTATCCCAGATTTTTTTTAACTGCTTCTCTCTTTCTTTTTAACCTCGCATTTGTCAAACCTACTTCTGAAATTTAGTGATCTCTTCTTCGTACATGAAATTAAATTTACAATTTACAAATTCAGATTTATCTTTGTAACATTAAGCCACAGGCTACACGGCATTAGATTTGAAGACTCCCATTGTCCAATCTTAGAGCCAAATGGAGAAATCTAACTACTGCAAAATATACTTTCTGATGAAGAGAAGTCCAATAAAATACTGATGTTCTTTGTATGTTACTACTACAAGTACCATAGTGGCTCCAGGCGACCAAACACAATGAACATTTCAGTGTATGATCAAAATCATGTGAAATAAAAAGAAAAGTTTAATTATTATTTTTAACTAGAGAGCAAGCTTGCCTTGGTCAGCTTGATCACCAATAGTATAAATTGTTTCACTTGTCAACAATTGTAACACTCGTTCTGCTTTTGAATGGAACCTTGATGAGTAACCTTTCATGATATTATAAAGCAATAATTCAACACCAAACCCTCGGCATGGAGATGGCTTCTTCACTACCTCGGCAATGACTCTTCTAATTCCTGTCCAATCAAACAACATTACAAGCTTTGCAACCACAAAAACTAATAAAATCATTAATACAAAGAGAAAGCAACAGAATTAATACTAAACCATGAAGCAATTAATGATAGAAGTACAACAAAATTGGTCACCATGATTAAAAATATAAACAAAAGACAAGACAGAATGGGAAGGGGAAATATACATATACACAATGAAAAATAGTCAATGACATGAATACCTCTTTTGAGCTGCTCATCTGGGGCATTTCTCAAAACAAATGACATTGCCTCTGCCATGAATTGTTGAACATATTCTTTTGGATAATACCTCAATTTTGATGTGACCCTTGATGTATTAAAGTCAAAGAAACATGGAAAAATCAGACTTGTTAACGGTGCCACGTGGTTGGCTAAATTAAACAAAACAAGCAGTTATCCTGATAAGCTTAAATCAGTTGGTTAGGACATTTATTAGCAAGTTTTCATTCAGGGGTTCAACATCCCTTGGTGGAACATCGATTCGATCATTTCCCATTCCAAATATCCTTCCTTTCTTCAAATTATCTTTTTCTATCTTCTATCATCTACAGTAAAAATTAATGCTAGGCAAGAATCAGGAATTTAATCTTTTGTCAACGCTTGCTTAAATTTCATTTCAAGTTCCAAGTTCTATACTGTTAATACACCCACACACTTTTCTTGTTAGGCCTTTGCCAGATTCATTTTACAATACCATAGCCCATATATCAATATAATTTTGTTCTTCATTCAATTATCAGACTCTGTTGCCATTTTCTGGAAGTTTGTGTCTGTAGGTTCAAATCAGGGTCATTTCAGGGTTTCTTCGTTTCACCTTAGGCTACATTAAGATTTTTAATACTTTTTGGTAACAAAACCTACACTAAATTATCCTTTTTGTGTTTTGGAGAAATTACAGTTTCTTAGTCTTCCTCTTAACCGACTTTCTGCATCATTTACCCAACAGATAAAGGAAAGGAAAAGATAGCTCTCAGCTAGTTCACCCAACAAATGAGATAAATTAAGTGTACCTGTTTAGTCCTTAGATTATTGCAAATCAATCTTTGGATTTTAACTAAAGTGGTGCAGGTAAATGCATACACATTCCAGAGTGTTTCAGGTTGGCAGAAAAGTTAACTTCGTATAGCAAAGTAAACACAATTAAAAAATAGACTATACCACTCACTTAAGCACTTCTGATGTGTTGTGTATTAGATATTTCTGAAGATACATCATAATATATGACCATGACGTGAAGATCTGCATGAAAACATACATTTTATAAACACGCTAAACAAAGGAAACTAACCTATGAGAATGCACATCTCCCTTAAGAAAGTTGCCAAATTGACAGATTATACCTGCTCAATTATATCTGGCTCCCTATCAGCACCACTTTCTAGAAGAGATGCTAAAGAATCAACAATCCTTGGAAATAGCCTAGCAAAACCCAGATCCACAGTAAATATGAAAGACGTTAGCAGAAACGATACCCTTAAGGAAGCCATCAAATTGTCTAGGAAGAAATTTGACAAATGCAACAAAAGGAAACCCCAAAAGAGCAAACATTTAGTCAATATGATAAGCAACTTACGGAACAAATTCATCTACGAGATCTCTAGATAAAGCCGTGATTAACCTGTAAGCAAAAGTGTTGAGAATTATTCGCAACAACTGCAAACTAATAGATTGCCAAAAAAGTGCTCATGGGATCAAAATCTCTCAGGCCGAAAAAATATCATACAATCAGTGGTTCTATAAAATAAATCATGATGCCTGAGTTTTTCAAAGAACTGTAATATTCGTTGATTAACATACCAACTCATACAAAATTAAGCAATCCTCAGAATGACTTGCATACCTGAGAACTGGTTCAAGGGATAGCCTTGCTTTCATATGCAACCTAGAAAGAAGCTTTGAGATCAAAGACTCCTTGTGCAACAGCACCAGGGGCAATGTTTGCGTATAAGGAATGACTTCTTCATACAATGAGATGAAATCTTCTGCTGTATTCAATTCCTGGATTTTGACAATTAAAGAAAATAAGTAAATAGTAGTGTATAGTGTAGATCAAGCAAATATCAATAGTCTGCGATTTTTTTCTTTAGTGGACGGAAAGTGGTGTACAAATTTATCACATAAACAACTATTTAGGCTAGTATGCAATCCCTTGTCCCTTATCATAAGAGCGGCACCATTGCCCATAGCTAAAACAAGTTGGCTAGCAAAACAGCGATATAAGGTTCCTCCACTTAAAAGTTCACACTGATAGCACAAATCCAGTAAAAAAACAAATATTTCAGAGCAAGAAAGAGAGGAATTGTAAATTAAGGCATACCCTCCATTCTACAAGGCAGTCTCTGAAAAAAGTGGAACCTTCAGATGGCAGCTCTTCGACTTGTTCAAGACTTCTATACACATTGATATCAACATCATCTAGTCTCTCAGAGAATGTCTTGAACTGTACATCCAATAAAAAAATAAAACAGTTAATACAAAAGTAGAAGAGGACAAATTTCCAAGAGAATTGCTATATGTTACGAAGGCTTGTTCACGAAATCCACAGTGAATATAATACAAATGCGTGTTGCAGAAGTCTCCTGGATGTAATGATGTATGAACCTAAGCATATAGATTTTTTATAAATAAAAAAGAAAACAAAAATCTAAACATTTTAAAAATATCTTTACAAAGTTTTTGGGCTTTAAAATCAGTTATATGATGCTCTATATTTCATAAAAGTAAAGCAACTTTAATGCACCCAATGGTTGAAGGAAATTTTTGCTAATACTTGCACGGGAATGTTTCTAACTTTCTATTGGGAGTTGGTAGACGTAATTTTGAGGAGAAACGCCGAAAAAAATCGAACTTAAAAAAATAAGGAGCAATAACATGTGAATGTGAATCGATCTTCCAATTACGTGATTTGGTTTGAGGATGTTCAAGAGTGCAAATGAATGCAAACAGTAGTTATGGTTTTTATCCTTTCAACTGGAAGCAACATTGGGATATCAAAGATTCAAAAAGCAAATGGTGAAGGTCCAACTGCCTTTGTCAAAGGGGGTCTCTAAAAGTTGATAAGATGAAGTTGTTCAGTTGGGCACCAACCTCATTCCTTCAATTCAAGATTCAAATCATAGCAGGAGAAACATCTCTAGGAAATACAAGTAGTTTTTCAGCTGATGAGTAATTATAGCCCTGTACATCTCTATTTTACATTTAACAAAATATCGAGTAAGAAAGCACACTAATGGCGAGATATGTTTGGGTTGTAACTGTACTTAAAAAGTGGAAATTTAAGCCAAATGAGAGAGACGGGTAACAATGCCAGCTCATTCGCATGTTTCTTCCGAAAATATTGTCTTACTGTTAAGCAGTTTCCAATTTTCTACTATAACTGTAACTAATAGCTACTAAGGGCCTGTTTGTATTATCTTATTTGATCTAATTTACTTACAAAAACAGTCGTGAGACCGTTTGAAAGAGCTTATGGAAATAAGCTATCAGTTGTTCGTAAGTGTTGTTTTCAGCTTATTTTCATAAGTTCTCCAACATAACTAACAAAACCCACTTGATTTCGTTTTATCTTTTTTTTATAATAATAGCTTATACATAAATACATACTTATATGAGAAGTAATCATCCTATATTAATTAATATTAATTTATATCTACACAAACAGCGTCTTAATGGTGTTTTTCATTAATTGAAAAATAAAATAAAATAATTGTTCATGAACGTAGGGTTTAGGGTTTTAGCAGTGCAGTGAGTTAATTTAGATGATAGTATGTGTTAATGGTTATGTATGTGAGTAATTTGATTTGTGAATAGCTGAAGAGAGAGGTAAAGGAGAGCTTACGACAAAACGGCGGCCACCAGGGGATTTGTTGAGAGACTTTACAGCTTGAGCATGTGACGGCGTCGCCATGTTGGAAGAAGAACGAGTGCTGCAGTGGCGGTTGCAGAAGAAGGGGCAAAGTCGTCAGAAAAACCCTAATTTCCCTCGTTCACTCTTCTTCGTCCCTTGTTGTCTCTTCCGGTTTGAAATTACGGTTAAAGCTTTCTCTTCTGTGTCTGTGTTTTCTTCCTTCTCTGTTTTAAGCAAAATATGGCTGACTAAAAAGGCTTAATAGGGTTGTGGTTGTGGCATTATAAAAGGAGGTTATTATTTGCACCCATTGTATTTGTTAAATACAATCCATTACCAGATTTCTTTTGGATTCTGTTGTAGATTCGGTCTCTATTTAAATAATTTTTACATTTTAATTTTATTAATTTTTAAAATTAGATCATTATTTTTTATTTATGTTTATGTGACATAGTTTACTATAATGTATTATTTATTAATTTAATAAATTATTGTCACATCAGACTATATAAATTATATTTAAATATACAAATTACTTTTATAAAATAAATAAAATTTAAAAATATAAATTGTTTAAAATATCTGAAAAAAAATCCGTAAAATACTAAATTATTACTCGTAAAAACTATAAAATTTACTTATAAAATACTAATAAAAAAACAAGATTAACCCGTCAAAATCAATAAAAACACCATTAAAAAATACTAGAAAAATTCAGAAAAGGCGAAAACATTATGCGTATTTTTGAAATTTTTAGCATTGTGATACTATGGTGCATATAATTATTTGACATTTTCTGGTATTTTAGTTGTGCTTTTCTCGAATATTTTCGCAATTCTCTAGTTTTTTACTTGTTTTTTAGATTTTTCTGATTTTTTAGTTTTCTTCTTTATGGTTTATATTGGGTTTTTATTGTTTTTTCTTCTGGTTTTCTCAATTTTTTAGTTCTATTTTTCTGAAATTGTTTGGCATTTTGCCGGTATTTTTTTAGTTTTCTACTGTTTTTTATTGT
>JBBPBQ010020321.1:4313226-4356110 GCA_037974755.1 Cicer yamashitae | reverse complement strand
AATTTTTTTTTTAATATATAACAAACAAGTTTACTGAGACCGTTTGTTACAACTTATTTTCAAAATAATTTTTATACTATTTCATCTTTTTATAAAAAAATTAAAAAATAATTTTAAAACTAAAGCTTCAAATGATAAATTGATTTAAATAATTTATCATAAAAATTCATTTTAAATATTTCATCTATCTTCTACAACATTTTTTGGATAATGAAATCTCAAAAATGATTAAAATGTGAAAGTTATATTGAAAAATTTCTCATAAAAATTATTTTTGAGAGATAATTTTTTTATAAATAATATAATTTTTATCATGTTAAAATTTAAAAATAAATATTTAAATTATTAAATATAAAAATTACTTTTTTAATATGTAAAAAATGAATCAAATAATTTTTACTATTTTATAAAGATAAACACACATTTTAAAAAATCTACAACAAACAACTTTAAAAAATATATAACAAGAAGCCCTATTGTTTCATGTGTTAATTTCTACCATCCTCAATGATTATATTTGATTTTGTTCCTGGTGAGAGAGACAATAGCTGGCAAAAGAGACGGCGAGAGCTGAGCGTCAGAGAGATGGCGACATGGAGGAGACAAACAGTGACACTCCATTAACATCTATCTTACGTATACCTTGTCACATTGAGAGAGATAAATACTGATAGACTAGTGTTATAGATATCATTGATTAATTATTAGATATTTTAATACGATGAAAATCAAATTATTTAATAATTTAGATATTAATTATCAAATATTTTATATGATAAAATAAAATATTAAATATGTGTACAGAAATTACAATATAAAAGAGATAAATAAAAATAAAATGAAGTGTTAAATAAATGTACATAAATTATGATTTTTTAGTGCACAAATATAACTAACTTTAAAAACGATTTACAAAGCTGTAGCAAAATTAAAGTATGATCAAAACAAATAATTTAATGATAAATATATATTCATTAAAATATAAAAAATCAATAATTTGTACTCTGGCAAGGGAGTTATTATGTGATATAAATTAATATAGTTTTTATAAATATTACTTATACTTAATAATCATGATTAAATATTAAAGTATTACATATTAAGAATAATTGTTACCTTCATTTAATATAGATAAAATTATGTTTTTAGTCATTTATTTTATTTAGTTGTAACACTTATTTTTTTTTTTTTTCATACAAGTAATTTATGATGGTCTAATAGAAGAGGTTGGACCCTCATAATATTATGAATATAAATTTAAATTTTTACTAAAAAAATACTCATATTTAATATCTGACGCATCCCTAATAGAATTGTCTCTGGTGGAGAAAACTTATAAAAAATAAGACAAATATAAAAAAAATCTAAACATTACACCATTAAAAGACTTTAAAATGTAATTTTTAATTTAATTTATTTGTTGAATGGAATAATTTATCATATACTAGTATATATTTGTATAAAATAATACGCATAGTTCAAAACAGAAAGAATTTTAGGATTAATTAAAATATTTACAAATACATTTACGTTTATATTTATTTCACTATAATGTATATATATTTTCCTTGAATGAAAAAAGAATCAGTTTTATCATATTTTATAACTCTTTTGTTGGGTAGAATATTTTATACTAGAATAAAAATATCAGTTAATGATATAATAGCGTAGAAACCATAGAGAGTACATGCTGACTATGTAGTTTTTCCTTTCCACTTGTCTCCCAAATGTCATCTAGTTTGACTAAAAGAGATATTCTTCGTATTCCTTAGCATATTCTCCTGAATGACGATTTCCATGCTTCTTTTCGATCAATAATCACTATTAATAAATGCATACTAGTAGCTTTTATTTAGTCTCCAGAAAATACACTCAATTTTCATTGCTTATTAACGTAAAATTATAGTTTATATTGATTGTATATACTCCTATTTCAATTTCTCTATAATTTTTAGGAGACAAAGGTCATAAAATCCAAATAAAAATAAAAATTACATCATCTAAGAATTAAATTAAGCTATACTCAATGGCGTATCTTGAGCGGCAACATTGGGGTGACCTAAATTTTAAAATTTTAATATATAAATAAAAAGTATAATATTGTATTGTATATAAGAATTTAAAATTGTAAATTTACAAAAAAAATGTATTGGAGAGAGGTAGTAGATCAAATTTTGATTTACATTTTTAATAATTAAAATTTAGTTAGAATTTAGGTTGAAAATTTTGTTTTATTTTATAATTATAGTATTTGTTTTTGTAATTTTTTATAAATTATTCCCTCCGGTTTTTTTACAATAGACATCTGTATTATAATTTGGTCTACAAAAATTTGTGTATTTTGTCCATCTTAAAGATTTTGGAGACCCTATTCTAATCTTAAAAATTGAGCCTAATAAAAAAAAACAATTTTAATAATTAAAAACATTGGTAAAATAAATTTTAGTTCATATACACATACCAAACTACATTATGCAATGAAGATCTACACATACTAATCTATATGATACAATCTACATGATGCATGTCATTTGATTAGGTTAATCCGTGTAACAAGAAAAGATGCACATATAGCATATTATCTTCTCATATTAGACTCATATATACATCTCAACAACTATAACCCAACAACCACAATTCAACTCATAAAACAATTCTACTCATAACATACACCGATTATAGATCCCAAAATTACAATAACATACACCACAATATCTATATTAATTACAACAACATACACCACAATATCTATATTAATTAGCGTATTTATTAACATATGTCTTGTCATGTCTAATCGAAATTTATCACCGATTAGCATATATTAAACCACAATGATCTATAGACTTATATAATTTGGTTTTCACAACTTTGTCACAATTAATAACTATTCATTTTTCAATTTTTTTAACATAAATATTTTTTTAATATAAAATTTAACTACTTCCGTACATTCAATCAAATTTATTTGTAAAAGTTTCCTCCAACTTATATGTCAGATCACATAAAATACAAATATAAACTTTTGGATCAGCTGTGATGTATACGAGATTAAAGTCCAGCCCTAATTTATTCCATAAAATATATTAAATAGATCAATTTTAACTCAAATGTCTCAAAGTAATATTTTTTTAAAAATTATTGAAAATTTTGGGGTGGCCGTAGTATATGTCATAAGAAAGCTCTGGCTGTACTCTCTTTAGAACAAAATACATTTAAAAAATATAAAAATATTTGTATTGTTTTTGTTATCAATAAAATTAAAAAATAAATTAAATTTTATTTTTTTAATTTAAAATGTATACTTAATTTATAGAATAATATTAGAATTTAGGGTATATAGGATAATATTAACAACACAATTTATTTAATTGTTTAAAATTCATATAATTAAACAGTGTGTTGCTGATATTTTTCTAACTTATGAAATATTCTTTTCATATGTATATTATATATTAATATTTCACATTTGAATTAATTTTAGCCGAACTCATTAAATATACCTGAGTTCAGTTGCTCCATTACAACTATAATATAGTATATTTTTTCATAAACAATAGTTTAACTAGTCTTATAAAATAACAAATGATTGAACGCCAATTGTATTAAGGTTGACTCTAATACGATAGGCCAAGTTCAGAATTATGGACTCAACGTGACGTTTTTCTAACCAATGTTGGTAGTACAAATATAATAGGAGTATTAAGCTCTAGCGGGGAGATCTTTTTATTGATTTTTAAATTAATGCATATACATACAAAAAGAATAATACATATATATTTAAAATTATAATAGAGAAATTTTTGTGTTTGTTTATTGAAGAGAAGATTAAACTCTAAAGTTTCAGAGAGAAAAAATTACTATCCGCTAGAGCTTAACGAGTTTGCAATTTTGCATATAATATTAAGAGATAATTTTTTGAGTTTGCTGTAAAAAGAATATTAAACTATATAATAAAAAAAATATTAAACTCTGAAGTTTGAAATAGAAAAATAGAGTCACTAAAAAATGCAACTTGTACTGACAAATACCGATATTATTAAATTGAATGTCTTATTTTAGATTCGAATCCAAAATCTCTAAATTAATTATAGTAAAATTTATTTAAAATAAAATAAAATAAATGTGATTGTAAATTTATATCAACAATGAACATGTCCACATTTAAAATGTCTAGCAAAAAGTTAATGAACATTTCTCTCAAAAAAAATATTATTTTTATAACAAAAATTATAGTAGCAAGATTTATACACAAATGATATAACAGAAAAAAAAATCGAATATGTGCTCCAACACATTAATTTTTTTGTAGTTTTTTACTATATAATGTGCACTTATGAGAACATTTTTTAAGAAAAAGTTAATGAATATTCTTAGTGGAAAAAAATAAATATTTAATTATATTTTTCTTCTTACTTTTTTTGAATAAAATAGATTTGTAGTGTTTCATTAACGATGACTTCTCGAATACATGTTAGAATATCGATGAAGATATAGTTATTAGTTAAATATGTAGTTATTTTCACTAATGTGTGAACTATCTCATTAATTTGTTTCTTGATAAACTCAGATATGAGAGTTTATAAAATTTGAGGAAAATAATGTCTACAATCATTCAATATGGATCCTAACTCTAAAGTATCTTCTATATTACTCAAATAAATAGATAATTACTTTTGAATCCAACTCAAAAACCCACTATCTAAGTTTCAAATCGCTATCCACAAGTTTCACCCACATTGTAATGTTTAGAACGTAAAAAGAGACTCAAACTCCTCAGTCCCACTTAAAAAGCTCTATATTAAAGTTCTATTGAGAAAATATTTTTAAGTCTTAATCTATAAAATTATTATTTTTTATGTGCCTAAAAAAAGGCTGAGTTGACGTTTTTTTTTTAAAAAAAATCATAGAAAATTCTAATTAATTTTTACATTTTTATAATTTTAAATACTAATTTATTAAATTATATAAAAAGACAAAACTACTTTTATAATAAAATTATAAATATTTTTTAAATTAATTATTAATATTTCATTTTTAAATTTAAAATATCAAATTTTATTAATTATTTTTATATTTTAAATTATATTTATATTTATATTTAAACAAAATATAATAATTTATATTAGTGTTACAAACGAGAGATGACCATTTTGTTTTTGCAAATACAATGAACGTGTGTGTGGCGTATTGCAAATGCCGATAACGACCGACTATATCCATTTATTTTTTTACAAACCGACCGACCGACTATATTCTTCTAAATTGAGAATTATGCGTCCAATCGAAAAGAGATTTAATAACAATATGTTTTTCTAATAGTGATTGGATAGTTGGAAAAATCAATTCTACCCACAAAACTATAAGTAGCATTTAGGTATATTGATACGTGATTCAATAGTGATTTTAGGAAAACATAAATTTGACTCAAATATTTGATTCGTCTCTGTAAATTTATAGTTTCTTCATTTTCGCTCATATATTTTTTTTTTTAAATTAAACTATGTAAATTCAATTTAGTTTTAAAATCATTCATGTTGTTAGTTTTTGTAAAAAAAAAAAACTTATGTGGTAAACAAATGATTTATATGACTGAGGAATAAATTAAATAATTAGAAAAAATTAAATAATTAGAAAAAATTAAATAAATAATTAAATTGATTAAAAAATAAATGAAAGAAAGTTGAAAGTATTATGTTTTAGTCATTTCATTCAAAAGTTTAGAAATTAGGGTTCTCTCCTCCTTTATCTATCATCGCATCACCATTACTAGATCACCTACATCGAATCACCATCGTTGCATTACCAACAAAAAATTGACAACTATAAGCTCTCTACAAACAAAAACAAAATTTGTTAAATATTAAACTTAGTAAATGTAAACTACAACTACACAAAATAAACATGAAAATAACAGATTTAAGAAAAATTAATCACATCCTAATGAGGATATCGCCAAAATCGCCGTTTAGGATTTTCATCAGGTTAGAGATAAAATATACGCATTGCTTTCTTACACAAACATTCAGAAAATTAAACACGAGTTGAGTTTATTGTAGACAATGATGACGCCATGGTTGAACGAAGAAGAAACATATGAAGATTTGAAGATGATGGTGATGCGATGATGATGATTCAAATATGGTGATTCGAAAATGGTAATGCGATGTTAGTAATCTGGTAATGGTGATGTGATAATGGAGTATGGAGGAGATAACCCTAATCCTCAAACTTATTTATGATTTTGAATGAAGAGACTAAAACATAATACATTCAACTTTCCTTCGTTTCTTTTTTAATAAATTTAATTACTTGATTTCATTTTTTTAATTATTTAATTTATTCCTCCACCATGTCAAATTGTCAAGTCACTATTATGTTTGCCACATAAGCTTTTTTTAAACAGCAACTAACAAGATATATGCTTTTAAAATTAAATTGAATTTACAGGGTTTAAATTGAAGAAAAAAAAATTACATAACGAAAATGAAAAAAAACGCGAACTTACCTGGACAAATCAAATATTTAACCCTTAAAATTTTGAATTTTATAAAGATTGCTTATTGAAAAAAAATGGCTATATTGTTTTTGTTCTCCCAGATTAAATTAAAAGGATGATGTCTTTTTTTAAGAGAACTAAATAATCTAGAAACCAAAATTTAAAGTCATTGGCGGTCTTGAATATGTGTAGGATGTGCAATAAAAAGTTTGAATTTGTATACAAAAATAGGACATCAAATTCAAAATTCGCACATGACACTCAAACTTTCAAGGACAGTTCTCCTTACACATACTCTTCTATTTAGGAGTTTAAGTAGGGTACATGTGTATACATGTCACTCGTTTTATAAATTTCGAATGACAATTCTTAATAAACTAGCATTCAATCTCTAACTAATTAGTAACTCTTAAAAATTTATTAAATAAGTTTCACTAATAACTTTATATTACTACATTTCTAAAACACTAGTTTATTTATTACAATTTATTGAGTGAGTCTTGAGAAAAATATAGGAGTGAATGCCTATAACTTATAAGCACCTAATTTTCTAACTCCATGGTAAAAATGTTATCTTACATATTGTTTATTGAGAGAATGACCCCCACGGTAGATGATCTTATACGGGTGGATGCTCTCCAATAAATAGAAGGTTCGGTTAAATCCCAGCCCTACAAAATTAAAAGGCGTAGAATTAAAATATTTAGAAATAAAATTGAAGGTGTGGATGGCTCAAATGCATGAGGAACTTGAGGAGTTTGCACGGGAGATAATATAATTTCCCGAGACATACCCGACAACCAGTCAATGATAGGTTTCTTAGTATGAAGATATTTTAATCAAATCAGTTATGGATTTATTCAATTAACTTATTATTTAAAAAATTTACAACATAAATTATCTAATAGGCTTGAACCGCGGGAGAATGGATCAAGTCGCTTGACATAGTTAGCACATAAGTTTGACAAATTGTTAATCACTAGTTAAAACACATGCAGGTCAGGGAAGGCGCCTAAAACACTTATTTTAAATCTCGTCAAAAAGTAATTTTTTTATTTTAATTTTTATATAGTATAGAGATTTAATAATATATTATTAAAACTCTTTAACTAAAAAATACAAAAAAAAAAACCTCCAAAAAATTTTTAATTTTCAATTTTTAGCATAATCATCATTTGAATTGATACATGTGTTGTGTGTTGATTGTACTATTAGCCAATTAACGAAATCGATTACAATAATTTGATAAATGATTTTGCATAAAAAAAAATACGAAAGATCAATTTTAAATAAAAATATTAATAATTTAGTTATTAACTTTGAAAAGACCTCGTCTGGTAATTTCGCTTTATGCCTCATAATGGATTGAGCCGACTTGACTGCATGTATGATTTATTGATGATTTTAAATTTTCAAAATATCTTTAACGTACAACTCTGATATCATAATTCGGTAATTCCTACAAAATTATATATAAAACATGAATATTTTGTTAGTTTTGAAGATTTCATTTTCTAAAAAAAGAGTATGATATTAAATTTGGATAAATATATTTTATTTTTATGAAAAACTAATATACTTTTTTATGAGTTGTACTTATACCCAGATAAAAACTAAATAATTTTCCTTAAAATGCTAAATATTTTTTTAAAAAATTATTTAACTTTATATTTGTTTTTCTATAACTGTATTTTATGTTATATATTTTGTCACACACAAAAATATGTCATGTTACTTTTTTTTTTGTTGAAAAGTGTCATGTTACATTGAGAAGCTTACAGTTACGGTATATATACACGTATGTATATATCTTGACATGACACTGTTTTATTATTTATTTTATAAATAAATAAAGTCCGATAGTTAGAACTTAGAAACCAACAGTATAGAAAACGTGACGGTTTCAACAAAGAGGATCTATTCGCATATTCCCCGAGACTCCTTATATTCATTGAACATAATTTTTTTTAAAGCAAAAATATATTGCAAAGTCTTTGCATGATTAACGTAACATCCAAACTATATGGATATATTAAGTTAATCACTTCCAAACTATATCAACACATCAAATTAATCACTTTTCATTTGCAATATTCAAAAATATTATAATGAGTAAAAAATAGACCACATATAAAACGTCACTAATTCTTGTAGGTTGTTTCAATAGTAATAGTAACTCCCGTAAACTCAATATATAATGCAGTTATAATCCTCAAATTTACAACAAAACAACATAAGGAAGAAGTAGAGTTGTCCCTAAATATACTCTCACAAGCAGCATAACTAAGACAGTCAAATACAACGCCATCAGTATTACATTTAATCTAATAATATTTGGAGGCGCATATCACATTATTTAAGGTAAGAGCTATAGGAGGATTAGTTCTAACTTGAAAATTTTGAAATTTCAGTAGAGTTGGAGATTGTATTAGAAACGTGATTGTCAAATAAAGATACATTAGCAATAATTTTATTTATGACAATGTGAAAAACAAGACTTTTGCCTTCAAATCGAACTTCTCGTATAGTATCAACAATAAATATTATGTTGACCAAAATAACATCTATTGATAATACCAACCTTTGAAACATTTGATAAGAAGATTTTGAAACGAACTAATATCAATTTAATAATGAAATATAGAGTTTAGGTAATACAATAACCTAGTAGCAAAAGTGCGTGATAAAAATAGATGAGTGATGGTTTCCATTCTACAATGACAAAAGTTCTAAAGATGTTTACTATATTAAAAATGTTAGACCATTAAAGATATTTTACTTTTATCGTAATTACCTCTAAAGTCATGTCAATGAATTATTGTGATGAGTCGACACTATAAAACTTTTAACATTGACAATACATAACAATTAAACTCATATTTATTTCCACTTCTTTTTAATTGTCGGTTGAAAGTTGTTTGTATAACTTAATGAAATTTATTAAATATTGTTAATATTTATAAACAATTTTATATTTTTACTATATTATCTTTAATTATTTATTATCCCAGTCTATTAATTTCTCTCTTTGTAATAAATAAATAAGTATAATTTTGACAAAGTGATGTTTAATACTATGAAATTTGAAAACAACAAATGAAATCAAGCACAAATTTTCTAAAAAAACTAAACTTTTTTAGGGTAGAAAAAATTTATAATGCATTTATAAACTATACTTGGAAAGGACATATGGAGCATTTAGTAATGCATATATTTAATTACCCAAAATAATAAGGCTTTTAAGTAAATTTTAATTCAACCTTTGTGCACAATAACACTAACATTTACAAAAGAATGATTTAATTATATATACAAGAAAAAAATTTCACCGATTACTTGTGTTAGAAATATGAGATTGAATTATCTTACACGCAGTGGCAGATCTACAGTAGGACAGGGGGGTCGCGGCCACCCCAACAAAATAAAAATTTATAGGTAGATTGACCAAATACCCTTATAAAATTTAAAAAATTACAAAATTGCCATCAGTACCTCTCTCTTCCTCTCTCTTCCACCCGGCCTCTCTCTCTTTCTCAGTTCCTCTGCTCTTCCATTCCACCCGGTTCAGCCGTTCCTTTCTCTTCCACCCAGCCACGGATTCGTTCACGGTCGTCGCCTCCGTAACTCCGTTTGCCTCTCCCTCCAGATTCACAGATTCACGTATGACAATTTATTATTGATGAAAATTTCAAAATATCTATTATACACCAAATAAATTGTTACTAATAAAAATTTTAAAATGATTATTATACACAAGACAAATTGTCGATTATAGGATTAAATTATCATATACGATATAAGTTCTTATTGATAAACATTTTAAAATAATTATCATTCACAAAATAAATTGTCATTGATGAAATTGTTTTATCATACACAAACAAATTTTCACCAATAAATTTTTTAAAAGACTATCGTACACGGAGTAAGTTGTCACTTATGAGAATGAAACTCATACACATGAGACAAAATATAAATTTTTTAAAAGACTATCGTACACGGAGTAAGTTGTCACTTATGAGAATGAAACTCATACACATGAGACAAAATTTTAATTATAAAAGTTTCAAAATAATTACGATACATACCACAAATTCTCATTGGATGTAACTTCATTTGCTACTACTGATTGATTACAGTTTTTAATGTTAACTAATTATGTCTATTTCTTCTACATGTGGTTTCAAACCCTTCTTCATATTTTGTTATAAGAGTTAAGATAAAATAATTTATATTCTAACAACGATATACTATCAACATTGGCAAACTTACAAACTAATACAAATTTGTAAAATTCGTGTCAACGCACAAATACTTTGCTGGTATATTTTGAAAAGGTAAAATAATAAATTTTATTAAGATCAAAGTGAACAATGCACTAGGAGTACCAATTCAAACCACATAACAATATTACAATTCATAAACAACGTCTCAAATTCATGAAAAGAAATTCAAATAACACTCCATCAACGAATTTGAGTTATTTCAGTCGTTCAATCTAAGTTAAAAGAGTCTAAATTTTAAAAAGGATTTTGATATAAAAAGAATTTCCATTTAAAAAACTAGATCGCTCAAGTTAAATAATGTGACTAATAATTCGTATCTCTATTAACATAATAAATATATGTATCAATACAAAATCGATAATTGACAAATTCAAAGTTTATATTAGATTTCACAGTGATTCACTACAATTTTACAAAAACTATACTCGATAGTTTTGCAAATTAACTGAAAATTTGTCGCGTAGCAAATATGCACTAAACCTTGAGCTTAACCGAAATAAACCAAAGCACCTAACACCAGCACACAACGCACAGAACAAAAACAGTAAGCTGCCAATGCCACCACTAACCATGTAAATTTTTTAGGATTACTGCTTAATACTGCATGGTGAGTTACGAATGAATGTCCATATAAAAATGTTCACATCACTCCGAAAAGATACAGTTATTAAAATTTTACTTTGTTGCAGTTAAACATTTTTTAAAATAAATAAATCACGTTATTGATCGACAAGGAAAGGTTGCGGCAAACTAAGTGACGGATTCAATTTGTTATTTGGCGGGAATATTATGTACACATTATACTATATCTTATATCTAAAAGTTGTTATTTTTTTTTTTAAATTGATGATAATTTTGTAAATTTATTTTATTTATCCTACCAATTGCAAAATTATTTGTTATTATTTATTTAGTCACGTCTTAAAAAAAAATATCAATCTTTATCTTTTAAAAAAAATCATTTTATTACTTAAACTACTCACGTTACAATAAAACTACCATGTATTCCTCCTACTAATTACATTATTATTATTATTATTATTATTATTATTATTATTATTATTATTATTATTATTTATTTAACTACATATTTATGTTAACAAACCACAATTTAAAAATTATTAAGTTTTTATATGGAATTTTTTTCTTTCAAGTTGATGACAATTTTGTAAATTTATTTTTATATTATATATATTTGTTTCTCCCACTAATTGCATTATTATTTATTTAGTCACCTATTTTTTAAAAAATTATTAGTCTTTATCTTTTTAAAAAAAATCATTTTATTGCTTAAACTATCCCAAGACAATAAAACTACATATGTATTAATGTAGACTTAAAAAATAGCTATAAAAAATGGGGAAATAATTTAAAAATTAATAAGCAATGTTAGGGTAGCAGAGACTAACATTATATTTCAGGGAATATTTTAATTATTCGATGATTAATTTGGATTTTTTGTTGAATCAGGTACCAAATTGATAAAGTCGTGTACTTTCATGAACTAAAATGGTACTTTAACCTTATATTTATATATCACCAATACCTCTATTTATTTTAATTGTCAAATATACAAGTTGCTATTAAAAAGAAGGATATCAAACAATTTGAATAAGAAGGAGATTCATACACTATTCATAATATTTTTGTATCATTTAACAATGTGGAAAAATTTAAGTTGACTATCTTGAATACAAGTTTACTTTCATCGGAAATTACACCATACATTCTAACAAAGAGACAACAAGAATTAAACTCATCAATGTTTTGATGATTCGATAACTAATTTGAGTTTTTGACAAAATCAAAGTATCAAAATGATAACGTCATACGCTTACAATAACTAAAACGATGATTTATTCTATATAAAGATAAAATAAAATATACCACCAAAACATAAAAAGAGACGGCAAAAATAATCAAACATGATGATCCACAAATCTCATTTACAATTTTTAATTTGTAACAAAGAAACAAATTGAAATTGACTATCTACATCACATGTATATTCATGTGAGCAATAAAGCTCATAAGCAATTTAGGTGAGACCACGAGAGTATTCATCACACAAATCCTACCCGCCGGCAGAACCATGGGACCCACACTCTTTCCTTGATACTTCGTCTTTAAGGTGGTTTTTGTCATAGAGAGTAAGTCTGTCCTGTTTAGTGGCAGTTCAAAACCATTTGTCATATTAAATATTTATGAAAATATATTCCATGCTTAGCAGTGTTCCAATTTGCCGTAATAGAAAATAATTAATTTCCAATTTCATTATTTGTGGCAGTTTACAATTGCTGCAAAATGTAACATCAATTTGTGTTGTTGTTGCTGCTATATTCAATCACAAAATCTCTTATCGACGATTTGATTCACAACACATATTGAACCGTTGCAATAATGTTTTTGTGGCGTTTGGAACAAAATTGTCAATTATTCTCTTAATTGGTTAGAAAATTCGAAAGAAATCAAAGACTAAGAGTCATTACTCTCATATTTGGCCAAAAAATATGAAAGAAATCAAATAATGAGTTGTCCTTGATCCCAAATTTGATAAGAAAACTCGAAAGAAATCATCGAATAGGAGTATTTGCTAAAAATTTAGCAAGAAAATTTGAGAGAAATAGGAGTCGTTGCTTCCATGCTCCCAAGTTTGGCCAAAAATTCTGAAAGAAATCAAGGAATATGAGTTCTTGTCTAATTTAACTAGAAAATATAATAGAAATAAAGGAATATGAGTCGTTGCTCATAAATTTGACCAGAAAAACGAATGAAATCAAATAATAGGAGTCTTTTTTCCAAATTTGGCCAAAAATTTGAAAGAAATCGATAAATGGAAGTCCTTGCTCCAAAATTTGGATAGAAAATCCAAAAGAAATAAAAGAATATGAGTTATCGCTCCTAAATTTGGGCCAAAAATCCAAAAGAAATAAAAGAATATGAGTCTTTGCTCTAAAAGTTTGCTACAAAATTTGAAAGGAATCAACAGATAATAATCCATGCTTCCAAATTTGGTCAAAAAATCTGAAAGAAATTAATGAATAGGAGTACTTGCTCACAAATTTGGCAAAAAAATCATAGAGAAATCAAGGTGTAGAGAAATCAAGGTGTAGGAGTCTTTGCGCCATAATTTGGTTAGAAAATTCGATAGAAATCAAGGAACGAGAGTCATTGCTCCCAATTTTGGCTAGAAATCCAAGAGAAATAAATGAATAGGAGACCTTACTCCTAAATTTGGGAAGAAAATATGAGGAAAGTAAAGGAATATGAAGCTTAACTCTCAAATTTGGTCAAAAAATTCGAAAGAAAACAAGGAATGGAGTCTTTGATATAAAATTTGGTCAGAAAATCTAAAGGAAATCAATAAACAGGAGTCGTGTCTCTGAAATTTGGCCAGAATTCTTGCTCTGAAAATTGACTAAAAAATTCAAAATGAAATCAATAAATAGAAATCTTTATCCCAAAATTTGATAAAAAATAAATAAAATAGTGATACATCCCTCTCTTGTTCTCATTATTTTTTCTCTTCCTTCACTTTTTTGTTTTTGTTTTTATAAGTTCTCTTACCTCTCTCATTCTGTGTTTATTTTTTATTTTTATAATTTTTCTTGCAATATTGAGTTTTTGGGTGGGGGTGATGACCGAAAACCTGTAATTTTATTTTTTGTCTGAGTCAGAAAAATAATAATTATTGTTGAAGAAGAGAGAAAATTTAAATAAAAAAAAAACCTTCATTTTATGAGTTTTGACGCCAACCGATTTTATTTTTTTTACCATCGACTTAATTTTCCTAGCCTTGAATGCTACCATAGCCTTTATTTATGTGAGCCACTCCCTATATAGAATCTTTTGAGTTGAATATAATATTCAACTTTAATTATGAAGGCTTAAATTTCATATTTTTTGAGTTATTTTACTTTATCATTTGAGTTATTTTACTTTATCAAAACTATATTTAAAGTTGTCGATGAATAAATTTTTTATAATAATAATAAATAAAATAATATTTATATATAAAATATTAATTATTTTTTCCATTAATATATTCATATTTATCGTATTTCAATTTATATAATTATTGCACTCACTACTATGATAATAATTTATAAAATTTATTTCAGCATTATAATTAAAAAATGTGTACATTCCAAATGAAAGCCGTGATACCACAAGGAGGGTGTACGTAGTAAGTGTTTGCAATGCGGTTTAACTCGATTTTAAAACAAAAAAGATCTAATTTAAAAATAAAATTACATGAAATTCCATTTGAATGATATGTTTAAAAAAAATCTAATCTGATCCAACTATAAACGATTTAAAATTTGGATCTTTTTTTAGATATCTCTACTACAACTCTAAAAAAATATATTAATATCATAAAAACATAATAAAATAATATGTTTGATGCAGAATATAATATATAATATACTGGTAAAATTTAATGTTATAAAATAACAATGATCAATTATATTTGAAACATATCAAATAAAATTATCTTTTTTTTTTGAATTTGTAAATGAATTGATAAAAAACTCGCGCACATGTACAAAGTTCTGGGTTCGAATAACATAATATATGATATACAACTTATGAATAAATATATTAAATTAAACTTATAAGTATTGTTAGGAAATAAAAATAAAAACCATCAAATTATATATAAATACAATATATCATATTAATAAAAAATATTAAAATTTACTTGTGCAATTTGATTCGAATTTGACAAAAAAATCAATCCAATCCGTATAGTTTTATCAATCGAGTATATTCAATATTATGCAATTTTCAATTTTTTTAATCAATTTACATTTCTTTTATATGTTTGGATATCAACTCCTCTAGTTGTGGTTTTTTTTTTATTTTATTTATATCATTTTTTTTAAATTGACCAATTTATCACATTGCAAAAAAAAAATATACAGGAATGTTATACATTTTAGCCCTTTTTCTAATTTTAATAGAAAGTCGCATCTTATGTGATAGTATGATTTTTTTTTTATTCCATTTTATTTATAGGATTAATTATTATTTAATAAATTATAAATAATTAAAATATTTAAAAATAAAAATACTAATAATAAAATAAAATACATTAAATAATAATAATTTTAATAATATTATTAATTTTAATAATAATAATAATATTAATAATATTATTAATTTTAATAATAATGATAATAATATTATTATTAATTGTAATAATAATAATAATAAAAAGAAAATTATATTAATAAAATAATTATGCACCAAACACCGTCTTTATCATCGCCACCACATCTACATGAATCAGCGGATATACCGACTCAGTACTACGTTCCTTCAATGCCACCAATACCAACCCCCGTTCATCCGATAAGGAGTGAAATTTTCTATAATTTGCTTGGTACTCAATGCACAACTCCTGAGTCGGCTTATACTGTTTTTGATTCCATGTATAACGTCGAAACTCAAAATTACACAAAAGCATGTGGTAGTGGTTTTAATCCACATACAGATTATAACGAGGATAATGATCAAATTGATGATCAACCACAACAACCTCAAACCGTACAAAGGGTTAGACGAGTTTGACGACCGCGTAGATGTGGAACTGGAAGACATTTAGATGGAAATAATTAATTTAAATTTCATGTATTTTTTTTTCAATTTGTGGTTTTTTCTTTAAATTAATGTATTTTTTCTTTCAATTTAATGTATTTTTATTTTATTTTATTAATATAATTTTCTTTTTATTATTATTAATATTATTATTAAAATTAATAATATTATTAAAATTATTATTATTATTATTATTATTATTAAAATTAATAATATTATTAAAATTTTAATTATTATTATTATTTAATAATGTATTTTATTTTATTATTAGTATTTTTATTTTTTAAATATTTTAATTATTTATAATTTATTAAAATTAATATTATTATTATTATTATTATTAAAATTAATAGTATTATTAAAATTATTATTATTATTATTATTTAATAATGTATTTTATTTTATTATTTTAATTTTGATTTTAAAATATTTTAATTATTTATAATTTATTAAATAATAATTAAACCTGTAAATAAAATGAAATAAAAAAAAATCATACTATCACCTTCTATTAGAATTAAAAAAAAAAACTCTTAAGGGCGTCACATCCCTTTGCGATCAGCAATTAGGGCTAAAAAGTAGGACATTTATGTATATTTTTTTTGCAGCTTGGCAAATTGGTTAATTTGAAAAAGGAGGATATAAATAAAAAAAATCCTCTAGTTGTAGCTACAAATTATTTTTTCAATAAATTATTTTTTCTTTTGGTGTAAAGCTACAAATTCTCTACCAATGCTAAAATTACCTACTTTTTATGATAACGACTTTTGATGTTGTCCATCTAATTCATCCAATATTCTGTAAATATTTGCAACCTACCAAAAAAAGAAATAAAAAATCACATCTCTCTCATATACTAAACATTTTTACATTTTTCATATTGATTATAAAATTTTGAAATCAACAAAGAATGAGAAAAAAAAAAAATCAACAAACCCTACTCATTATAACTTTTCCTTATTAAAGTAAGATATATTATGTTGGCTGTGTATCTTAACATTAATTATTATTAATTTCAATATTAAAATCCACACATATATTTACAAAATTTCTCTCTCTTTTACCTTAACACAAGATATTTTTTCTCTTATTAATATGGGTTGTTTCTTTTTGTACGCTAGAATGATTTTCTAAGGTTAAGACAAGTATGTTCTTTTTATAGGAAACTTGTTCTAATTTATACTAGAAGAGACCCTTTACACCTATAGATACAATACAACCAAAGGGTTCTCCTTTTCATGTCTTTGCCATCACTCTCTCAAGTATTTTGTGTTTACCACTGTCCAGCTCAAGATTAAGGATTTTATTTTTTGCTATTAGGGGGAAAGTTTTTTTTCTTTCCAAACACCCATTTGGTTTTTGCAAGTTATAGATATACAAAGTTTCAATCTTTTTGTGATTTTTTGTGTTTCTTAGAATGAATTTTTGGCGGGGTTTGTGAGATTTTGATGATTAAGCATCTGGGTTCATACTTGATAGTAAAAAGTATGTATTTTGATTTTTGTGTTGTGAGAGAAAGTTGAATTTTTTTGTCAAAAGGAGAGAGAAAGTTGAATTCTTTTTTGTTTGTATGATTAAACAATTTTGAATCTATTAGCATGGCTGTGGTGAATCATGTTGGGGGAGAAATTGAAGAGGAACACGATCAAGGTGTGGTTGATGAAGCAATTTATGTTGCTGTGTCAAAGGATGTGAAAGAGAGTAAATCGAATCTGATATGGGCAATACAGAATTCTGGAGGAAAGAAGATCTGCATCCTCTATGTTCATGTGCCTGCAACAATGATCCCTTTGAGTAAGTTTGTAGCATATTTTGTGTATATATAGAATACTATGCTTCTCTATATTTTTGCAGCATGTGTTTTTTTTTGTATATAATAATACTATGCTTCTGTAAATTTTACACCATTTAAATTGGTTCAATTTTGACTCAATTTATGGTATATATGTCCTTGGTGATCAATGTTTTTGAAATTACCAAGTGATTTTAAAGTAGAACCAAACAAGGGCCATGGGATAATTAGGCTAATTTTAGAAATATAGATTCATATGTTGGGTGTCAATTAAATTTTAATATTTAACGGTCTATTTTACTACCTCATGATGTTGTTGGGTTGAATTTGTCAAATTTATTATGTGATGGATTGACTCAGTTTATTCCTGTACACTGTTGTAGTTAATTTCAAGAACCAAATTTAACTGTAATAATATATGATAACTCTTGAAATTTCAAACTTTTTGATTTTTTGTTTGTTTTGTTTATAGTGGGCGCTAAATTTCCTGCAAGTTCATTGAAAGACCAAGAAGTCCGAGCTTACCGTGACATGGAAAGGCAAAACATGTATAAGACTCTTGATGAATATCTTCGAATCTGCCATCGGATGGGGGTAACTGTTATTGTGATACTATATACTTTCTGAATTTTGATAACTAATTGTAATATACTGCTAACAATTTTTTCTGATATAGGTGCGAGCGGAGAAATTGCATATTGAAACGGACAACATTGAGAAAGGAATTTTAGAACTTATCTCTCAGCAAGGTATCCGAAAGCTTATTATGGGAGCAGCATCTGATAAGTGCTATTCTAGGTAAGAAGCCAGATCAAAAGCAAACAACATCATAATATTTTGTTCGTTTTTGCGATAAATTCAATGATGATAATGTGAAAGTATATGTGATGATAGACTATTTGTGTATTGTTAAGAAGTAAAAAAATTCAAATCTCTATATTTGTTTTAGTAAAGTTAACATTATGTTTCTCAACGAGCTTGCATGACATAACAGGAGAATGATGGATCTCAAATCGAAGAAAGCGATCTATGTATGCGAACAAGCTCCAGCTTCTTGCTATATACAGTTTATCTGCAAAGGCCACCTTATACACACAAGGTACGAGGCCTCCAAAAATATCGTTATGTTGCGATATACAAAAGATATAGTGTCACCTTATTTTATTCTAAGCCAAATATTTCATAATTTTAAAAAACTTGTCAGTTGCTATAAGAAACTACTTTTATGATATTAATCCGCATAAATTGTCTTTATCTATAGTTTTCATTGCTTTTGGTTTTTATTACTTTTTATGTGCTGAATTACTGATGTAAATACCATATTACCAACATAGGGATCGCAGTTTAGATGAACGAAATGTAGAGGTTGCATCTCCTTTGGTGCAGCAAGTGCCTAATTCTGTGAGATCTTTGAGATCTCAATCTATTACGCTTGGGCAAAATCATAGGACAGATTCAATTAATTCTGTTCAAGAGTTATTTCGAAGAGCGAAGTCTGCCAGCGATGGACAGAGATCGAGCAACGTGGATGTTTCTTCTCCAGATGACACTGCAGGGTTTTCAACTCCACGTAACATGCGACGTACCGAAGTAAGTTCTGATGAGTCCGATAGGCTGTCAAAGGCGAGTCCTTCAGGTTTGTCGACATGCTCAGATAGTGCGATTGAACCAGCATTGACCCCGAATTCGGTTGCTGAGAGCAGTGAGATTGCATTGGAGTTGAGTTTGAGTCATCTTGTTATAGAGGATCTTCATCATTTATCTCCTCCTAGTGTACTGGTACAAAAACATTATTTTCTCTTCCAGTATTGTATTGTTTGCGACTTCTATGAAGCATGCACATATTTTGTGTGTTGACTTTTAGCAAGTGATGTGACATTTTTACTTTATGCTGATGCTTTGAATAATGTGGTTGAATGCTAGCAGGATGGTGGAGTGAACGATACACTCTATGACCAACTTGAACAGGCTATGTCTGAAGCTCATAATGCTACTCGAAATGCATATCAAGAAACTTTTAGGCGAGGGAAAGCTGAAAAAGATGCCATTGAAGCTATACGCAAGGTAACTGTTCTTTTCTTGAGTGCGTCTTAACCATTACTAAAATTTATGTGTCGATATTGCAACTTGATTCACACTCTAATACTTTTCATTGCTTGAACCATGCAATCGACAGGCTAAAGCTTCTGAAAGCTTATATACAGAGGAGTTGAACTTGAGGAAAATGGCAGAGGAAGAACTAAAAAAGGAAAAAGAAGAACTCGAGAATATAACAAGCCAGAGAGACAAAGTTCAGGAAGAACTGCAACTAGCCCTGGATCTGAAGTCATCACTAGAGAGTCAACTTGCATCGTCTGAAGTTATGGTACAGGAGCTGGAGCAGAAGATTATATCTGCCGTGGAATTGTTACAAAGCTACAAGAATGAACGAGAGGAACTGCAGATGCAGCGCGATAATGCATTGAGAGAGGCTGAAGAGCTGAGGAAAAAACAAGGAGACAACTCGAGCTCCCATGTACCTCAATTGTTCTCAGAATTCTCTTTTTCAGAAATTGAAGAAGCAACACGTAACTTTGATCCATCTCTAAAGATCGGAGAAGGCGGATATGGAAATATATATCAAGGTATCCTCCGTCACACCGAAGTGGCTATAAAAATTTTGCACGCCAATAGCATGCAAGGACCCTTGGAGTTTCAACAAGAGGTGGGGATGATTTGACTTTTGTGTTATTGTTTTGAAAATAATCTTATTTTAATCAACGATAATAATTTGAGTTTAATTTTGATACAATGTCGGTGTAAATTTTTACACCGACAACAAATTATATATGTGACTTATGAAGTAGTTGATTAAAGTCAAACTTTTTTTTTAAATCTAATGGTCACGATTGATTGACAGTGTAAAAAATCTTTACATTGCTGGTGTGTATATTATATATATATATATATATAATATGAATTAATTCCTAATAATTTTAGCCTTAAATATAATAATTGTGTTTATTAGTTACAATTTGGCATAATGCATCATCAACTTTACCTTTAAAACTTTGAAAGAAGAAAAAGATGATCAAGATTTGTAGGAAAATGGATAATTATTTTGACACCATTTTTTGATTTTGTTGTATCAGGTGGATGTATTGAGTAAGCTAAGGCATCCAAATCTGATCACTCTTATAGGAGCCTGTCCAGAATCCTGGACTCTTGTCTACGAGTATTTACCAAACGGGAGCCTCGAAGATCGTCTTGCCTGCAAGGACAACACTCCTCCATTATCATGGCAAACGCGGATCCGCGTCGCTGCAGAACTCTGCTCCGCTCTCATCTTTCTTCATTCAAGTAAACCTCACAGCATAGTGCATGGTGACTTGAAACCTTCCAATATCATCTTGGATGCAAACCTTGTCAGTAAGCTTAGTGACTTTGGAATCTGTCGCATATTATCGAATTACGAGAATTCTAGTAACAATAATACGCAGTTTTGGAAAACTGATCCGAAGGGGACTTTTGTCTACATGGATCCTGAATTCCTTGCTTCCGGAGAACTCACTCCAAAGTCAGATGTTTATTCATTTGGAATTATATTATTGAGATTGTTGACTGGGAGACCGGCTTTGGGAATAACTAAAGAAGTGAAATATGCTATAGATACCGGAAAGTTGACATCTTTATTAGACCCTTTGGCCGGAGACTGGCCATTTGTGCAGGCTGAGCAGTTGGCGCGCTTGGCTTTGAGGTGTTGTGAGATGAATAGGAAGAGCCGGCCGGATCTTCATTCGGATGTGTGGAGGATACTGGATTCAATGAGGGCTTCTTCTGGAGGTACAAACTCCTTTGGTCTAAGTTCTGAAGGGCCTCACCAACCTCCTTCATATTTCATTTGTCCAATCTTCCAGGTAACTATCTCTTCTTTCCTTTGTTTTCCAATTTCAGCTCATGTGAAATATCATAGCTTGTTTGGTTTTCTGTCTTAACCCTCTTATACTCGAGGGAAATGAACCTTGGTAATCCAGAATTCGGTCGGAAGGTAAGTAAAGTCTGACCAAAGATTGTTCCAGTCACGATTCGAACCGATGGAAATGGAATGATATAAGCTTTTGATATAATATAAAACTATCATCTATGAAAATTTCGCACGATCACAATCTTCATCATACTTATGCAGGAAGTCATGCGAGATCCACATGTAGCTGCAGATGGTTTTACTTACGAAGCGGAGGCTATCCGAGGATGGCTTGACAGTGGTCACGACACTTCACCAATGACAAATAGTACACTTGCACATCAGAGTCTCGTCCCCAATCGCGCTCTTCGATCTGCGATCCAGGATTGGCTTCAAAGTCACTGATTCAAGCTTATTACTTTTCCTTAGCCCATTTTCATTAAAATGTACATCCACTTGTTTATAACATGTTTAGGAAAGTTATATAAGAAGTGGAGTCACATTTTATACCTATATATATCTTCTTGTATAGGTTAGATAACCAATCATGTGGTTATCTTCAGTGATTATATAAATAAAATATAGAGAATGCATGAATGTGAATGTGAATGGTAATAGTATGTGATTATGAATTTGATAACATTCTTGCAAATTTGGTTGAAGCAATGTACAAAGACGTGAATGTGAACTGTGATAAAACACGAGCGCCTCTCTTTGCCTACCTATAAAAGAGAAAATAAAATAAATAGTGTTTTATTAAAATTATAATAAAAACTACAAACACTATACATAATCAAACATTCCTGCCTATGTGATTTCAAATATGTTTCTAATATAACCAATCACCAAATAATCACCAAATAATGATACGATAAGATAGAAATAATTTTTGTTTTTTTTTTTACGCATTTGAGGCATAACGGACATTGTTAGTATTTAAATCTATTAGGATAATTCAACTCATAAGACTAGTTCATTAAACGAGAAAATTTCATAATGTATTAATGTGAGACTCCTAACATTGTTATGTTTTTCAAGTGTCGACGTCCACCACGATTTTAACTTTATCGACATTGATCTAATGGTAGTCTATTTCTTTTTTTTTTTTGGACAGCTTCACAACCTATCAATATTTGGTGTACATTTTTCGGTCAAAATTCAAAATTTTCTTTACCATATTGTGAGGTTTAACCACTTAGCTAGACTCAATTTCGTAGACTAAAATCATATATTTAATTTTAAATTAAATAAATATAGAAATACCATAAAAGAAAAATAACATTCTTGCCTAAAATGAAGAATACTTTGTAATAAAATAAAAGTAATACCAGTAATTTTAATGGCCAGCTGTATACCACAGCCCATAGGCGATATAAATTGAAATAGTGATAAAGAAATTACGGATAGTGCGAATACAACTCATTCGTGGAATATGAACAATTTTTTTATTTTTATTTTTTTTAAACATTCTATCATTTTCCTTTTGAATTAATTATGACATAACTTTACGCTCAATAAATTTTACATGTTTAAAAATTACATTTAACGTCATTCTCTCGAGACTCCTCCTAAATTAGGTATGACAATTGAATCCAAATTCACCTGAATTCTTCAGACTCATCCCGCATTTAATGGGAAAAAACCGTTTTTAATAGATGCAGGTATAGAATTTCCCCGCTTTTTAAAGTTATGGGCGGGTGCAGGGGCGAGTTTTGTCAAATCTGCCCCGCATCTACACCCACCCGACATAAATGCAATTACTTAAATACCCGTATATCTATTAAAATAGTAACAAAACCCTAATTTTGTCAATCTTCTTTCTTCTTTTTTTGTTTTCCTTGCTGCCACCGTCCACCATCCACCCTCACTTTTTATGTCCCGGTTGTCCTCCCTCCTCTCTGTGCGCCATCTTCGTCCTCCTTCGTGTGTTGTCTCTATTCTCCTCTACGTGTCGTCCTCCATGCACCGTCCGTGCACAGTCTTTGTTCTCTGCCGACCGTCCTCATCCGCGCGCCGTCTCCATCCTCTTACGTGCGCAGTTTGTGATTCTTGCTTGTATGTTTGTGAGTTGTATTTTTATTAATTTAACCATTTATATTATTAAAAATTGTCAACAGATGTCATCTTACATCCTTGCCTTTATGTAACAAAAGAAAAACAACATTGTCTTTCATTCTTGTTTCCCATGATAAGTTAAGTTCGTTGTACATAACATCATCGCCCTTCAACCTCATTTTGTTATTTATTTTCACTCTATTTTGAAATCAACTGTATTTATTTATATGAAAGTTCTACAATCTGCCATAGATTATTTATTGTGAAATCTACGGTAACAAGAAACTCTTTTCCTATACTTCTTATATTCTTGATATATTAAATGATATTAGGCTATTTTGATAATCTAATAATTTATTTGATTTCTTTCCTTTTTTTGACAGATGGTTTGTTTAATTTCAGTTAGCATTGTTTATTAATTTGTCACTCACAAAATATTATGATTAAATCCGACTAATTTGTTAGTGCTAAATCTATTCTTAAAAATTAAAATAATCTAAATATAGTTCTTTTGACTTATTTTGATATGGTTTATATTCTTGTTTTATAATAATTTTGGTTTATTAGGATTCTTGATTAATTTTGGTTTATTAGAATTCTTGATTAATTTTGATTTAATTTTAATGATTTTGGTTTTATAATAATAATATTTTTCTTGATTAAACTTGTTTGTGATTCTTAATTTATTATACTATTCATAAAGCTAAATTTTTATACTATTATTGATTTATTATACTATTAATTGAGGTGATGGATGAATAAATTCCAATTTTTAGAGTGGGGGTAGGGTAGGGAAATCTGTCCCTATTGAGTGTGGAGGTGGATGTTAAAAAGTCACCTCCGAAGAGTGCGAGTGCGGAGGCGGTATTAAAATTGTGAGTGCGGGGTTGGTAATGCTTAAAATCATTCCCGCGCCGCCCCGTTGCCATCCCTACACTAAACAATATGAAAATTCACGAAATTTAACAATAGTGCATCAAACTAACTATACATGATAGTAAAATAAATGTTAAAATGCACTTTGACTCCAAGTTTTAAAATTGGACAATTTTGGCCTTCCTAATCTTAGCTTAAAAATTAGGTATAATTACAATATTAGTCTCTCTATTTTTACTAATTCACAAAATTGGTTCCCTTATATTTTAAAAGTCGATAATTTTGGTCACTCCCTCTAATTTTTTAACTAAAAAATGGTGACATGACATGCTTTAAATAACATGTTATTTGATACGATGACGTAGAATGATTAACACCTATAAAATCGGAATAAAACACCTTAAAAAATTAACTTTCAATATCAGAATTTTTTTTCTTCATATTTGTAATTTAATTAATAACATATGGGTAATTAATGCATCTAGATGACTATATATCATGAAATTGTATCTCACGTCATTTAAAATACGTCAAATCGTCATTTTTTAGTTCAAAAATCTGATAGAGAGACTTAAACTGTCGACTTTTAAAACAGAGGGATCTATTTCGTGAGTTGGTAAAAATAGAGGAATCAAAAATGCAATTAACTTAAAAATTATAATTCTAACCCTTTAACTTTAGTCCTTTTGCAAATGGTTGATCCTCCTAATTTTGACTTAATCAATGCTAACATTGTCTTATTATTTTTTTTATGATTACATAGAATATACAATTCGTTTTTTTTAATTTTCAACTCATTTTTAAAAAAATTGCCAACAATTTTTTTTAAAATTGCAAACTCATTTTTTTTAATATTGTTTTTAAAATTTTTTTAAAATTATTAGCTATGTTTTAATAAAAATAAACACCTAATGAAAAAAGTGTCAAAATTGTCACAATTTAAAACTTGGGAGTTTAAAAGTTTATTTTTTTCCTTTTCAAAAAAGTACACAGTGTTACAATAATTTTAAAAAGGTAAAAACACACTTTTAACCCCAAGTTTCACAACGTGATAAATCTGGAACCTTATTTTTATTTTTTATTTTTATTTTGATGATAAACAAAGTTGACATTTAAAATAAAAATAGAAACACTAAAGTGATAATATTAAAAAAAAGAGTTTGCAATTAAAAAAAGTAGCTGGCAATTAAAAAAAAAATTAAATGAGCTGACAATTTTTTTAAAAAATTATATATTCTAAGTAATGATAAAAAAGGTCATGTAAGCATTATTCAAATCAAAATCAACGGAACTAGTCATTTATAAAATAAATTAAAGTTAAGAAGATAAAATTACAATTTTTAAATTAAAAGATCAAAATCTCTGAATTTTAAAATTTGAAATTTAAAAAAAAAGTGATGGATAAAAACGTAATTACAAATCGAGGTTAATTTGGTATAGTTTTTGTAACATCCGACATTTCTCATAATATAATATAAAAAGTGCTTAAAAATTATATTATTAGAGTGAAATGTGCATGAGTTACGTAAATATTATTTGGTATAATGGCCATTAAATTGACCATTAGAGAGATACTTTTAATGCTCATAAAGAGAGCCCAAAGTCTAGTCTAAATAATAATTACAAACACTTAAGTTGCAACAAAACTATTACACCAATCTTTGATTGGAATTCCTATAATAAGAAAGAAAATTATATTAGGACCCCTTAGTTAGTTCCCGTATCCTCAAGTTTTTCCTAAACTCAACTTTTGTCCCCACAACTTTTAAACTAATAAATAAACATTCAGAAAAAAAAAATGACGATTTTAAAAATATCAAAATTTTGAACAAATTAGAACATAAATATTTTTTCACATATTTTTTTCCCAAAAATCGACGCTATATCTAAAATATGGATGCAACAATGCATCTTGCAATGAGTAATAGAAAATTAGCATTAGCATAGACCGATGCTAAAACTAGAACACCCAACTAAAACATTTACAAGCTTTCTTCATGCGGTCAAATTCCTCTTTTTGCAAATGGTTAATCCAAATTTAAAAAAAAATTAAAATGAAATGCTTAAAACACACTTATATATTGCATATTTTTTAAATAGTAAAAAATTCGAAATAAAAAATATTTCAGATCACATTCACTTGTATTCCAATCTTTTTTTGAAAGAAATTTGAAAATAAAAATAACTTTTTAGTAAAATAATAGAAGAATTGATTTATAACTTTATTAGATTTGTGGAGGGTATGAGGACTAGGTAGGGTTACCTAGTATATTTATCTTCCTATATGCCCCACCCACCACACACAGATTAAAGTTTGTAGACCTTGATGATATGATCTATTAGTGTTAACTTCAAAGGCATTTGCTAATGGAGGTCTTTGAGATACCTACACCTCCATGTGGCTTTTGTTCTATAAAAATAAAAATAGACAAAGATCTTAGCATTTCCGGATATGGTTAATTGGTCAAATAAAAAAATGATGTGATATACATTATTGAATTTATTTAAAAAAAAAATAGAATGCAAATATTAGCCGATTAATCTGATAATATATATAAATGATGTCATATATATTATTCAACTTTTACACTAATAATATATACAAATTAAATCTTTAATTTATATCACTAAGTGTAAAAAAAATTACACATACATTTAGCATCTCCCAGTAAACCAATGTTACATTGATAATTTATACGATTCATTTATTTTAGTATCTCATTTTAACATTGTAATTTTTATTCATTCAATAACTGATGTTTATTATTAGTGTAAAATTTTTTATATTGAAAATCCATTGTCATTAAATAATAAATATTTATGAAGGATTTTCATAAAATATTTTAACAATGTGACATATGGTATGATTTTTTTATTTTAAAAAAAGAATACCTTCATTTGATTGGCCATATCAAGAGTAAAGTTTACAATAATTTCATTAGGGAGGTGTTAAACCAAACCATATTGGGCTTCTATGTTGCAAGTCTAGCCAAAACATGGGCAATGCAATTTTTGCTTCTCCTAACAAAAGAAAATTTTACCCTGTACCCCTCAAATGATCCCTGTACCCCCCACAAACTAAAGAAAAAGACATAAATGTTCCTATATAAATATTAAAAGTTTCAAATTTTTACCATTCTACCATTTGAGTTTGCCGATACAGAAGTGAGTAAAAAAAATTCATTTTTTCGGAAAACTTGAAATTCCAAATTTTCACAATTCCACCATTTGAGTTTGCCGGTACATAAGTGAGTAAAAAAATTCATTTTTTCGGATAACTTTTTTCAAGTTTTCCGGTACACAAGTTACACTCCAGAAAACTTGAAAAAAGTTTTTCGGTACAGAAGACCATTTCTGAAATTTTTTTTGAAGTTTTTCAAAAGTACCGGAAAACTTATTTCAACATTTCCGGAACATATACAATACCGGAAAACTTTTTTTGAGATTTCCGGAAGTTATCGGAAAACTTAAACCCACAAGTTTTTCGGAAGTTCTTTTAATTTTTTTTTATTTTGTTATTTATTTAATCTATTATTTTTAACTCATCTTTTTTAAAAGATGTGTACCGAAAAACTTTTTCACTAGTTTTCCGATTTATGAGTTTGTTGATACACAACTTTTAACCTTTTTAACCTTATGTACCGGAAAAATTTAAAAAAGATTTCCGGTAGACACCTTTTTAACTTTCTGTACCGGAAATCTTATAAAAAGTTTTCGTGTAATTTCTGGAAATCTTTCATGTACCGAAAAACTTGAATTATTTGGTAGTTGGTAAAATAATAAAAAAAATCAAGAGTATATTTGCCATTTTAAAAAATTTGTGGGGGTATAGTACAAATGTGGGGTATAGGGTAAAATTTTCCTAACAAAAACATGGTCGCGTGGCCAATCCTCCATCCTTAATTCTTGTTGGTTCTTCCATTTGATTAAATGAAATGTGTAAAAAAAAGTTTTCTAAATTTGAGACTATTTAAAAAAAGAAAAGCTTATCTAAATTGTACGTTCTTGAATATAATAATATTATAAAATGATATACATTTCAATAGAAATCAATATTCTAAAAAATGTCATTTTTCACAAATGTAAAAATATAATTGAAATAGACCTAAAAAAAGTATAATCAAACTAGTGTAAAATAACATAAGTTCCACAACAATTATACAGTAAATACTATAAGCAATGAGAATCATATCTAAACGAATGGACTAGTCTTACACCATATGGCAAACCAAAATTCAATTATTAGATGAGAAAGATACTTAATTTGGTGTCCAACAATGTTCAAACAATATTATCTTGAACGAGTTTGTGGGGAAAAAAAGGTAAACATTATTCAAAAATATAAATATAAATGCGTGTGTCCAACATTTTTGCCTACAAGGAAATGGAAAGAGCAAAGCAAAACAACTATTTATTTTTTTATTAAATTATTTTTGTATTATTATCAAAACAAGTATTTATTTTTTATATATATAGAGAACATATTAAATGAGAGGAGTTTTACAATGAGAGAGTTAAATCTTGATCATACAACCATATATAGATGATGATGATTAAGAGTTATGTGTATCTTTCAAAACATTAAATGATTTTTTGTAGGTATGCTTATAACATTATAAGAATATCTCTTAATTTTTTTTTAATTTTTTTAACAAACAATAAATTAAATATGAATTTTTAACCATTAAAAGTTTTTAAAAAAATTATATTGAATTCATCATTTCTTAAAAAAAATTTAAATTTTTGTGGGAGAGATTCTTACAATATTCTAAACATGCATGGAAAAAATATTTAAAAATTCAGACGATACACATGAATTAATTTAAAAGCAGGGATCAAAATTGTTGATGAAAAATACTTGAGGGACCATTGTTTGAAGAAATATTTTAGAGGAATTAAAAATAAAATATGGTATATTTATAGGGATAAAAAAATTATTTAACCATAAAAAAGTACAATTTTAAATATTTAAAAAGGGAAAAATAAGTTTTTAGTCCCTATAAAATTTCAAAATTTTAATTTTAGTACTTATAAAAAAATTCTCAACTTTTTAGTCCACAATATATTTTGTATTCACTTTTGTTTTCTATTTTGAAAAGTTTTTGTAAAAAATTGATACTTTTAGTCAATAAAAAAATCCTTATAAAATCAAAATAGGAACTAAATGTAAATAAAAAAAATTTAGGGACTAAACTTGAAAGATCATAATTTTTAAGTGATTAAAAATATATTCAACCAAAAAAGAAATCACCTTCATTTTGTTATATTATTAAAAAAAATTGATGCATCTGACTATTTAGGACTTTGTACTAAAGGTCTAGAAGTACTGGCCTATAGTTGGCCCGTAAACTCACACTAACCAAAATCCGCCTAAATCGATGAAAAAATTGATTGAAATTGAACATGCAAATTACAAACTTGATTTTAAATGGTTTGAAAAAATTATATCCGAATACACCTGAACCTGACCGATGTTCAACCCTATTTGAATCATTAACTCAAGGAGGGGTCGAGATAAAATGGGCTTCACATGTGTGAATCTGCTCACGTGTGATCCCTATTACAAGTATATGATTTATATTAAGTTGTATTTATTTATTTATTAAGTTGTATTTTTAATTTACTAAATTGTCTTTTATTTTTGGTGCAGTGCTGGATTTACGAGCACTTTCCTAGCATCTGTAAGCGGGGCAATAGTGGAACGGGTCCTGCGCATCTTCCAAGAGCATGTAGGTGGAATGCAAAACACACCGTTGAAGGTGGACTGATAACATACCGACGGAGACTTGATGCTATGTTGCTCGAGGATGTACTATCTACACCATGCGATGATGATCGAGCTAATCATCCCTTTGAAGCAACTTCGATGCTCTCCGGATACCTTCGTTGCGGTGGAGTTTCAGTCCCTTATCTGTCGGAGCGATGCCTTCGACAGTTTGGTCGTATTCAGTGCATTCTGCGTGACGTTCCTCAGGTGCCGGACAATATAGATTGGGAGTGGCAGAATACTATGAGATCATGTATATTTACCTTTCGGGGGCTATATCGTCTAGCGACGTTTCCTGGATAGGTCACTGCAGAATACTATGCATGGTACATAAATGTTTCACATCCTCTGATCCTCCTTCCACCTACTGTTGCACATGATCCACATGGTCCATCATCTTCTGTACATGCTGGTCCATCATCGGCACGAGACCGTAGAGCATCCGAGCTTTTACATAAAGCCATATAGTTGGTAAGTCCATATGGTGAAGTTCATGACATATTAAGTGAGTTAATCCGCATGTTCCCGGGAGACGATTAGTGATTGTGTTATGTATGATAAATATTTTGTGTAATTAATTTCTATTTTAATATTTTGTGTTATCTATGAATTTCTATTTTGAGTTAATCCGCATGTTCAACTTTAACTCGTTACCAAAAAAGAAATACATTCAACTTTGTATAATACATTCTAATAAGTAAATGATTAAATGTTCAAACATATATTATAATATTCATTTAATGAAATATAATATGATTTGATAAATGATGGATCAATGTGTTCCCAATGCTTAATACGTCCTGCATAAGCTATTTCCCATGTCTTTGCACAATCACTACAAAAGTCTCTTCATTTTTGTGAGGTAGGTGACAAATGACAATCAAACTTCAATTTGATCTGAATAAGATAATATTAAGCATTAATTTATCTGAACAAGAAAATATTAAACATTAATTTATTATTAAACAATACTACCAATCATAAATTTTACTTGTATCATATGACTTTCGTTGATGAATCCAATTGCTATTAAAGAATTAAGAGAAGAATCATTTGATGGTGCTTTGTTTAGCAGAAAGAATGTCATATTCATATTACAAGACAACAACATCAATATGACATTATATCTTGTTGCTATCACGTAACCCAACTCTGGTATAGTCATCCATTTATCTTTTCCTTGAGCACCCAATCTAGAAATTTTCAATGAGTTCCGCACTGTTTGAATGCTGTCATCGAAAACATTGGAATAAAGGTCTTGATGTAGATTGATCTCTTTATCCAATTGTGTTCAAACTAAAGGCCAAGATTCTTCGGTCCAACCTAAAAATGCTGCAACTGCGCGATACCCATAATTTCCATCAGGCACAACATCTATTATGTCCTCAACATACTGATGAATAAAAGTAGGAAAATGTATTTTAGATGGTTGCTTTGCAGATTCTTGAGATGATTGCCTTCCAGAACGCTGTGATTATTGATTTGCAAAACCCTGAGATTGTTGCTTTGCATATTCTTGAGATGGTTGCTTTGTAGATCCATGAGAGGCATCAACATACTCCCAAAATGAAGGATCACGAGGAGCATCAAATTCTTTTCTCTTTTTAGTACCTCCCTTAGTTTTCACTTTATCAGGTGGTGCATGTATTGTTGTTGTATGTGGAAATACAAGTTCACACACATTTGCCCTGAATATCCTTTGACCAACAATATCTTGTTTCTTCATGTATGCTTTCATTGCTACCAACTCTTCTGAAAAGTAATATTCTGATAAAGATTCTTCATCCTCCAATTCATGCTCAATGCTTAATTTTCTCCAAAAAACATGAATGCTATCTAAAAGGATAACATTACCAGATATCTGCAAATTTGACAACTCACAAGCACAGGGTAATCCATGAGTTGTTCTGATTGAGCAACCATATTTTGTTGTGAGTACCTACAATTTTCACCCTCTTTAATTGTTTGTCAATTTTTTTAAAAACATTTCCTTGATATACAATGATGTAAACTTTGATAAAATGGTGAATTATACCCACGCTCAACATCGATGATGATTTTCTGAAAAGACGATTTGATGGTACAAATTTGGTTCTTCAACATCATATTCACAGCATCCCAAATTTTACACAAGTCTCCATTACTAGTTTGCAACATGTTTTTCAATCTCCAATAAGCAGACTCAGCTCTACAAATAAATTAAATAATACAAATTAAAACAAATCACATAAATTACTAAATCATATTTTTTAAAACAAAACAAATCATAATTTAAAAATACCTGTTGGACGTTTGTTCCCAAAATGCATCACTCTATTGGTCCAAGCCATGACAAATCTTTCTTTGTATGGTGTCAACCATGAATCTTTAACATAATCAACAAAAAGGATAATATCGGCACATACTAGCTCAAAGTGTTGCAAGTGATGATCATACTCCTCCACACTAGTCGAAAATACAATTTTTTTTCCCCATAAATCCATTATTTCATCTTGTCTATCCTTTCTCACATATTGTTCGCATCTTGCCCCAATATTTTTTTTCAATATGAAAACGACATAGCAAATGGATTGAAGTAGGAAATACAACACTAATAGAATTCATCATGACAAGATCTCTATCCATCACAATAACTTTAGAAATTAAATTCTCATAGACGAACAACTATCTTACCTTTTCGAATGCCCAAATGAAGTTATCATGTCGTTCTTGTTCCAAGTAAGCAAATGCAACCAAAAATGTCAAACTAGTAGATGTTACACCGACAATTTCAAGTAATGGTAACCGATATCTATTTGTTTTGTATGTGCTATTACATATCAAAACAAAGTGAAACGTGTTCAACAACTTTATACAATCAGGATGCGTCCAAAATATGTCTCTTAGAACATTTAAATCCTCCCGTCTTCTTATCCAATGCACATAATTTTCATTTTGTATTAACTTCAAGAGATGCTGCACTTTTGTGTATGAACCTCTCAAAGATGATCAATAAGTACTCCTTGCTTTATATATTTGAGTGAAAATTGTGAGATTCTCTTTATTTCTCTCTTTCAAAGCATTCATAATGAATCTTGGTGCAAGTTTATACTTTGTCATGTCGTTGACAAATTTTCTCTCCTCTTTATTTAAACGCTTCAAATATGAATGACTGTTTAAAGTATCCGCTAAATCCTGATTGTGAGTTCCACAACGAACACTAATTTTCCATCATTCATCGATACTCAACGGAATACATCTGAGTTTAAATGGACAGTTTTCCTTGCGAGAACAAGTTACTGGTGATTTTGATTTTGATTTATATCGATTTTGATTTATATCTTCCATCTCTTTCGCATCCCAAAATTAATTTGTCTTTTCTTCCTCTTTTTCCGGTTGCTTTATGAGATCGAATGGTAACAATTAAAATTCCATTTTGCCTTCTAATATTTTTTGCCCATTCAAATACAACTTCTCGAAAGGGAAATATCTACAAAATATGTTTCAAATAAAACATCAATATATGTCTATACATTAAAAACTAAAACTTCTAAAATTAATTATCGGTAATAATATCTGATAAGTGGTGAATTTATCTGTAGAATCTATAGTCGTTATTGTAGCAGGAACTTCAACTCTACTCATACCTGATTTCAAAAAGTATACTAAATTTAATTAATAATAATATTATAAATACAATATTTAAAATATAAAATTTAATTATTTTTCAAATATTAAACTACATTTCGAAAATTTCATCAGAATTGAAAGTTTCGAATCTTTTGAAACTTTCGAAGATGTTACTGTTTCGAACATTTCATAGTTTCGAAAGTTTTGAATTGCTGGAAACTTTCGAAAATCTGAAAAATATATGTTTCAAAAATTTCAACTTGATCAAAAAGTTTGAAAATTTCAAAAAAACTTCGAAAATATGAAACATTTGAAATTAAGAAAAATTACTTACTTTTTTATATTTCAAAGATTTTTAAACTTTCGAATGGTGGGGTAATTTCTGTAAGTTTCGAAAGAAGTGGTGAATAAATGAGCGGTAAATTTTTTTAAGGATTTTATAAATAGTAAAAAGGACAAAATTGTATTTTTACTAGAGATGAGAATAAGAAATTAAGGTGGAGAGAGGGGGTGTACGGTAGAAACCTCCATAAATTAATGATGGTGCGTGCGTTGCGTATGGATGGAATCCAACTACATGCAGTTTAAATATACACAGTTTTATACTACTTAGATCGTTAATTTCAAATCATATAGTCCATATCAGACATCTAATTTTATTGCGTGAAACTATTTTAGATGCCGATATAAATAAGGCGATTGGGAAGTGCAATTGTGTAAATAAAATATTTTTTTATTATTATTTGATCGAAAGACTTTTTTTCTTTAAAAAATTAATGGTTTAAGACAAACAATTAGAATGAAATGGGACGACTATCTCTAATAGCACATAGCGAGGTTGGAGGCCCACTACTTTTTGATTTTTTTAAATATATATATAGAAGATTAGATTTTGTACCTCCATTTAAAAAATTTAAGTTTAAACTTATTAAAATACCCTTAAACCTGTAGTAAAAGCAAAGAAATATTTGATCCTACCCAACAATTTGAAATTTCTGAAAATAATAATTTTTTTTTCCTCTAAACTTCTCTTACTGGAAATTTCATGTAGTTATTTTTTATTATCGGAAATTTTAAAAATGAAATTTCTGGTATTGAAAAATAACTACTAGAACGATATAATTTGCACATGATTACAGTAATATAAAATATACTTTTGTTGAGAGATGGCACACATAGACTAGCTTATTTCACTGCCATTGGTGAAATGACTATTACTCTTGACAATGTTATTTGAATATGAGAGTAATAGTCATTGTGAATGAAGAATAGTCAAGAGTAATAGTCATTTTGAATATGAGAGTTTTTGTTATCATTGATATATTTTTAATTACTTTAATTAATCTATTTTGAAGTATTGGTTTAGAAATATTATTAATATTGCACTTAATTTTTTTTATATGTGTGCTCGTTATGATATGCTTATTTTATAAATACTGATTCAGTGGCTAATATAAAATACTGATGTTATATTTATTTATTTTGTCATTTTAAGTATTCTCAATATGATAATATTTTAATTTGATATTTTGAAAAATATTATTTTAATGACAAATAACTAAATTAAAACAAGTGTGTAATTAATTGGGTCTAGTGTAACAAAATGATAAAGAAATAAAATGGGGTTCAATGAGTTAGGTTAATATTAACCTATTATGTTAAAAAAAATAATTCAAATTTAACCTAATATAAAAAGAGAAAGATAGTCGTGCACTACAGTAGAAAAAAAATGGATGAAAAGGGCAGCCACACAGAGCATAGGAACAACCATAATAAAATAGAAAATTGATGTTGGTGTCTCATGATTGTCCAGAAAATTTTCTCTTATTTTATCCAATTTTCAATAGATTGTTTCATTCATTTAAATAGTCAATTAAACACACTTTCCCAGATTTTTAATCATCCTAATTTATCTCTAAAATACCCAACTTCTCAGTTTATGAAATTTTTTATTTTGCACCGTTCTTTTCACCGTAAGTCCGATTTGAGTGAAACCAATGCCAAAACGACCGTGTGAACAGTGGCTATATTATCCACTGGTTAGTTTCCGATTTGGGGTAAATTTATTTGACTCAATTTAGAAATCTACCTTTTTAGAGTTTGTTCTCATAATTTATTTTTGACGTTTACCCATAAACTGTCGAGTTAGATCAATTGAAGGACAAGGAGTCAAAGAACAAATGCTTTTTGATTGCGGAATCATATTCGTGTGTGAAAGCGTCGAAATAAGATAAGGGGTGAGAGAACGTTTGAATTCATGAGTATAATATATTGTGAGATGAACGGGAAAACCATATTTCCCAACGATTCATTCGAGGCTCGCTACGTATGGCAGTTTCCCTTTGAGGGATAAATTAATTAATGTGCAAATATGGAAATTGTGAGATTAAAATGTGGAATGGAAATATTTGTAAGGTGTTGATTGATTTAATCTGTTTAAATGTGTGGCATTGGATATTATTGTGATATTGGGTGTCAAATGAATTTTATGTATATGTTTGATTAGATGAGTTTATGATGTGATAATAAAAGATGGATGTATTGTGATAATTTTATGTGATGATGATGATGTATGATTAATAATTGTGATGTTATAAATTTGTGATAAGAATATTGAAGTAGCCCCATAATTGATGAAATGGTGGTGATTCCAATTTGTGTTTGAGATGACGGTCTTAATGGAGTATCATAGGCCAACGGGGGGAGAAAATAAATATTGAGAATTTGTGAAGTGGAAATTATTTTGTCATCATATAGATAGGGCCTGACAAGCCTAGTGATTCCGGGGAAATACAACTGAATGAGCCTGATCGTGGCGGTCTGCTGCTGAGCCTTAAGGCAAGATTGTTAGACCTTGGAGGTATTCGGGTAGGGAATTCCAAGGTGACTTGGAGGTAGCACTTTAAATGTCGGGAGCTACCATGCAACACACGTTTACCTCGACTGTCACGTATATGTGTCTCGAGTTGAGTTGAGGGGATCTATGAGGACATGGCCAATTTGAATTGTCCGTCCACCGGGATGGTGGCATAGTATCAAGCCTCCTAACCAAGTACTTCAGAGTTAGAATGGTACCACATTGTGAAGTAGAGTCTAAGCTCATGCATAACATTACATTTTCTTGTGATTGTTTTGTTGTGATTAATATGTGTCATGTGCGATAATAATTTTTCTTAGATGATTTGATGTTATAGTAAAATGTATTGATTTTCCTTGAGTGGTTTTGACTTTATAATGTTATGTTTTTCCTTGAAGAATGTTTGTGTAATGATACGGTTTATTTATGATTAATTACGTGTTCTCCTTATTTATATTATACTATTAATATGATTTCAAAACTCACCTCCTTCGTTGTTTGCGGTTATTAAAATTAATGAGTCTTGAAGTTCAAGTTTGGAAAAAGCCCCGCTCTGATAGGTGATACCGGGAATGAGAATTATAAATTGTATTTTACTTATTTAATTAGAAACAACTTTTGTATGAAAACCTTATAAGCACTAGTAAGTTTTTGGAATTAAATTAAGAAACTATAGTTAAATCGAGTTTATGGAGATTGCACTGTTTTATAAGAGGAAATTTTTTTTTAAAGTATTCTATTTGTATTTTGAGAAATGTAATATCTTAAATAACTCGTAAAAGTTTCTTTTTATTTGAAAGAGTTTTTATTATCCGCTGCAAATTTTATAGAAATGTGATATAAATTATTATATATATTATTTTGGGGTTTAGGGTGTCACATACTTCATTTGGTAGGGTGTACCATACTAGCTGACAAAAGTCTTACCCTTGTATATGCAAAATATTTGTTTCTTTTTGAAGACCTTGATACTTGTGGTATATGGGCATGGGGACCAGCTGCTCTTGTTGTTTTATATTTATTATATTGTTATTTGATAAGATGTTTATTTAATTAATTGTACTTTTGTAAGCGGGGTATGACTGAGCCTATATCTTCAATGCCACGGATGTTTCGATGGACTGCGAAACAAACATCTGGGGACGTTGCATACTACAGAGCGAAGTTGGATGCTTTGGGAGCTATTGATATTATCTGAACGCCAAATTACGATGAGGACTCCATGATAGAATTTCAATCTGTGTCGATGTTTACAGGGTACATTCGTTGGTGTTCCACAATGGTACCGTATTTACCAGAGATGTGCATACGATAATTTGGGTATACTCAACACATCCCTCTTACACCACCGATGTTCGTTGTACGTGATGTTGAATGGAGTATGTACAGGAACTCTGTATGATCCTTTCGTACTAGATTGCATCCAGCTGCATATTCACATGAGTCTGTTGAGGGATATATTCAGTGGTACTATAGGATATCTCATCCTCAAATGATCTCTTATGTTGCTGCAGAACCTTCATGCTTTGATGTTCCTAGTCATGAAGTTGGTCCTAGTCCTAGTCATGATGCTGATCCTGGTCCTAGTTATGATGCTGGTCCTGGCCTTAGTCATGATATTGGTCCTGGTCCTAGTTATGGTCCTGGTACAAGTCATGGTATTGGTTCTGGTCTTAGTCACATTGTTGGTCTCGATACTACTCATGGTGAATGGTATACACGGTGTCAGCTAATGAGTGGTCTTATACAACAGAGTTTAGATTTACAAAGGCTAGATCCTGAAGATGAGATGCATGTCTTATTAGAGAAAGCTTTACACATATCTAGTTTAGGGGATTATCATTAGTACTATACTTGTATTATTTTATTATTCAGACTTATTTATTTAGACTTATCTCGATTGACTTATTATTCAGACTTTTTTTTTTTGCTTTATTACTTTAGACTTACTTTGTTAAAAGATAGAAATGATTTAATCTTTTGTATATTATGTGAATGAATTTTCTTACAAATAGGAATGTGAAGTGCAGAGGAAACAAACAAACTAATTAAAAATTGTATATATATGAAATAAAATTTTAAATCAAAAGTGTCAATCATATGTCAAAGACATATAATCTGATGTATCTTCTAAATCTAATGAACCCCAATGTTGTAGACGTCCTGCATAAGCTATAACCCATGAAGTAGACTCATCATCGTGGTGCTTCTTCCAATGTCATGCAAGTGGAGGCAACAGACTTGCTGATTTCAATTTAACTTGAACCAAATGAGTTTCATTAACAAAACTAATGTTGATAATATGATCACGTGATAGGTCTTCATTGTGTGCACCCCTTAATGGAGAAAAAGTCAAAGAAAAAGTTTTTCCCAATGTCACAAGAACGAGATTATATTTTGTTGCTATCACGTAACCCACATCTGGAATGCTCATTCACTTCTCGTTGGGTTGGTTTCCGAAATCAGTTACAAGTAAAGAGTTTGTCACTTCTTGCAAAGTTCCTTGAATAATGCAGCATATAAATCAGGTTTGGACTTAATCTCTGTATACAATTGTCGATGCACAATGCTCCAATATTCTTCATTATGACCAAGTAAAACAGCAATAACACGATATCCACAATTTCCATCTACTTTAACTATGTATTCAATATATGGATGAATTAGAGGAGGAAACTCATCCAAATATTTTATAACTTCACTCGTCATAGGTGCTTGCTGAGAGGCTTGTTTGGGTAAGCTGATAGACTTGTTTGGATGCTTACTAGAAGACTTGTTTGGATGCTTGCTGAGAGACTTGTTGGGATGCTTTCATGGGTCATTGCTGAGAGACTTAAGTAGTTGCATTATCAGAATAAAATTCATCAACACGCTCAAAAAATGAAGGGTCGCAATATACGTTAAATCCCTTCGGCTTTTTGCCTTTTTTCCTCTTCACACCACCCTTTGTTTTGATCTTATTTGGTGGTGCGCACATTGATGTTGTCTCTGAATATGCTATTTCACACAACTTGCTCTTCAATGCCCTCCTTCTAGCAACATTAAGTGTTTTCCATGTTTTCCAAATTATATTCGTCTCTGATGTAATGTCCAACTCTGAATCATTTTCCAACTTTTCTTCCTCTGGACCACAATCATGGTTAATTTCCTCCAATGTATATGAACAACATCCAATGGGATTGGAACACCTTCCAACTTGTATCGTGCCAACTCACATGCACAAGGTAATCCATGAGTGTTTCGAAGTATACAACAACATGCAGCTTTTTCGTTATCGACATAGTTGACTTTCTTGTATTCATCAACAATATCAGCTAAAGCTTTCCTGGATACAACCCAAGTCAAATTCTCATAGAATGAATTGTTGTGTATATGCTATTTGGGACCTTTACTTATCTCAAATGAACCTTTTATCTTAATAATTTGCAACTTCAACATGTCATTCATACCATCCCATGCCTTACAGAAATCTCCTTTACCGTGTTCCAAAAATCTCTTCAATGACCAATGAGCAGACTCAACCCTAATATTCAAACATAAAAACGGTTTGATATTATTTCAACAAAAGTTCTATCATGCATGTTTAATCATATATAAATATAAATATAAAACAAAATGCAAAGTTTTAATGACATACCTATTAGTCGTAGTATTTCCTAGATGCAACACTCGATTGGTCCATGATTCAACAAATCTTTCCTTGTGAGGAGTCAACCATGTGTCTCTGACGTAGTCAAACAAAATAATATTATCGACACATGCTTGCTCAAACATTTGTAAAAGTTCCTCGTACTCCTTCTCTTTAGAACAATAAACAATTTTCCTCTACAACTCTAGAATGGATTCCTGCATATCTTTCTTTAATATATATTGTTTGCATCTGACTCCAACATTTTTGTTGATATGAAGTTGACAAAGTAAATTTATTGAAGATTGAAATACAACTTCAATTGCATTCATTAAAGCAAGTTCTCTGTCGGCCACGATCACTTGGGGAAATGATGTATTTGAAACAAACAATTCTTTTAATTTCTCCAATGCCCAACAAAAGTTTTCTTGACGCTCACAATTCATATAAGCAAATGCAACGTTGAATGTCAACTCAGTTGAAGTTACACCAATAATTTCAAACAATGGTAACCTATACTTGTTGGTTTTGTAGGTGATATCCATGATCAATACAAGACGGAACATGTTAAGCAAAGTTATGGAATCTGGGTGCGTCCAAAACATGTCCCTCACAACGTTGGAGTTTTCATGAGTCATACTCCAACACGCATACTTCTCAGCTTCAAATAACTTCAACGTATGTTGCATATCAGTTATGGGTCCTTTCAAATTCTTCTTGTATGTGCTTCGTCGCTTATAAATTTGAGAGATATTAGTCACGTTCTCCTTATCTCGATCTCTCAAAGATGACAATCATTTTTTTTATCGGAAATTTCAAGACACAAATTTCCGGTAGAATAAAGTAACTACCGGAAATTTTAAGGCACAAAATTTCCGGTAGTATAAATAATGTATCAGAAATTTTGTTGTCGAAATTTCCGGTAAACAAATTATACAACTGAAAATTGTAAAAAGGAAATCTATGGTAGTTTTAAATAATGTATAAATAATGTACCAGAAATCTTGGTGAAGGGTAAGATTTTAGAGTAATTTTTTATACCTTTAATTGAATGAAAATAAAAGAGATAAATTTGAATTTTTTATATTTTGGAGTGTAAGTCTATTTGGAGTACAAAATCTATATATATATACACACACAATAATATGGATGATATAACTAATAGACTTACGAGATCCACACATTTAAAACCAAAATTCACGAGGTAAAAAGAGGAAAAATTGTTAATTAATATCCATATCAATATATATATATATATATATATATATATATATATATATATATATATATATATATATATATAAAATTAACTCCACTATTCTAAATTTATGACGACCACTACGGAAGAAAGGTAAAGATCCAATAACCATCACGATGATGGATGCAAATCTCTGGCGTATATTATGACAACATCATAATATGATTATAAAGATCCGACGGACGAACACATGAGCCTCCACTATTATTAAATAGTTAAATTGATGTTAATAAATCATAACATTTACATTATTATTTTTATTTAATTTTTTTCTTGTTTTTAAAATAATAAAAGAATATTTTTTCAAAACTATTTATTTTTAGAAATTACTTATTTTTCGGATAATAAAAATGTATTTTTTAAAATAATTCTAATCATAATGGAGTTTATTTTAAAATAAATCAATATAATCAATTGGATTTCATAAAATAATAATAAATAGACAATTGAATTTTAAAAAGAAGTTGAATCGGATCTATTCATATTTTTAAATAGATGTATTAGATTAAATCTATTAATTATTTTATTGTATAGTAAATTTAATTAAATAAATTTATCATTTGATGAATTGGATGATAAAATAATTAAATAAAATTGTCACCCTTATATTAAGAAATGTTTAGGTGTTTGAAACACTGTTATTGTTTTATTAAGAAGACTTAGATCGGAAGAAAGAATTTAATATTTATGTCGAGTAAATTTCATTAGTCACCATC
>JBBPBQ010020321.1:4252256-4309561 GCA_037974755.1 Cicer yamashitae | reverse complement strand
AGCAAAAAAAAAAAAAAAACAGCAAGACTGCATCAAAATTTTTGTTGTCTTAAAGAAAGAAGAAATCATTCAAAAAAAATTTGTGATATTCTTCTTCGAAAAAAACCTTATTGACATTTTAGCTTCTATTCATCAACATCATGTATAGTTAAGCATATTAAATTCATTCTTTTTAGCCTAATTGGCTATGTTAGCTTCTATTCATAATATGGATAGTCAAGCATAAAATTCATATTATTTCACTGATAATTTTTTGCCATATAAAACTCTTTTAGTTGATTAATATTCGAAAATTCAAATTCATTTTAGCCAAAGAATTTTCGGTGTTTCAAATTCATTTTATTCGATGTATTTTTTGGTATTTATTTCTTGATATTTTCCAAGCTCAAAGTGTGCTAAATACGTTCTAAATTGAGGGGATATAAGAGATCTTAGTGTTTAATTAATTAAATTGGTAGCTAATTATTATACAATAATTAGTTGTTCATCTAAGTGGCTATATAATTTCTTGTATTTTCTCTCTTTCTTTATCATCACAAATTTATCTTTTTAACTATGTACATGGTTATGTTGAAGATTTAGAGGCGCAAAGCAACAACCGGCCAAATGTTTCAAGATCACAAGAGACTTGAATACCATATATTCACCTAAAACCTTCATACATTAAGTATATGAATTATCACTTATATATATATATATATATATATATATATATATATATATATATATCTAATATTTAACTCATTTATAATCAATAAGAGATTTAACCATACACACTTGAGATTTACATAGGTAAGCCTATCAAGAGTACTAATGTAGCTAGGTACTCCACTCTACATAGAGTATAGATCTCATTAAGAGTTTCTATTACCTCATCCTTTCATCTCTTCAGGAATCATGCTAATTTGATTTATAATAGCATGTTTATCTCATAACACTTCACGAATTATTATTACCCATTGAACTTAATTCTTGGGATCTCCAGTATTTTAGGTCGAATTACCATCATGAGTGGCTCATTGATCTAAAGGCAATAGTCCCATCCTTTTTTATGTGTTTAAGACTTTCTCTCTGGCAAATCCTTACGTCAAAGGACTTGCTAAATTTTCATCAGTGCGTACATGATCTACTCTAACAATTCCTTTAGAAAGTAACTTCTATTTGTGTTGTGCTTACCACGTATCTGTCGTCTCTTACGCTTGTAATTACGATTCTCAATCTTTTCAATAGTCGCGGTACTATCGCAGTGGATCAACACAGGTGATATTGATTTTTCCCATAAAAGGATCTCAACTAGTAAGCATCTCAACCAACTTGCTTCTTCACTAGCGGTTGCTTGTGCTATCATTTCAGACTCCATAGTGGGCTAAGCCAATAACGTCTGTTTCTTTGATTTCCATGATACAGCTCCTCCAACTATACTAAATATATAGCTACTGCTTGCTTTGGAGTCTTCTGATAAAGTGTTCCGATCAACATCAATGTATCATTCATGTACATCGGGAAATATTTGATAATGTAATTCGAGACTCGTGGTATCTCATGACTCTCTCGATACCGTGCTAGTGTTCCATATTAGATCTACTGATAAACCTGCACAGTAGTCCCATGACGTAGGCAATGTCGGGTTTAGTACAGTCTGTGGCATACCTGAGGATGCCAATGATGCTCACATATTCAGTTTGTCTAACACCTTCACTAGTGTTTTTGAAAAGTTTCACACTTGGATCATATGGTGTGCAAGTAGGTTTACATTCAAAGTATTTGCATTTCTTAAAGAATTTTCAACATAGTGAGACTGATCTAAATAAATTTCCCTTTTTTGACCTAGTAATCTTGATTCCAAGAATTACACTCGCTTCTCTGAGGTCTTTCATATCAAATTTCTTACACAACAACGATTTCTCAACATTTACAACATAAATATTTGAACCAAATATGAGTAGGTCGTCTACAAAGAGACATATTGCCATTTTCAGATTTGTAGTAAATACATTTGTCACTTTCATTCATGTTAAGCTCATTTGATATAATCAAGTTAAAAAAAATTTCACGCCATTGCTTATGAGATTGTTTAATACCATAAAGAGATTTATCTAACTTACAAACCTTGTTTTCTTGTCCATGAATCACAAAACTTTCAGGTTGTTCCATATAGATTTCTTCTTCCAAGTCACCATTTAAAAAAGCAGTTTTGACATCCATTTGATGTACCACTAAGTTATGAATAGCAGCAAGTGAAATCAGTACCCTAATGAATGAAATTCTAGTGACATGTGAAAAAATGTCAAAGAAATCTATATTTTCTCTTTGTCTAATACCTTTGGCTACAAGGCAAGTCATGTATTTGTCAACAATTCCATCGGGTTTTAGTTTCTTTTTCAATATCCATTTATAAACTATTGGTTTGCAACCAGAAGGCAAGTCTACTAAATGCCAGATCCTGTTAAACTCTAGAGAATCCATCTAATCGTTTATAGCTTCTTACCATAAATCTACATCCAAAGATGACAAATCTTTTCTTGAAGATTTGCAGGATCCTCTTCTAAGGTATAGGTTGTATAATCGAGTTTGTAATCTTTAGCAACTTTGTCTCTCTTACTTCTTCGAGGTTCTGTTTCGCCTTCGTTGTTGCTTTCAGTGCTTTTCATCACTAAACTATGACTTGGTTCGCTGCCCCCGCTATTTCTCGATTTGAAATGGAATCTACTTTCATAGAAGTCAACATCATTAGACTCTATGATCAATTTCACATTTATGTCATAAAACATATATGCTTTTTTGTTTATGTATACCCAATGAATACACATTCATAGGCTCTATTGGCGAGTTTAACTCGCTTGGCATTGGGATTCTGACATAACCCAAGTTTAGTTGTTTTAACTTCAAAATCTTATAAGGAGGTGTTTTGTTTTTAGACTTAGAAACTCTATTCAAAACATAGCAAATAATTAATAACGTTTCCCCCACCAATGAGATGCAGCACCAGAGTTAAGCATAATAGCAACAGCTAGTTCAGTAAGAGTTCTATTTTTTCTTTCAGCTTTTCAATTTATTTCAAGCGAATATGGTGCAGTAGTTTCATGTATAATTTCTTGTAGTTTATAAAAATCATTAAACATACTAGAATCATATTCGGTTCCTCTATCACTACGAAACTTTTTAATATTTCTACTAAATTGATTTTCAATTTCAGTTGCAAAGGTCCTCAACATGTCAAACGCTTTACTTATATTTTTCATTAGATATACAAAAGTATAGTAAGAACAATTGTCAATAAAAGTGATAAAATAACTTTTTCCATTTCTTGTTAAAGTCCCATCAAATTCATATATATATATATATATATATATATATATATATATATATATATATATATATATATATATATATATATATATATATATATATATATATAGTGAGTAAATCTTGCCTTATTCAGAAGAAAACCATAAACAAGATATTTTTATTTTTATCTCTAAAGACGGGTTATCACACTCTCTAGGGAAAATTCTTTTGTTTTATGCTTGAGAGAATTTTTGAAATCCTTCAAAGCAAGGGTAGTTTGTTAACAATAACAACAATTTGAAATTGTTCATTTAAAGACATACCTTCATAGATGATCTCATGATCTATATTTTGAATTTCATGGAAGTGAACCTCCATGGATCTGTCATCGGTCATCTGATACTCTGATACTTGAGGTAGCGGCTCATAACATACTTTTTAGCCTCAGTTTTGTCAGTATCATATTTTTTCTTCAGAGCATCTTAATCATCTCAAGCAGTATTGCTACTCTAGCAGTATTGTTGGAACTGTAGTAATCATACATATCATCAGCAAGTCTATTAAGAATATAATTATTACAAAGATAATCATTATCCTCCCATTGGGTTAATTCTATAGCTTTCTTATCATTTTCCGTTTGTTCATCTAGTTTTGTGACCAATGAAATGTCATATTTCAGAACGTTGGAAACCTTTTTCATAGTTAAGAAAAATATCATCTTTTGTTGCCATCGTTTGAAGTGACATCCCTCAAATCGAAACAATTTATTGAAAACATAACCAACAGAGCCAGATTCAATAATTTCTTCGGTTGACATGGCAGAAAGAAACGTCTTAAAATTGTTGTTTTGAGTTTCAAAAAACTATTTTTAAAATAATTTTCAGTCACCGAAGATATTATTGGGTTGAGTCGCGAACTAGGTCACTCTCTTTAAGACATTTTGCGGCACTGCCCAAATTTGTGCAGGGTAGACTATCAACCACGATGTCCCCAAGATAAAACAACTCAATTAAAATTGTATCAGTATTCTACCACTCATAAATCGAAGGGACTACGACACAAAAACCGCTTTAAAAGGACAGTGATATTAGGATCACTCAAAAATCGAATGGACTATGACACAAAAACCGCTTTAAAAGGACAATGGTATTAGGACCACTGAAAAATTGAATGGAGTACGACACAAAAATCTCTCTAAAAGTATAGTGGCATTACGACCGCTCAAAAATTGAAAGGACAGAAAGAAATGGGAGAAGTGGATCGAAATTGCATCGAGTAGAAGAAGGAGAAGAGAGAAAGTTGGGAATTGCATCCAACTTTACTTTTTATAAGAGTTTGATACTCTTTATATAGTGATGGAAGCAATCCCACATATATTAACTATGTTAATTATTCAATGTGAGACTTTAGTATTTATAGAGTTAAAAACAACTCAATATATGAGAGAACTTTTCAATATGAGATTTCAATTTTTTTTAAATTCACACAACAATAAAGATTAAAGAAAAATTAATGAAAAAAGTTTGAACAATAATCGAGAAAAATTAATGAGAAATAATGAAGAACAATAACTAAAAAGAAATTTGTCAAACTCACAATAAATATTTTCAAATTATACTTTAACTATACAAAAGACTAAAATGGCTCTATAATTATTTAGTTGATGAGGGCAGTAAATTAATTCAAACAACATGTTATTTTTTTTTTTATATTAGATTCACGGTAACAACAAGAATATCAAGTTAGTAAGTATGTCAACTTTAATTATTTAGAATTAAAATATAATACAAATTAATTGACATATGACACTATATTTTAATGAATTTAGCCTGATATTAGAGTGAAGTTATCTGGATTACGGTAAACTATCATTATTTTATAAAAATTAGGATTTATAATTTTTGAAAATTACGGTAATTTATTGTAATTATAATAAATTTACCGTAAAATCAATCATGCAATCATATGTTTTAAAGTTGTTTCAACTCTTAGACAATGTTGTCAATTATTTATAATTTTTGTAACCCAATATATTATTTGTGTATTATGTATTTCCGCCATTGAAATCACAAGGCCTGAGAAGTTAATTATAATTTTTAATCATTTTATTATTATTGAGTGGAAAACAAGAGAAATTTGTTAAAAATTTAATTAATAACACAATACTACACCCAATTTAGGAACTTTGATTATTTAAAGTTGTTGTTGAGGATTCAAACACCTTATTTAGAGTTCAATATTTATATATAATTGCGTCATGATCGAATAGACAATTATTTAATAAAAAAAAATTCTATTTATATATTAAGTATATTACTTAATTTAAAATATAAAATATTTGACAAAATAAACATGTCAAATTTAAATTAAATATAAAATAATCATATTTACATATTTTATAGTAAAAAAACTAAAAACACAAAGATACATAATAAAAATCAGTGTATATGAATGTATACAACTTGTTATCAAAACTTTATTTGGCATACAAATACCCTTTTATTAAAACTAAAAATATTAATTAATTAAGCTCATCAAATCGACCAATGTGGTACAATTTTTAAAACAGTGGAGTTATTATCGGGAAGTACTCCAAATTTCAAAGTTGTAAATTTTTGAAGTAATTTTCTTAAAACAATTTTTGAAGTATTTAAAGACTATATATATTGACAACAACTTTTTTTACACACATACGTCCAATTATATCTCCATATATATGTATATATTTATTATTGAGATTGAGATATTTTACAACCAAGTAGTGACAGGGGACTTCTGCAATACATTCACAAATTGAAGGATTTTGACACCGAGTAGTGATGGAGTTTTAACGATCATTTTTATTAATCAAATAATTATTTGTTGATTTTTATATTTAAAAAAAATATAATTTCATAAGAAAAAAATATCAATTTAGTATATATAAGTATTATACTAATATTTTTACATTTTATCATAAATATATTCAATATTTACTATAATGAATATGAAAATTCAAAAAAAATTAAATTTTATTTTGCTGCCACTTTTTGGTAAGTAATATTTAGTTGTATAATTAATAACGGGAAATGCACTTGTTAATAATCTAAAATATAGAAAAAAAATGTATTGTAATTTTTATAATTCAAATTTTGGAATTGTAAAAAGTATGATTTTTACTTAAAAATTATTTTTTATTTTCTTTTTTGTTTCTTTAACAAGTGTCCTTACCACCATGACCCTTATATAAATGATAGGTAATAATTTTTTCCAAAATAAAACTTATTTAACTATTAATTTAAAGATTAAATATATCGGTACATATCCAGTTGACTCACATGTGCAGTGGAAATTCTCTTAATAGCAATATATTTATGTGTAGTAATAAAGGAGTATATATATATATATATATATATATATATAAATATGAATAGGATTTTGTTAGACTCTAATAGTAAGTGTTTCATAAGTTATTTCACTTAATAACTTAATAAACGATAAATTTTATTACTCTAACCGTTGATTATTGACATAATATATTAATGATCAAACATGTAAAGTTTTATATAAATTCAAAATTCGTAACTATGTAATCTATTAATTAATATTTATTTATATTTTTTAAAAAATTTATTATACGTTTATTTGAAATTATTTAATTAAATATTAAATAATTTTAAAATGTTAACAAAAATTGTGAAATTGATCTACTAATTAATAATTTTTTTTGATTTGACTCATAATTTATATTAACTTATTAAATAAAATAACTTATAACAAAATTACTCGTAGGGCCCGTTTGATGGACCGGATAAGATAGGCACAGGATAGGATAAGAAGCAGGATAGAGACAGGATAGGATATGGGTAGGATAAAGAGTTATCATGTCTTGTGTTTGATGTGCACATGATAACGATAACAAGATGATATGATTTATATTTTGATAAAATGACGAATTTGTCCTTATAATCTATTTAATTTTTTTTCTTTCAAAATAACATTCATATAATTTTTTATAAATAAACAAAAATGCTAAAAAAAATGTAAATAATTTATGAAGTAATTTTATATACTTGAAAAAATTGTGATTTCTCTATCCATCACAATTGAATAATGACTCGCTATCATAAAAATTGTGATTTCTCTGTCTATCACAATTGAATAATGACTCACTATCATAAAAATGTAAATAATTTATGAAGTAATTTTAGTATTTTAAAATTTAAAAACTAAACAATTTGTTTGGATTACTTGTTTTTAAAAACTATTTTGTAAAACTATTTTTAATATTATACTTTTTAAAATTAAAAAAGCAAAACAGATAAATGGTTTTTACTTTTTATTTTTCAATTTTTTTAATTCTCTAATCTAATACTGTTTTAAAAATTAAAGTTAGCAAACAATTTTTTTAAAATTTTCTTTTTAAAAATAATTTTAAAATTTATTTAACATTACTGCACAATCTTAACCTATTCTTTAACATGTTCTTTATATATAAGTTATTCTTTAAATGTGTAACATGGGTTTGACTTTGAACTTACATTTATGGAAAATATTTTTTTTGACTTTGAATTTACGTGTATGGAAATTTTTTTTGACTTAAGTTTACATGTATATGAAATATTTTTTTACAAAATAAATTCCATTTATAACTTCATTCACTTTGTAGTGTATTTATTTTTACATATTTTCAAAAAATGATTGTCAATTTTTCCATTTGTCCTATAATAATTGATATTTAATTGTTTTACATATATTAAAAAAATTATATAAATAAAAGAAAACAAAATTATTTTTATTAAATTATTTTTATTAGATATTGACAATTATATATCAATGTCATAAATGTATAATAAAAAATATTATATTAAAAATAATATAAATAACATTAATTAAAAAATATATATTAAAAATTAAAAGAATCATTTATTTTAGAACAATTATTTTTTCAAGTGTGTCAATTATCAAAAGTATTAATTTGTGTCAATAATATGTCGTGTCCGGCAACTTTTCTTAGAACTTATCTTTCAGTTTTTTTATCATCAACTAGATTTAAATTCAAGATATTTATTAAAATTTCAAACTAGTTATCACTCGAATAAGATAATTTATAAGAATTTAAATTTTCTAAAATGAAAAATCGATAAAATAAATTGATCAATAAATAATATTATAATCATTATTAATTGATTATATATATTACTTATATTGATCAATAATAATTAATATTATTTATTTAATTATCTAACGTAAATTGTTTACCTTAGAATAGTCCCATACATTTTGTAGATGAGTCACAGATTTGGACTATTTTCAAAATATATTTATATATCACTTTTATGATCGGCAACATGCCGTACGTAAGTTGACTTTATCTATAATATTCTTATTCTTATTATTTATTTATGTTTATGTTTATCTTGTTATCAACCCCTTGAATAAAGCGTGGAAATCACGCACACATAAAGCTCGTGGCCAACCCACCAAAACCAATAACGTAATATAGATGAAAATTCTAATTCACCGGTTACCACGCGGCGTTTTCTTCATGTTCCATCTTACATTCGACAAACACAAAATATAAAAAAGTTATTATTATTATTATTATTATTATTATTATTATTTTCTTGAAATAACTCTTGTTTTGTTCAATTTAAATATTTTTATATTATCTTAACAATTATGTATATAAAATATTATTAAAATTTATATATTTAATTTATCTAATAAAAACTATTAATTTTACAATATAATCAATAACGATTTAATATTTACTAAGAATGATTAAATAGAATAACTCAACAAAAATAGAATCAACTTGTCCTACTCTATATTATCAAACAAATAAATAAATAAAGTAAAAACTTTATGTCCCTTTCTCTCTCTTCACTTTCTCTCACTACACCCCACGATTTCCTCTTCTTCATTTGTACTACAATCTCCATCTTTTTTTTGTTTTTCTTTCCAAAGATATAACATTTTCCTTTGATACTCCAACCCCTTTTGTTTTCTCAGCTCAAAGTTTTGCATCTAAGAATCAAGATTCTTCTCTCAGTTCTCAAAATCATGGTTACATTTGGAGCTTCTTCTTATGCTGTCCTATTCTTCTTCTTCTCTGTGTTCATGCTTCTTCTTACTATGAGTTTTGGTGGAGACATAGTACACCCTGATAATATTGCTCCCAAGAGTCCTGGATGTGACAACAACTTTGTTCTGGTACCAATAAAAATATATATGATTTAGAAGAAAGAAAAAAAATAATAACTTGCTTTGAATTTTGCTTGCTTAGCTTGTTGTAGAAATGCCATTCTTATTGCTTCTTCATTTTTGGATTTGTTTTGTTTTGATTTGATGCTAGGAAGTAGGAAACTGGAGAACAAAGGAGAATTTGAAAAGGAAATTAATTTTCTTTATGGACTTTTTTTTTTGAATTTTTAGGAAAGTTGAGATTTTTGGGTGGGATCAAAATTGAAATTATGGTTTTCTGTTTAGGGAAAGTGATAATTTTTATTGTTTTTCCTTTCTTCAATGAATGAGGCTGTGTGTGTATGCTGAAGTTGAAATTGAAATAATATTTTCTTTTTGTTCTTTGGGCAAGTATAGGTGTTTGGTTATGTTTTAGTTTGCTTGTTGTATCATGCTATGTTATTTTTGTTAATGTATTAATCTCTAGCATAATTTTTTCGTATTGCAATTAAAATGAAGGGAAAAAAATTAATACTAGAGTGATTTGATTAAGGCCTTTTTTCTTCTTATTGGATTGATTTCTCTTGGTATAGTTTTGTGGTGCAGCTCTTTATTATTATTTTGTTCTTTTTTTTCTTTCTGTCTTTTGCAATAGGTAAAACTTTGTTGTTTTTATTCAATTATTATTATGCTAATTTTGGTATATGCTTAATTTCATATTTGTATCCTTTCTGCCAATCCAAACAATGATGCAAGCTGTCATCTTTTAGACTTTGGTTCAACTAGACTTGTTTTCTGGATACCACTTAAAACTGATCTTTTTAAAAATTACACTTTAACTATTTGAAAGTGAAGGTGGCGAGAAAACGTAGGAAATAATGAGAAAATCAGAGATAAAACTTTGTGGATTGAATTCTATTGAAACTGTATTGGAATTGTTAATAGATGATTCAGATTAAGTAATATCTATTTATAGATTTTAGTCCTGTTTGGATAAACAACTTAATTAAACGCTTATCATATAAATGTTTATGTATAAGCTATTTCTAAAACGAACGATAAAATAAAGTCAAACTATTTTCATAAGTTATTATGTAGAGTTTATGGACATGTCATAAACTAGGTAGCACCAATACTTCAAATTGAAGGCGTGTTCGGTGTTTGAGATATGCCAATGCTCGATACTGACACATTTAGTTATATTCAATTACTTTGATTTTTCAAATTATCATCGGTGTCCCGTGTTTGTGTTTCATAGGTCATAAGCTATTTTCATAAAGTCTCTCAAATAGTCTCGCAAGTGCTTATGCTAATAGAGTAACTGACTTAAATAAGTCAATCCAAATAAGCTCTTAACATAGAGTAACTGACTTAACTGTCAGTTAACAGATTTATCAAAAAGTAACTAACTATTCTCTTACAGCAATGTAAAGAGGCTTTTAGAAACATATATACTGATAAAGCTGTGCAGACACAGAATATACTAGGAGCTTAAACAAACACACAACACTGCACATAAATATGCAATACTCTAACATTATCCACAAATGTCTTAGCTTATGTCTTTCAGGATTTCAGCAAATAACTGTGGCATGTTGCTATTTTCTATGAGTATTGATAGGTCAAAGTATGTATGTACGAGTTTTTTCAGCAGCTTTGACCGATTTTTTTTTTTCTTTCATTAGGTTAAAATCCCAATTTGGATTGATGGTGTTGAAAGTGACGAGTATGTTGGTGTTGGTGCAAGATTTGGCCCTACATTGGAATCGAAAGAAAAGCGTGCTAACCATACTAGAGTTGCCATTGCAGACCCTCCTGATTGTTGTAGCAAACCTAAGAATAAGGTATTTTAGTTTTATGCTATAAAGAACTTACTGAATAATGCAACTTCTTCTGTTGATGTGAAAGCATAGATATCCACATTAAAAGCTCTAAAATTTTAAATTTATTAATAATTTGTAATGTGGAGTGCCTTGAAATTTTGTTAGCTCACTGGCGAGATCATTTTGGTGCACCGAGGACAATGTAGTTTCACAACCAAGGCAAATATAGCTGAAGAAGCTGGTGCTTCAGCCATCCTGATTATAAATAACCGTGCAGGTGTTTGCATGCAATTTTTCAGTTTAAGGTCATAGTTTTCAAAGAATGTATATAATTTACGTTCCTTAGTTGTTAGAGGAAAAAAAGGTAATTTGCAATGAGCGGTTATGTTATTCTTAAGCAATTATTTTATGTCCTTATTTGTGCAGAACTTTTCAAGATGGTTTGTGAAGAGAATGAAACTGATGTTGATATTGGAATACCTTCTGTCATGCTTCCACAAGATGCTGGTGAAACCTTGGAAAAATATATACATAACAAGTCCACAGGTGTGTTTCACTTCCTCATTGAATGTGTCTATTCTTTTGTAATCAATTATGCTTTCCTTGGCCACAGGGAGATTTTTTTTTAAATAACTAGTTTACATTTTGATACCTGATGTGGTTCTGTGTCTTACACGTTATGCTTTGCACTTTTGCATGTGTGTCCGCTCTTAAAGTGTCTGTGCAGTTATACTCTCCACTGCGTACAACGGTCGATATTGCAGAAGTATTTCTATGGCTTATGGCTGTTGGTACAATTCTGTGTGCTTCTTATTGGTCTGCTTGGACTGCCAGAGAGGGTGCTATCGAGCGAGAGAAGCTATTAAAGGTTTACCTAGTTCCTTTTCATGTCAATTGCAATGTTGCCAATCGCAGACTGCAAAAATTATCAGTTTATTCAAATTTCACTATGCTACAGTGCTATAGTACTGCTATAGCCGCTAGTTGACAATACTTTGTACTAAATAGCGTATCGCATAACAATAGTGATTTGTTCAAAGTCCGCTACACTATAGTGTTGAAGTGTCGTTATAGCCGCTATTTGACAACACTAGTCAATTGTATTTGTTTTCTTATTTATAAAAGAAAATACTATTTGTTCAAAGAAAAAACAAATGCTGAAAAGACAAAACAACTCAATAAAGCTCTATTGTTCCTCACAGACCTTTTACAGAGGAATCCTTTAACAACAGTTTGTTCTCATTTTTGAGATGAACTACTTTTGTTATTTGTGAAGGAAACTTCTCCATTCTCATATTTAAAAACTCATTATTCTGATAGTAATATATATAGAACATTTACAATTGCAGGATGATTCAGATGAGTATCTAAATAATACAGATAATGCTGGTTCCAGTGGTTATCTGGAAATAAGTACCGTGGCAGCAGTTTTGTTCGTTGTGATCGCTTCATGTTTCTTGCTTATGCTTTACAAACTAATGGCATCCTGGTTTGTTGAAGTTCTGGTGGTTCTATTTTGTATTGGTGGGGTTGAGGTGAGTTATTATTTTTCCTTGATTCTTGATGAGTACTGTTAGAATATATGAAAATATCGTATAACCCCTCGACATTATGTTAGATATCTTAGATTATCTCTTGAAATTAGTTTTCATATTTCTTAGTTATTATCGTAATATGATATCACTCCAAACACTACGGTATTGAAGTTTTATCCAATCATGCATTAGCAAATGGCCCTAAAGTCATTGGATTGCAGTTTGATGTTATTGTTGACACAGCAGTTGAATCTTTATTCTTTGCATGCTTTCAGGGACTGCAAACTTGCTTGGTGGCTCTTTTATCATGGTAAGTCTTCTTGTATATCCTTGTATATATGAAGGAAGATGGATTCGGTGAGGTGAACAATTAACCAAAATGGCATCAAGTTGACAACAAATTGTTTTATAGTTTCAGATGGTCTCAACATGCTGCACAAACATATGTTAAAATACCCTTCTTTGGTGCTGTGTCATATCTCACACTTGCTGTTACTCCCTTCTGCATAGCGTTCGCCGTGCTTTGGGGAGTTAAACGCCATGCATCGTTTGCTTGGATTGGTCAAGACATTCTTGTAAGAACGGTTCTTTTACTTAACCATTGTTTGTTTGGTCAAATTTCTTTTCTCTTCAGTTCATGTTTTTAGACTGGTTGTTTCGAATAAAATATAGAAATTTATGTCACAATCATGAGCCAACTCTTTACTGCATTATCACGGATTTTCCTCATGAGCAAACTCATGTTTTCAGGGTATTGCTTTGATAATTACGGTTCTTCAGATTGTCCACATACCAAATCTCAAGGTGATGATTATTCACACTTCATTTTTTTACTCTTTCTGGTTTTTAAAAAGCTTGTTTTGGCTTAATCTCCTACTTAGGTCTGTTGTTGACATTCTTATCAAAATTTGAGCTTGGAATGTATAAATGGAGCCTTAATATCAGAAAAACAATTGAATATGTATTTACTTTATTCTAGTGACCTTATTTTACTAATAATGACTCTAAGGTATACATTGTTTTCATAAGGTTGGAACTGTTCTTCTCAGCTGTGCCTTCCTATATGACATTTTCTGGGTGTTTGTATCTAAATGCTGGTTCCATGAGAGTGTGATGATAGTGGTGAGTGTTTCAAGAAAGCTCTCTCATTCCTACCATTTTTTTGCAGTTTGATTTTGTTCTCCCATTTCCCCTTAAAATTTAAATAAATGCTACATTTTCACTTCATTACAGGTAGCTCGCGGTGATAAGAGTGGAGAAGATGGTATCCCCATGCTGCTCAAGATACCGCGTTTATATGATCCTTGGGGTGGTTACAGTGTCATCGGTTTTGGGGACATAATCTTACCAGGGCTTCTAGTAGCATTTTCATTAAGGTTGAATTGAATGTCTCACATGGATATCTTATTTCTTGTAAAAATAAAAGTTTGATACATGAAGAGAATGTTATGTGTCTTGTTAATGGTTCATGAACTCGGTTATTCTATTGATAACTTTATAGGTATGATTGGTTAGTGAAGAGGAACCTTCGATCAGGATACTTCTTGTGGGCAATGAGTGCTTATGGTTTAGGTATGCTGTGTTTGATTTGAGGATAGTTTTCATTGATAGGATATGTTATCTGAGTAACTTTTCTTTATTAGGTTTGGTTTACAATTTACATCATGTTCCTTGAATTTGATCTGCAGGTCTCCTCGTCACATACATAGCCTTGAATTTGATGGATGGACATGGTCAACCAGCCTTGCTGTATATAGTCCCATTTACACTTGGTTAGTAAAATCATCACAGATAAATTCATATCACAAAACAAGTACTGATTATTATTACAATTAAGTGGTTGAACAAGTTTCAATTAAAGGTCAAATCAACTGGGAGGACTTGAGTTCGATCTTTACCCGGAATAATGTTTGGTCAAACTTTACTTACCTTATAACCGAATCCTAAATTACTATGATTCCTTTCCCCTTAGGAATCAAAGGGTTAAAGACAAAAACTTATGCACAAAGAAATATTTCAACTTGTTCCATGGCTGTTGAAAGCGCCTCGTGGAACTAATGCAAAGTTTTGTCCATGTTTCTTATGGTTCTTTTTCTTTCACTAGTCATAGAAGGCCTTCTACGAAACACTGTGCCATATGAGGCATATTAGGTAGCAGCACCAAAACTGGTACAATTCTTAAACATTCTTTTTCTGTATATGCAGGAACCTTTTTGTCATTGGGAAAGAAGAGAGGTGAACTCAAGATTTTATGGACAAGAGGGCAACCAAAAATGCCTTGCCCTCACATCCAAGAGAATCATCAACCAATGGGCCAGTGACCTCCAGTAGAATAGTATTGTAGATGTTAGTTTACAGGAGACACGTATAACAAACCTTAGGAGATTATGTAACATTTGTAGATCTGTCATAACAAGTTTCAGCCAAATGATACATGCAGTGTACTTAAATTAGTAGCTGAGACTTGAGATACACTCCCGACTCTTAGATGTTGGAGGACAAATGAATCTGTTTGTACTTTATTGTAAGATTAGACCCTTTTTTTTTATGAGAAAGTTTTTCTGATGTCTTTTCTTTTTTTGGATAACATTTTCCATGTCAAACAACACAAAAATATTTCATAGTATTGCCAGTAACTTGAGTTCCATAATGAGAAAATATGACGAGGATGGTGATATAGAAATTATATACTATTTGTGAATTGAAGGTTGTCTAAATTTAACTTTCTGGAAAATTATTCCATATTATGAACTATCAATGCATCACATACATTTGCAGTGCTGAATCAGGCTCAGTTTTAACCAGTAGCATTAACTAATTTCAAATGGATACCAAAACTATGAAGCACCTTCAAAATGATGCATATAAAGCTCCCATAAAATCGGGATATTTATTTAAGGAAAAGAAATCAAATAAGAAAGAAAGGAAATTATCAATTTATCAGAACTAGCCCTGAAGTCCAAAGACAGAACTTCATTTCTCTGGTCTCCAATCACATGATTTAATCCACTATTAATATAAAAAAATTCTTCACCATCAATTAAACATGCATTAGAACATCTCTTAAAAGTACTTAATCATGGTAAACTAACAACTACTTCAAATGGCCAACTTCAATGTTTTGTTGGTGCAATATTGAGTAATAGTATCAAAATGTTTTCTTCAAGTAATGGATCAAATCATCAAATGTCAACCGATTTTTTACCTAACATTAATAAACCAACAAGCACAAATTAGCCTTTAAATGGAAACTCATAAAGGACCAAACCGAAGGCAAATGCACAAGATATATACGTCCCTTACACGCGCAGAAAACAGTTTTTATTTCTTTCCTTTAAGTACAATAGACAGCCCCCAGCATCAAATTGCGCCTGGGCTACGCACCAACAATGAAGTGCGGAGAATAAAGCTAAACAGTAAATGGGAAAAATAAAGACAACTGACATGCCACACTTTTCTAGAACTTGTCAGCAACTCTCAAAATTGTTCCAGCCATTGGCCAGATAGGTATGCTTGTGCGGATTCATTTCCATTCTTAAGTCCAGTCCTGTACACGGAAGGATATATATTAGAGTTGTGGATGACACCATAAGTGACTGAAATGGTATGAAACGGTATCAATTTTTAACATGTTATATCAAAATATAGGGAAGCCATACTCATATGAAAATGGTTTATTCTTAAATAATAACACCTTCAAGCCCAAATCAAGGAGATAGAAACCAGGCTACAGTTTCACAAATTCATGTCAGGTTCAGAGGTGATATTAGAAGAAAATTTCATTGGCTAAATGGCATATCATGGTTCTGAAAGTTGACAGTACATGATAAGATGCAATTTTTACTACGCATAGCATGGTGTGCTAATGGTGACACTTGAGCCCATAGTTTTAACTATTGGATAGGAATTTATACTATCCAATGAATCCAACAGTTAAAACTAATGGTATATCGACACGGTGAAGGCTAGGGTGAGTATATAAGCATAAAAAAAAAACAGAAAGAGCAAATTTGAAACGGAATGGAATGCTAAGAATATTTATTGTACTGATATGTTGTAAGCTACTAAAATGAAAAGGATAAAACACAACCATTATAGAAAACTTAAAAATTCAGCTAGCATGTGAATCATAGATATGTAAAATAACTGCAAACAAAAAGAAAAAACGTACAATTATTTCGCCTTAGAAAACCATTCCCATTGGTGGCAAAAAGCATTGTCTTCCTCTCTTGTCCTGGTGATAAAAATTCTTGAATCCGTTCTGGCCAGTCAGAGTTTAAACGACGGGCAAAATCTTCTACTTCCCTGTGTCAAAGGGAATCGAGCAAATAAGAACTTATGTACATATCATTTTAAAAGCACAATTATACAACCATCACGTGAACATCCCTGTATATCAAATTGACAGCTTTGTTACCGAAAATTAATGTGAAATAAAGAGATACAGGAAAGACTATTAACAAGAATGTCATGAACAAAAACTTGGAGCTAGCTCAAGTGGGTAAGAGTGGGTGGGTAGAAGGCATAGGTTCAGTTCCTTGTAAACCAGTGTCTAGTAAGCTTAGGCAACAATTGAAGCAAAGTTTTCCGGTGGGTTTGCTAAATACTTATACGGGATAGTTTGGTTAAATAGCTTAATTAAGCTCTTATTGAATAAACCCTTATCGTTGTTTAGATCTCTATTATTGGGTCGCCCACAAAAGTCCATACTTCAGATGTCTAATCTTGAGCGTGTTGAGATCCCACGTCAACTAAAGATATGGCCAAATCAGTCCTTATAAGGTTTGAGCATCCCTCACCCCTATGAGCTTGCTTTTGGGGTTGAGTTGTGCCCAGTTCAAATTTTAAGATGGTATCAAAGTCTATCATAGATTTGCTATTAGGTCATCCATACATGTCCACACTCCAAATGTATAGCCTTAAACAAGAGGGGAGGTGTTAAGATCTCTATTATTGGGCCACCCATATCTCTCCACACTTTAGATGTCCAACCTTGAGCATGAACGATTGTGCTGATATCTCCCATCGACTAGAGATATGGTCAAATTAGTCCTTATAAGGCCTGGGTGACCCTTCCATGAACAAGTTTATGGGGTTGAATTAGGCCTAGTCCAAATTCTAAGATGATATAAGAGCTTATCCCCGACTTGTTGGGCCGCACATATTTGTCCATGTTCTAGATGTCTATTCTTGGGTGTAAGAGTGAGTTAAGATCTCTGTTACTGGGCCACCCACAATTTCCACTCTTCAGATGTTCAATCTTGAGAGTGAGAGGTTGTGTTAAGATCCACATCCACTAGAGATATGGTCAAATTAGTTCTTACAAGGGTCGAACACCCCTCACCTCCACGAGCTATTTTTGGAGTTGAATTAGGGCTAACTCAAATTCTACGAATCATATAAGTGTTTATGTATAAACTATACCTATAATCAAAGGGGAAATAACAGTAAACTCCGCATATACTCTATATTAGTTGTTTCACTTTCTATAAGCTATCCCAAGGAGCTTTTGAAAACAAACTAAGAACAACTTATGGACATATCAAAAACCCTTCCAGCAATTTACGAAGTGTTTATGAAATAAGATAAGCCTAGAAAAGCTTTTCCAAACTCCCCCTATGTATGTTGACTAATGTTACACTGATCCAAGAAGACAGAAGTAATATTTTTAGTTAAATTTATCCACACCAAATCAAAACCATTGTATTACCTAGCCAACAGTTTTACAATATTCAGGATCATGAAAAATCCATTGCTAGACTGCTATTAAATACAATATTACTAAATTTATCATTCTCCTCCAAAATCAGGACCAAGATTATAAAATTCAAGTCTAAATCTAAGTTATCCGACTAAGTTTTTTTTTTTGAAGAAAAACCCAACCAATGTTTATCTCAGTGTTGTCATTTCTCCCTCTCTATGAAGAACACAACCCCTTCATTCCATTTTCGACCAGCTATAGATGATCCAAAAAGTACAATTTGTAGAAGGATAGAGTTCAATCATTCTGATGCCTTGTAATGTCCTCTGCATATGTTATGTACTCCATAAAAATATTTTAAGCAATGCTACAGACCACTAATGAGAGGAAAAGCTAGTGATCTGCGACTGCAACTATGCTAAGATAATGACTGACAGCCATCGACAAAGGAAAATAAAAATTCGATTTTATAAACAATTAGTGCAAACAGTGTACTTAGAATGAAGCCCAACCTGTCAATTTTTGCCTTTAGCGCAGGATCGATCTCATCATCTACATCTCCGTCATCAAACTCTTTATGATCAAAAGCGTCATCTTCTGTATGCATATTTGAGGTCCCAGCAATTTCATCAGACACACCACTATGACCACTTTCCTCCTATCGCAAGAAAACAGGCAATAAATACTTTTAGAATTTATATGACAAATAATTGAGTTTGTTTATTAGAAGAGGAAAAAAACAGCAAAGGAACATGATATTTACAGCAACATCTTTTTTCACTTCAGAAGCTTCTGTCAAAGAAGAGCTCTTTTGCTGCTCCTTTTTTCTTCTGTTCTTCTTTTTATTCTTAGAAGGTTTAGACACTTTTGGATCTGTGAAAAAATATTCACCCTTAATTAGCCATTCAAAGGAAACAAACTCAAACATAATTAAAGAATCTATAGCTTTCAAACAAATCCTACGCAAAAGAACAAGAGAACAATTTTACAATGAAATGAAAAATGGATACTGCAAGACACACGGGAAATAAAAATTATTAAGAACAATGCTATAGACATTAGACATAGTGACACACAGGGTTCAGTGAAAAATATGCCATAAACTGATACACTGGTAATGTCAGAACGAATATTCGATTGACAACTTCTCATTCCTAATCATATCAGTATCTTCCTTGTAATATAATTATTATTGTCTTTTTATTTATCCTCTCTTTTTTGGATTAATACTTCATCTCTTTTTTTGTCATGTCTCTCTTGACATTGTTCCCTGTTTCATTCCCCTCTCAAAGCAATTCACATTAATGGTTTCTTTGTCTATTGCCTCATTCTCTAGACTCGTCTTGCAATTCTTAAGAGTTCGTGACAGACCAGAACCATAACAAATTTGCTTGAGACAAAGAGAAATGCTTCAGAAAGAGGAGAGAAAATTGATTGATGAGTGGATTTTGGAGATTCCCCAAAACTTCAGTGAATTAAAGACAGACTAAAAATAAGCATATTGAGTTAATGCTACATAAATGAAAGTCATGAGCTTGGTTATCTTAAGCATTTGTGGTATGATATGGTGATATCACTGAAGGATTGAATTAATGCAACTGTTTTTATAAACAATTATCTGTTAACATGGACTAATTAGTAATTACAACATGCAGAAGAAAACTTTCATGTGGACTATAGTAATATTAATAATAAGACTTCAATCAGGGATGGGCTGGTACACAGTTCATCGATCTACAGGCAGAAATCAGGAAGTAAATTCGATGAAAAGGGATGAAAGATTTTTATTTACCTGCATCATCTCCATTAATAAAAGACAAAAGGTCATCAACTGAACGTTCATCCACACGCTCTTCTTCTAATTCAACATTCTGAAACATGTGAGAGATCAATTCTTATTAAAGTCAACAGTTTAGCACATATTAAAAAGATGACATTCAAGCAAAAATCTCTCAGCATTAAGAAATAATAAAGACAACACTGGACAATGATATATACTGTTATTATATGATTAAAATAAAGAAAGAAGATTGTGGTACCTTTAACCTCTCACGCTCTTTCAGTTCTTTCCTTTTTTTCGCATACAAACGGTTCAAAAGCCTTATCCTCGGATCATCAGTTGAGTTTCTCAGAGGCTCCAATTTCTCTTCCTGGATCAAAAGTACGTGTGAAAAATGAAAATTGAACACAAAAGGCATAATCAGAATACATAGTTCTCGCAAGCACAGATTACCTCAGTAAGATCATCCGGCAAATGAAATATCTCACGAATCTCCTCTGGAGATTTTCCTTCAATTATTCTTGCAAGTGTACGACTCGTAAGATCCACCAGCGGCCTCAATTGAAGGCTGTCTGCCGCAGATGTCAAGTCACAGAGCCGTTTGGTATCCATCCTTATGAATTTTTCATCGTGAGACTTCCGCTCCTACACCAAGAATACTCCCTATGTCAAATCATCTATGACATTTATTATTTTTCAATCTTAAATTGTCTTGTATATAGATAACAATGATGGAAAAGCATTAAATAAGGAAGTAGAACCTTGTTTGAGCGACCAGGTAATTGATGAAAACGGCAATAATCAAGAACTAAGCTCAACATCGCAGGAGTGACTTTCTCAGGAAGGCATATCGCGCAATTTTTGGAAGATCCTGTGCCTTTTTGTATTATTTCTTGACAAATGAAGGGGCAAAACATTGCAATTTCTTGTTCCACCTGTTGGATCGAACCATCCGAAGTCTTAAGCCAAATATAGGGCTTCATCATCTGAAAATGAAAATTCATTATCATTACAACTTAAGTTCAATGTAGAAGGTAAGCCAAGCAAGCTATTGATTCCATGGTAGAGCTGTGTAAATTAGGTTTAAGTGTACTAGTTTTGTCTTTTACAGATCTAGCAGGCAGAGAGAAAAAAAAAATTGTTTGACTTAGAATGCTATAAAAGAGACAACATTGAGCATATTCAAGAATTCAAGGATTCAAGGTATCTATTAGAGAGAGAGATACTAATGGGGAAGAAGTAAGATATCATACCTCAGGTTTAGTAACCGGCATGTCACTTTCGGACATAAAAAAACCAATTCGAAAACTAAAATCTGTTGATATTTGAAGTTTCTCGCTGAGGTGGAAACTTAACCTTCAAGTCAAGACACAATCAGATAACACATTTAAGTACTTCTTCCCTCAGAATTAAGTTGTGGCAGCAACATTTCTCAAATGTACATTGTCCACCAAAGTAATTGCAGTGATATACACAAATCTCCTTACCACAAAGCAAAAGAGCAGAATGGAGAACAATTCACCAACTTCCAAATTTAAAGTGATAGCTGAAAATTCATAAATAACAAAGTCACTATTTTTGCTAGTTATCCAATCAAGAACAAAACAAAAGCACTTATCCATCACACCAAGGATTCCAATACACTAAACCCCTCCATCCAACACTTCATTGAAAAGTAAAAAAAAAAAGTTAAATTTTATCATTCTCATTACAAAATAATTAATAACCCTTAGCACCCACCATCTTTGCTTATATCATCATTTCCATTTTCAAGCAAGCTAATCAAAAACAAAATTCAAGAGCAACAACAAAAGAAGACTAATTTTCTTCTAGCATATTTAAGAAAGAAAAAAAAACATTTTGAAGACAACCCATGATTCTATACAACGAGTTAAGCTTAAGACAAGTAATATGTGGCAAAAAAAAAACAATGGTAAACATTGAAATGAAGGGTCAAATGCATTTAGAGAGAGAGATAGAGGAAAAGGGGTTGAGCGTGAAGTACCTGAGAAGACAAAAGAGAGAGGGAATTGCTTTGAAATGGAGGGAATTGGCGGTTGTCGGCGATGAACAGAAAATGGATAGATAGAATAGAAGAGAGAGAAAGAAGAGAGAGAAAGGAGACGGCGATTTTGATACGACAAAAATTAAAAACAAAAATGAAAATTGGTTTATGGGCCTTATCTTTGGGCCATTGTCGATTGAGAATTTTTAATTGCTATTTGAACCACTAGTTTTTACTCATACATCTCTTTCATTTTCTCAATTTCTCTCCTTTTTATTTTTTACTTTTTGGAAATTAAAATGGATTTGTTTTCAATAATACCCCTAACCTCGATCATTTGATAATTTGTAGTTGTAGGTTTATATTATTACTCCACAAAAATGAGGTTGAATAAGAGCTTCTCAATTTAAACGGCTTCAAAGAGATGGAATAGAGAGACATGAATTAATAATAAAAGAGAATGAGAAAGTGAATAATTTGAGAGAATAAATTTAAGAGGTTGAAGTTCAGAGCAATTATAATTTCACACTTATCATACTAGAACAATGTGAATTATAATAGTTTCACTCTTGCTCTGAAGGCTCTTCGAACAATAAAATGTCAAATAACTTTTTTTTTCTTTAGTTTTTACGAAACCACAAAATACCAAATGTAATAAAAAAAATTAAGTTTTGACCCTAAAAGATTGAAGAGTTGTATCTCAAATAACTCAAAATTGTCTAGTTGTAATCAATTTGGTATTCGTCAACACAATGATACACCATATTTTACGGTAGATCAAGATCATATATCATCAATCCTTCGTATCTACCAATATCGTGATTTATTTAACTAACTAATATATTATACAAAAAATAAAAATTATCATTATTGTCTCAATCACGATCTAACTCGATTATACAATTGAACCATGAGTGAGTGCATGTATTGATTCAATTACTACTTTGCTTTCAAAAATATCGAGCAATATAAACAAACTAAAAAACTGATGAATATTATCTTTGTCGTAAGATCCATTGTCACATGTCTAGAATATGACAATGGATTCATGCACCTTAATAAAATAAAGGTAAATAATAATGAATAATAAATTAGAATCACCAACATAACTGAAAACTACATTCATAAATATAGTTTACAACATGTTCAATAGATTCGTAAAGTATTACATCTTGAAAATAAACTACGATTATCTGATTACATCATAAAAATATCAAATTTTAATTCCACAAGTCTGGAATTGATCTTCTGATGCTAAATTCATATCTCATGTTCTTCCAGTTGCTAAATAAAAATAAACGAGATGAGATAAAAATATCTCAGCAAGTTCTGAAAATAAAAGGAGGGGCAACTTCAAATAATTTTTTTCCAGTTATGTATCTCAAGTTAAAACTTTCCGCTTTAATTTTCATAAAAACTTTACTCAAAATAATCTTTCTTAATTTAGAAAACATATTCATCACCTCAATATTTTTCTTTGGAATAAGGAAAGGTCGCCCAATATCTTGATGTGAGTCACCAAGATAATTGAGTACTGGTTGATAAAATGATCTGGTCAAACCTCAATCAGCGTCCTGATTGTTCTCCTTTACCTGTTATTTCATGTCTAGAATAACCTGAATGTCTCACCGTGAACAAGGTCATGCATGATCAGGTTAATGATAGTGTACTGAACTTGAGATGTTTTGTATGCAATGTCTTTATTATGTAATATATGTGATACATCCTTCATCCACACCAATCATAAATAACTTAGCAATATACTAAATCCATGATGATTTAACAGAAAAATAGTAACAACATCAAAGTCATGAAAATAGTGACAACATAGTCATGAAAATAGTAACAACATCAGAGTCAGAAAAATCATTTGGGTGCAGTTTTAAAACACTTATATACTAAAAAAAATTACATTTCCTTATACTCTAAGTTATTCTAACCCGTAACAACCCAAAATAGTTTATGAAAAGAAGTAAAGAATTTCAGTGAATAACTTCCCAAAATCCTCGTACTAAAGAAGTTAATGTAATAGAACTCATAATTTTTCTGAAAATGATCTTCTTGAATGTGAGTTAACTGGAGTGGCTTGTCTACTTCCTAATGTTCTCCCTCTTCAGACTCAGATTCTTTTGTTGCTTCTTTTTCCTCGACCGAACAAAATTTGATGGTTTAGTGTGGGTTGAGGAGAGAATTCTCGCATGCAAGAAGTTAGAACAAGTCTGATGGAGTTAATGGAGTTGGTGTTTTGGAAATTTTGAAAAAGAATAAAAATTGAAGAATTTGAGGAAAATGGTGAGGAGTGTATTGGTGAGTTATTCAAATTGGTCTCTTGGTTAAATTGAAGGGATCTCCATAATTTTGTAATGATAGAAGAAATTTGATATGAAAATCTATTTTTGAAGGGATGATAGAAATGGGGATTAATCTAGTCTTCAATGTGATCTTGGGTTTGATAAAGAAAGAAGGATTCTGGGAAAGAGGAGGAGGGTTGGTCGTGAGAGAGGAAAGGGATGGTGTATGGGTTGTGTTTGTGAAAGGGTGACGAAGATGAAACTATAAAGTTTGTTGGGTTTTCACATTGGAGGGAATGAGATAAAAGTGAGGGAATCAGAATAAATTCCCATTTTGACCGCATTACTTATTTTACTTATTTCATTCCTTTCTATTCTAATAAAAAATTCTTATTTATAAATTAATTATGCTAATATTTAAAATTCTTATTTTTTTTAAGTTTTTAATTAGATAGGTTATTTCATTGGTGGGGTAGAATAGATTATTTGAGGAGATTCTACAATTTGCACGCTAAAATATGGTTAGAAATTTAAAACATTAATCGAACAATTTAATATTATAACGAGATTTAATTCATACTCTCAAGAATCTAGCAGGAACGAAAATGAAACATTTTAGGTTGAAACTCTAGGAAACATATGAGGTGTATCTCGAGTAACATATTTATAAGGTCGATTGAAAGCACATTTTGCTTTAGGAAGTGTATCTCAAAACTCCACAATGGATTAATTGTGTCTGAAGTTGATTTGATCATCATGCATTCGTGTATAAATTAATATAATTATTTTGGGAATAAAGAGTATGATTAGATAATTGCGATTTAAAAACGATGTGGTAGATTGAATAATCATGATTGATTGACAATGTAAAATTATTTTACACTATCAGTGCAGTACCTTTCCACTCAATTATTTTTATTCAATATTATTTGATATATCATATAAAAATTTAAAGTATAATTATCATTAATTTGACTACATAGGAAAAGAAGAAGAACTAGCCTCCTCTTATTCTCCTATCCCCTTTTGATCGATTCCTCATTTTTTTCACCAAAGAGTGGATGGTTTATAGTAAATTTTTTGTTCGAAATCACCCATTTAAATTGTGTCATTTTCTATTTTATTTAAATAAGTAATTTTATACATATTGAGTTTTTCTTTTTGTGGTTTTTCATGGTTTCACCGTCTTGGTGCGACATTTTGTTTTCCCGTCTTACTACAGTGTTCTTTGATTCAGACTGACAGATCAACTTCAATCAAGTGCAAATTCAATCGATGATTTTGGTGTAATCAATATTGCAAGCAAGGATATTCCGAACACCTCGATTTTGTTATTTTTGTAGGATTTATCACATTTGAAGATATTTTTCCGTTTTATACTAGTAACTTAGATGTTATGAGTTTGTTCACAAATTTATCAGTTTTTATTTTAGCGACTTTGAATTATAATGTTTTTGATCAGATAATTTCTATCAATTTAAATGAATTATTATTATTTTTTAGTAAAAAAAAAATCATTAATTTGACTACACTTAGACCATTAAATTTAAGTCAATATATGTACTAGTTTAATGATCTGAACAATTTTAGTGACCTTATGAAGTATATTGACATAGGATACACTAACACATTACAATGCTAATAATTTATTTGTAGAAATTAGATTAGTTAAACAAAGTTTTAATCTTCTATTTCAAGAAATTCATAATTTTAATTTTTTTTAAATTTTACGCAATTTTTTATTTCCTCAATTTTTTTAAATTGTTGACATTTACCACTTATAAATTTGAATTTGACTCATCTAAAGTAAATAATATTAACTATTGATTATCAATTTAATTATTATTATTTTATGTACATAACTAATCATAAATGATTATAATATCAATCATTGATGAAATTACTTTATCAACTACTCATTTTATATAAACAAAATCTCATAAATCTAACACCTAATTTTGACAATGTGTTCGTTCAATGAGCTCACGCGTACATAATCTCATATAAATGATAGATGTCATGTCATTAGTTGTTTTAAATAATATTTTTTCTTCTGAATTTGGAACTTAAGTTATTTTTTAAAATCAAAATAAATTATATAAAATGAAAAATAAAACTGATATGGAAGTGAAAGAGTAAGATCAAAATAAACGGTGGGTAAATCACAATTTTTGTATGTGAAAGTACAATATGTTGTCATTTTGCTTCCTAATTCAGCAACAAATTCAAATTAGTCATTGAATCATTAAAATAGTTTATGAAACATATAATTTATTATTATAAAAGTTTCTCTTAAAGATACAATTTACTGTCAAAATAGTATCGTTAAAGAGAGAACCAAGTTGATTCAAAAGTTTTAAAATAAACGATCAAAAACTCGACTTTAAAAATAAAGAAACTAAAAATTAATTTAAAATAGAAGAATCAAAACTATATATTTAAGTGAAAAGAAAAAGTGAAGAATAACCCTAAAACCCCATATCCCATTTTCCCCCGCATCTTCCAACAATAAAAAATAGTCTCTAGACTAGAAAATATACTCTATTTACAACTCAATTTTAGACTACAAAAGTAAGCTACAATACAAGAGTAGATGCATAGATTATGTATTTACATGTAAGAGAAATAAATAAGAGAAACCATAACTTTTCTCTATCAATACAAAATCTTTACCTATATTTTTGCTTGGTTACCTGTAAATCTACTTCAATATGGAATTAAGATTGAAGTTTCACATAAAAAGTTGCTACTGAACTTCATAACCAAAAAGCATTGAATTTGTGTAACATATCAAATAGTTGGAGACTAAGGTTCTTCAACACTATTTTGTATTTTGATTTTACTCTTTCATTTTCTTTTTCTGAAATACATTTTTTTTAATAATACTGAAATACATTTTATTTTTTCATTTCATATCAGTTTTATTTTCCATTTAAAAAATAATTTTATTTAAATAGTTTTAATATTGTCAATTAATCACAATCGTTAGATCATTAGTAACGTTTGACTTTTATTATAATTACTTATAAAGTCACTCACATAATTAATTATAATTTAATAAAAAAAATTACATTAATAATACATACAAATTAAATTCTTTAAAAAAATAACTTAAGTCTCTCCAAATTCATAAAAGAACTATTTAAAACAAGTAACTAATGACAGATCCAAAAATGAATTATTTTTTTGTTAAGATTCATATTAACATCCCATTTTTTTTTAGTTTTCGGGTTTTCTAATGATGATCCCTCAACCAACACTTTAAGGACACATAATAACATGTAGGGGCATTTAACTCAAATAAATAGTTTCATGTTTTTCAGTACAAAAGTACAGTGGCTGTTTGTGGCGAGGATATTGCGCCACGTGTAACACTCTCAACCCCCCTTTTCTCTTGCTTATGTTGCCACTAGAATTTCTCATTTTAATTTTATCCAAAAAATAATTATTATGAAAAATGATTATTATGAACAAGAAAATAAAGGGAAAAAAAATTCTCTATGCTTTGCTTATTATCATGATAGAGAGCATAAGCAGTGGAAGAAAATTCCATGGATGATAACTTTAACTTGGCATCAATTTTTGTTGAGTTTGAATATTGTTTCTTACCTTTCAACTCTCACTCACATATATAGTTCCTAAGTTTCATTATCAACATAGCACCAATGTCTATAAGTGGTTTAATTTCCAACAGAAACTTCACTTCTTTCACTGCCTCAGGTTCATATTCCTCAACCACTATTAATTTTCACTCAACTGATTTTCTTTTTTTCATTCATTATTTTTCAATTTTTGGTAGCTGTTAGCATTTTATAAATTGAATTATCTACTAGTTGCTTGTAATTTGTATTCATTTTGCTTTTTTTTTTTGTACTTTTGAAATTTATTTTGTGCAGAGTTGAGTGAGTATATGATTTTCCATTGAGCTCTAGATATATAGTAAAAGAAAATGCTGAATAAGTTTATTGATTTCATGGATTCCTTATGATTTTTATCTTCAAAACAATTTTTATGGTAAGGGGAGCAAATTGTTGAATGCTGATGACCCTTTTATGGATTGTGCCAATATTTTCTTATGTGGATATGAATTGATACTCTGATAAAATTATGATATTGACAGTTACTGAATTTTGCTCCTCTTGAAATGGTGTTGGATTTGCTGCAGTTATTGCGTCACATAGTTTTTAATTTCAACCAGCTGATCTCAAATTAATTGTTGAGGTCGTTTAATGCTGATTTTGTTAATGTGTAATCTAAACCATCTAATCTCAGATTAATTACCGAGATTGTTAACCGCATGTAAACGCGTGTTTTTTCTACAACAGAATCCGGATCCTTTTGGAAAGCTTATAGATTTGCATTATGTGGATCACTATATTTTAAACTATGAACAAATTTTAGTAACTTCATGATATTGGCAGAAAATGTATATCAATTGAGAAAGCATGTATCACTTCAAAGAGGGAGCATTTCTGGTTTGCAACATGGTGGCCAAATTGCAAAGAACCCTTTTGCAAGATGCCAACATGGTATGTATTTTCATACTTAATTCACCTTTGAATGAGAAAGTTTCAAAATCAATACTAATATTTCATGATGAATTGCTACTATTCTTCAGATCACCATAGAACTAGCCATATTGAACAAAGAGCAGTATATGGACTAGGAGTAAGCAAGCTTAGTAAGGTAAATAGAGCCTGTGTTCATTACAGGTCAGAGGAGTATGACATTGCAGAAACAAAGGTGGATTCTGTGGCATCTGATGAAGGAACAGGTGAAGCAATTATATTGGAAGGAAATGGTGCACCGGTATCGCCTTGGTGGCAGAAGCTTCCCAAGCGCTGGGTTATTGTATTGCTATGTTTTACGGCGTTTCTTCTATGCAACATGGACCGTGTGAGTATCTTGTTTTGGTATTCACACTCTAAATTACTGTCATTTACATGTGTTGGGCATGGCTCATAGTTAGAAATAAGTAGGTGGATTGCTCGAGTGAACTGCGACTGGGGGTACGGTTTGGGGTTAATCCTGTAAGCTAGGTTGTAATATTAAACAAAGATTGTACACTATAAACCCTAAGCTTGAATCATAATAGAAAGGTACTGCAACTGCTTTGCAGTCGGAGACATAGGCACAATTGGCTGATATCCGTGATTACATATGGTGTGTTCTTTGTTTGCATTTTCGTATCGATTTTCTTTTGAATGAGGGTTACTGTTCTAACAATATGCTCATGTTTGACATGTCTCAAATTTCCACTTATTATGCTTTCTACTTGAATTATATTAAGCATGTAAAATGTAGTTGACTTTTTTAATTTTTTTTATATTCTTGATAACTTAGCATAAATCATAAATGTTCCTTTTCATATGTTGTACAAGTGATTTGTAATTTACAGGTAAATATGAGCATAGCAATACTTCCGATGTCACAAGAGTATAACTGGAATAGTGCAACCGTTGGCCTAATTCAGTCATCTTTTTTCTGGGGCTATCTACTTACTCAGGTATGATTTTTATGCCAACTTGTCAGAGTACATTAGCCTAACAAGAAATTGATTTCATATATCAATCTTCTACTATGCAGTAAAGTACTAGTTGAACTTAAACCTGGCATAACATTTTTCTTTTCTTTAGATTCTTGGTGGCATATGGGCAGACAAACTTGGTGGGAAGGTAGTGCTAGGTTTTGGAGTTGTATGGTGGTCAATGGCAACAGTTTTAACACCTATTGCTGCAAGAATTGGACTCCCTTATTTGCTTATTATGCGCGCCTTTATGGGAATTGGTGAGGTTGGTATATTCTATAGCTGTATTACTTGGTTTTTGATAGAACTCAGAATTTTAATGGAAGAAAAAGATATATTATTTCTTAAAATTCAGAGTAGTATGTCTTACAATGACGAGATCGGAAAATGATGCAGAAAGAAAAACTGAACAAGAGTTCTAAGAACTCTTAAACCAGAGCATAATTGCTCCTAACAAGAGAAAGAATTCCCCTAATTATTTCTTAGAATATTTTCTGAATAACTTCCCCTCTTCCTATTCCCTCATTCTTATAACATAAAATAAGAGACATTATTAACTAGTTTTTATTCCTTCCATTCATCTTTCTTGAAACTGAATGTTTTTCCCACTTCCCCTTCCCTCATTCCTTTAATGGAATATCAGTAGAATAAGAGACATTATTAACTAGCTTTTATTCCCTCCATCCACCATTTTAAAAACTAAATTCGTGTGAGGTGTGTGACTTGGGTGAGTGGGGCCCACTCTTTGGGCCCTCATTCCTCTTAATTTGCGGTGTTCTATTAGTTTCAGTAACTAGTTCATGTGGTTACTTATCTATTTCTTTGTCATGCAAAACCAATTATCAGTTTTACTGTGAACTTTTGATTAGATAAGATTGCTTCTAGCTATATATCTAACAAGTCTCATGTTCAAAGTTCGTGTAGAGTATACACATGAATCAATGATTTGCCGGAGTGTATGTGTAAACATTTCAATTGAGTGCTTATTTAATATCATATAAGAGCTTATGTGATAATTGCTTGAATTCAATAAACTATTTCATCGTAAAAAAATAATTTGGAGGTGCAAAGGAATCAAAGAGGTTAAGCTTTGCATAGACAATTTTCATAAGTTATCTTGAGGAGTTTACTAAAATAAGCTGAAAACAGCTTATGAACATATCATCATCTATTTTTATATTTTTTTCAATAGCAAATGCTAGTATGTTAGAGTTAATGTTAGTTATGTTGGAGGTACGATCAAAGCATGAATCTACTTATCAATTCACTCCTTAATTTCCTCATTCCAACCACCAAGTCTACCTTATACCTCTATTTTTTTTGCAAATGTTATATTTGTATCACTTTTATATACGCAAATGGTATATGTTCTAATAAGTTCTTTCAAAAGCCCTCTTAATAGCAAATGTAATGCTAATTATTTGTTTTCAGGGTGTAGCCATGCCTGCCATGAATAATATACTATCCAAGTGGATTCCAGTTTCAGAGAGAAGCAGATCACTTTCGCTAGTATATAGCGGCATGTACCTTGGTTCTGTGGTAGGCTTGGCATTCTCACCTATGCTAATACAAAATTTTGGGTGGCCATCAGTTTTTTATTCATTTGGATCCCTTGGAAGTATCTGGTTTGCCTTTTGGTTGAGAAAAGTAAGTCAACTTTCACTCAATTTTGATAAAATTTACTTTATGTATCTTTTCCTGAACTTTTTATGAGAGGATGGAACCAAACAACTTCCCCCTGATAACCAGTTTTATGTTGATTACGCTGTGAACCTTTATATTGCGGTAAAATGAGGACAAATGTAGCCGATGGGGATGCCATTGCCGTTGCGAAGACATCTAAATAATGAACTGCGGTTGAGGACTGCGATTTAAAACCATGACAGGAGGGACACTCCTTAGTTTCTTCTTGGCAAATAAACTAATTTCCTTTCCTCCCTGTTGGGTTCATTCAGGCATATAGTTCACCAAAAGACGACCCGGATCTCGGGGCAGAGGAAAAAAGGCTCATACTTGAAGGGGGTGTATCAAAAGCACCTGTTTCAGACATTCCTTGGAAATTAATTCTATCAAAACCAGCAGTTTGGGCTCTTATAATCTCTCATTTCTGCCACAATTGGGGGACATTTATTCTACTAACATGGATGCCTACTTACTACAATCAGGTTAACCTTTTTAAAATAAATTTTTATAGTACATTTTGTATAGTACTACCTCCGATTCTTTTTATAAGAGACATATAAACCAAATATATCAACTTTTGGTGACTCAAATGTCTCTTATAAAAAAGATCGAAAGAAGTACATTTTTGACATCACTTTCTATAGTTGAATGCACCTTTGAAATGAACTTGTAGGATTTAGTAAATCACAATTCCAATTTAGTTCACTGAATCAACAAGCTAATGGATCATTTTCTCAGGTTCTGAAGTTCAACCTCACCGATTCTGGGCTCTTATGTGTTCTTCCATGGTTAACCATGGCTATTTTTGCAAATATCGGAGGGTGGATTGCTGACACATTAGTTAGCAAAGGTTTTTCCATAACAACTGTTCGAAAGGTAAGATAATCACGCTCTTGTGCTATGAAACACAGACACACATACAACACTTGATATGTCGACGCTAGTAGTAATTTCAGAAAATAGAATAATTAAATGTAACTACATGCGTCTGTGTCATGTTAGTCTTTGACACTGACACGTATCAGACATTGAACGCGTCTTCAATCTGAAGTGTCAATGCTACATAGCTCTTGTGACGAAACATAAAATATTGTCATATATGATCAACTATACAAATGATGTTTTCTTAATGGATATGGCAGATCATGCAATCGATCGGGTTTCTAGGTCCTGCCTTTTTTCTGACACAACTGAGTCATGTCAAAACACCTGCCATGGCAGTATTGTGCATGGCATGCAGTCAGGTTTGAGCTAGATCAACATACTTTTTTCTCAGATGAAGTCATCAAATTTTGGCATTTTTATGATGCAAGTTTTCTACTGATTATGAAGCGTTAGTGGTGCCAATACAACATGTTTGCATGTGATTTAAACATGCAGCCACCTAACTCAAACCATAATCTTTTATTTTATTTTACAGGGATCTGATGCATTCTCACAATCTGGTCTTTATTCCAATCACCAAGACATTGGACCACGCTATGCTGTAAGTCATTGCTTCCTAATTTACATACCACGACAAGTAAACTGTCACATATAAGCTTAAAAGTGTTCAATACTAATAGTAAATAGAACATTGGATAACAACAAAACAATCTTGCCTAAAGATTACAATATACTTCGTTTGAATTACTATTTTTCTCAACACTTTTATGGTATCGATATGACTATATCAGAGTTCAGAATGCATGAAATTATGGAACAGATTTTATTATATAAGTCATCAATCAGTTTACTTTGCTTATTCAATATGTACATATTTGTATGCTTGTGAGTTTCAATTTCAGGGCATATTGCTGGGACTATCGAACACTGCAGGTGTGCTTGCAGGTGTATTTGGCACAGCTGCAACTGGATACATTCTCCAAAGAGGCATGAGAGTTCTCCACATTCATTTTGAGGTTTACTTCTTTGCATCTTAGTTATGGTTTTTACTTATGTGTGATTTTTTCATTGCAGGTTCTTGGAATGATGTGTTTAAGGTTTCTGTTGCATTGTACATAATAGGCACATTGGTATGGAATATCTTTTCAACTGGTGAGAAAATTCTTGATTAAAGAGTGTGATCATGTCAAAAGTGTGGCCTATATATAGCAATGAAGATATAGAAACAAATGGAACAAGAATCAGATAACCAAACATGTCTTGTAAAAGGAGACACCATGGAAGTTTTCACCAAAAAACCGTGGCCTTTATTTTAATTTCTCACCTTTTGTAAAAAAATATATACCTCTAAAGTGGGTTTGCATCTAAAGTAAGCAAAGGTATGTCTACACTAAGGTTTTAGTGAGATAAAATTACAATACATTTGAAATTAAATTAATATTAGATTACCTTGTTTATTTTGGAGCCAAACTCACTTTATAAAAGAACAGTTTTCCCCTTTTGCAAATACCTTTTCTGCACATAAAATTTGACATAGTTTCCTCCCACCTGTAAAACTTTATCTACAAGCACAATCAAGCTTTAAAATACCTCTTTGACGAAGACATTCGTATATCTATCAAGTTTTGCAAATTAATTTTTGGTATTAAACATGCGCACGAGGTCGTCCATTACCACACTCATAATATAGGTGCATGAGTGCATCCAAGAATTTTCCTATTAATAAATATCCACACAAATTGTGGTCGAAATTTGTTTGTCAAAAGAACACAACTTTGTCTTTAGCAAGGTATTGTTCTTTAGACGTGAACCAAGTTAAAATTTTGTAAGTCTGCTACTAAACATCCTAAAGGCATGACAAACATAACACCAGCAAGATATGTCGGCAAGAAAAGCCTATTCTCACCACTAAACTTCCATCAAACCTAGGCCATTTTTTTTAGAACATCAACAGTGTTAATATGGAATTTGGCAAGAGCACAAATTGTGTGCCACATTACAAATTTTATCAGCTAAAGGCAACATTATTTCAGGATCAAATCCTAGAAAATACACATTCCACCTTTCCAATGAACTGCAATGGTCATAATTATCCATTCTACCGTTGGCTTGGTTCCAAGCATCCTTAGTATTCCATCCATTTCATGTTAACACAGTGAAGATTGTATGCAGCTCTTGGTAGATCTATCAGAAGAAGAAAAATTGACAACCAAGTTCTGTGAAGCTGTCATTGTCAAAGATTACTAACTTCTGTACAAATATTTTGACAATGGGAACTTAAGGCTCCTTGCAACCTGCTTAAACAATATTGAAAGTATTACTCTTCAGTACACTTGCAAACAAGCACTGAATATCCATATACAAACATTAACAAAGAATTGGGAGTATAGAGGGAGACAAAGATGTTACCTTTAAGGCCATGTTTTCGGATATAGTTGATCGATACCGAGTTGAGCCTTCAATTGGACAGCTTTTTCCTTTGAAAATAAAATTAGCATTGCAGAGAGTGGATAGCTGCAAAAGAACGTCAGACATCAGTGAACCATTGCCACATTGAGCTCCTAATTCGTCATTGTTTTGTTCGTCCTCATTAGATGGTTCATCTGCAACTGATACAATACACTGAAAGATGGCTATCAACCTCTCCAATGGGAAAGTTCCAGGTCCTTTCATTAGTAGTTCCTCTTCTAAAAGTTCCTTCTTTTCGAGCGCTTTCTCAGAGGCCCTGTGCATTAAAAAGCATAATCAGACTACAAAAAATAACAAATCCATTGAGACCTATGTAGGATCAGCACTTCATATTGAAGGTGTGTCTAATGTCCAACACATCACCGACACATGTAATTACATTCAATTATTTTCACTTTTTAAAATTACTATTAGTGTTAACGTGTTGGTGTCGTGTTTGGTGTCTATGCTTCATAGATTCAGACACTGGTTGGAACTTCAATAAAGAATTCTTCTCACAAAGAAAAACAGAACAGGAACATAAGTAAATGAACAAAAAAAAAGCCAAGAAAGACAAATAATAAAGAAATATCAAAGGATGTAACCTAACACTGAAGCATCAAAAAATCATACACAACATTGTTTTCAGCACAGAAAAAAAAAAGGTTTTAAATCAGCATACTTCCTCTTTCGCTTTCGATTATCAGAACCACCTTTGGAATCAAAAAGTGAAGCATCAAGAGTAGCAGGGTTTCTGGAGGCAAGAAATGCAGAAATAAGAAGATACTTTGCACTAGTAGACATATGAAAATCAAGGTCAGCTATTTCCTCCGATCTCTTCAGATTCCCCTTAAGCTTTGTCTCTTTGCCGGTCTCAACTTCACGTGAAGGAGGAGATGAAACCTTAAATACATCATTCAGAGAGGAGGCAATATGAGGCTTGATATGATTGAATAGCCGCCGCTTCATGTCTTCACTAGGGACAACTCCTTTTCCCTTATCACTTAAAGGTTCGCAATATTTTTCATATAGTGGCTTTAAGGCAGTAGCCAATTCACCAACCTGCCTAGTAATTCTACAGAAAGGTTTCAGAGCTACACTGCATGAAAAGAAACAAAAAGTCTTAACTATATAAAATCAAGTAAAACTTAAAATGGAAACTAATATTAGCGATAAAAATGACTTACTCGAGAAATGAGGAATACAACTTCTGGTTCGCTTGATTTCTCAATAATATTTGACGAATATCACCTTCTGTGTAATCAGGAAAGTAAATGGGGATAGGTTCCACATAACCCATATTAGAGTAAAATGTATCTGGTGAAGTACTGCTGATGAAAATCAAACCCACCTCAGGCATCTTTAGCATGTCATAGAGATTAAACAGTAACGGCAATATAGTCGAACTTTTATCCCACTCTCTAACAAGATGAAAATTGTCAAATACCAAATAGATCATATTTCCCATTCCCCCATCATGTGTCTTCTTTTCTGAGATTAACTTCTCTGATTTCTCCTTCAGATTGTTTACAATGCCGGTCAATGCTTCACGGAGAAAATTGACAAAATCAGACGGTCTTTCACAACGCTTTGCATTTGTATAACAATTGGCCGTGTTTTTTCTATGGAGAAGTAACTGATTAAGAACAGATTCAAACAAGATACGCTGGTTATAACACGTCCTACAACTAGAATAAACAAGCGGCCTTTTGAGATGTCTGAATAATTGAAGAATGATACTGGTTTTTCCAGTAGAAGCACCTCCATACACAAACAAAGGAAGCAAAGGTGAATTTAAAGGTCCCAAAAGACGCACGACCTCACGAATCTGGCTACTTCTACCAGGAAAACTGGAAGTTATGTCATCTAGGCTAATGGGGTCTCCTCCAACTAAAAGGTCATTAATTGTTAGGGCTTCAAGATTGCTTACTTTTGCTGCAGGTACAATATTTGAAGTGGATGCTGAAGATGAAGATAAAGACCTGGTCGTTCTCCGAGGGATTTGTGGGGCTTCTTCCTCTTTATCCATGTAGCTTAGTCGCTCAAGAACTTAATTGCTGATCAATGAAGGATTGGTCAGTTAGAAATGAAATTGTAAAGATCAACAAGTAGGAATGGAAATTATAAGTTAAGGGGGACATCATGTTCATATCCAACCACACACTTTCAACCCATAACACAACTCTGTACCTTAAAACAGCAATGTTGTCAATGCATTCAGTAGGTTCAAACTGGTTTGACTATCATTGCATTCACATCAGAGTCACATAAATTGAAAGGAAAATACATAACAAAAATGAGAAGAAAAAAAAAATAGTTCATGAAAATCAAATGTCTTTTATCTCAAATTAAATACCCAATTATACAAGTTTGATTCTCATAGTCAAAGCGACAATTTCGCCAACACATTGCAAAAACAGTCATATCAGAACTTGCATTTCTTAAAGGACATCAAAATTCAGACCAGTAAACGATCTATGTTATATATCAAAAAGAAAAAAAATTGAAATACAGAATCTGCAAGAGTAATCTAATTCCAATCTATAGAAAAGATATTAATTAAGAAAATCCAACAAGAACCAAAGCCCTTTCCCACTAAACAGGGAATTGAGAAACTCTATACTCCATAATACAAAAATTAAAAGACAATTCCTAAAGCTAATGATTTCATACACACACCTAATCACATAAACCGTCAATACTACAAAATCCACAATTTTAAACAAATCAAACATCCAAACAATGATTTCACACCACATATATATTACTAATAGCCCTAATTTCATAATCAATCAACCAATTTATTATAATTATTTTGATATAAAAAAAATTCCAATTCAGAAAACCCTAACATGAGAACTATAATCTGAGAAAAATACGTTGCTGAGTGGAAGATTCTTCACTGTTGTGGAGACCGAGGTCGACGGTGGCGTGGCCAAAGGAGGGCCTTCTAGGCGGAGCTTGACGGTGGCAACAAGTCGGGTTGTGAGAAGAAGATGAGATGAGATAATTTAATAATTTATATTTAGAAACAAGTGTGTAATAGAAATGTGAGAGTGGTTCAAAGTTTCGGTGTCTTGCGTCTGAAAGTGCAAAACATTTAAGGTTGAATCAACAATGGTTCTTTATGCGTGGCGTCGCTGGCGGGAAAAAAACACAGATAAACTTCAACCTAGTAGACGTAGTAGCAAAAGAAACGAACGCGCGCGTGAGCACAAGAAATATGTGATCACGTGAAATCTAACGGTTAATATTTATTTTAAAACGAGTTACTCATCATCCACAACTTGCTGTCTGTCTTCATCTTTATGTTAAAGATTTAATTTATATATGCGTAACGAAATTTTACATTTTAAATCATTCACAATTATTATATCCTTGAATATATTTTAAAGTAATTTTCTATAAAGAGCTGTCATGTACTGAGAAGTGAGAAATACATAGCAATTAAATTCTTTTTTAAAAATTTAAAGATTATATATACTGTCAATATAAAAAATTATTTTATATTGACAACTTGCCGACACATCAAACATATATATAATTTTTTTTATTTGTTTTGTACTTGATTAGATGTCAATATGTAATTGAATATAATATTTTAAGTATTTTAATTTTATCATATTTTTTGGATATTCTACCATTTTGTGCTATTAATTTGTATGTTGTGAATTTATTTATATATCTATTCTTTTCGATTTTCGTTATTTTGAATTTATAGTATTTTCAATCAATGTATTTTACCAATTTAAAAAAATAAATATTATTTTTTAATAAAAAAAAACTTACTAGATAATTGATGTATATTTTTTTTATAAAAGACAATTATTGTATGAAAAAAAAGACCATGCACCGATACTTTTAGACTCTCATAACTCAGGTTAAGAGTAAATGTAAAATTGTGTTTGACGGTACATATCCGTTAAACCTTTATTGTATTAGTCTATTTCTTTTTTATATTTTAACTATTTATCATTTTATTCCACTTATTTCTCTAAATTATTATCAACAAATTAATAGTTTCTTTGAACTATGAATAAATAAATACAAAATCCTTCTACAAAAGTGATTATTAAAAAAAAATGACCCATCAAACAAATAGATGTATTCATATTCAGAGTAAGATAGAACTTTCTGCTATATATTCCCTTTATTTTCGCATAATGTAATGAACTGCAATTGCTTCTCATTTGAACTTGTTTCAAGAAAATAAATCTGAATTAATTAAAAAATATTTTAAAAATAATAAAATTAAATAAAATATAATTAGTTAAATTTTAGTACTTGTATTTAGACCACAAAATGACTTTTTTTAATGTTTATAATTTTATATTCAAAATCGGATAGAGAATATACATAATAGTGAGGTGGGACCTATTGCGAGTTGTGCCGATCAAATTTTTTTTTGACAGAATCTCTTGCTAAAGCCATTTAAATGTGAAGCAACTCTGCCATTTGAACCAACAATTATTGACGTATGTATGTATGTAGGTGAGTATAAGCATTTTGAAAGAAAATTTATCTACAACTTTACACAATTGCACACATTAATCTAAATTTCAAATAAGTATTTTCCTCAATTTCTATGTAACATCTCTTTTTTCCTTTTCTTCTTTTAAAAGTCACTGCACATATTTGTTTTCATATGCGATGCTTAGTCGAACGATATCAACCGATTCATAAGCATGGCCTGATATCATAAGGCAGTGTATTTTAGAAACTCAGGTTCACTAACTGTGGGACAAGAGTTTTAAAAAAGAGGTCTGGAGTTCAAAAAAACTAACATAACTAATTTACTGACATTTGTTTAAAAAAAGTAACTGTTAAAAGGAGCACTATGTAACTGAGTTTGCGTATTTTGGTCCCAATAGCTAGAGTAAGAGGAAAACTAAACACCCACCATTAAAGCAATCACTTCATCAGTTAAATTTACATCCGACCTTTGGTGTCTAAACTGCCAATTCCAGAAAACAAGAATACATAATTTAATAAGTTCAATAACATCAAGAGCTATACAATGCAATCAAGGAAAATTCACAATATAAAATGTTTGAACAATAGCATTCATAACTTGGTAAAGGTCAAGCAATCCTAGTATCAAACCTGCACTTCACATGCGTAGCATTTCATATTCTCAACCTCTCTGACATACAACTTTTCGTCATCATCTAAGCTTTTAGCCTTTTTACCACCATGATAGGAGCCACATATACCGCCACATTCACTGAGTCACCTTTACCTTAAATTTCAGCAGATGAGCTTTCCGTGATGAAGGAACCACGGCGGTGGCCACCAATAATCACATCTTTGAGTCGAATCATGGGAGCAAGCACCCTGCTCCTTGCCTGTGGAAAGGGTTATGATTGGAATGTTAAGATTTTTTTAAACATTAAAAAGGAAACGAACAGGGCAAGCTAAGCATCAAGTCACACAAAATACCTATGATTTGTTGAGAGATTTATGCTTCTGTACAGAATAATGAAAATCAAACATTTAGTTCTCCAAAGTCATATTACTGCTTATGTTTCAAATAAAGAAAATAAATATTACATGGCTCAAAAGTTACTAATAACATTCTTCATTTATAAAGTAAGTCAAGTTCATTCTGGTGTAAAAATTTCTACATATGGGCAACATAATATCAAGATTAGTTAGTGTTACATCATGATGTGCTAGAAGATGACTATGCTGTACACAATTGGAATAATAAAAACAAATCCAAATAATTGACATATCAAGCATCTATATGGGTAAGGTATATAAACTGTTTTATGCTTCATTTTTACCCTTTTAACTTTGATATAATACTAGTGCTTGAGGCAGAAATTCGATTTTGACACATTTATGCTTCATTTTTACCAAAGAATAAATAAAAATTTCTTGGGAGAATGTTAATAAACATACCTCATCAGTTATACTGATTTGCCACTTAAGTTGTAAAGCTTTTTCCTGTTGCCAGCGTTGACCAAGCATTACCAGGCCCATCACTGTAGCTGCAATGAAAACGGACCATAATGTATTTGCCTCCTTTGCATGAGCATATATGGAAGCAGCTCTTCGCTTCCACCAAGCTCCGCAAGGAATATCTGAAGGTTTGTGTTTGTCATCTTTGAAAGATTTCTTTGACAGTGATAAATCAGGAGATACATTTGTCTCTTGCTCTGCTGATTCTTTTGTTTCAGACTCAACTATGCTTTCACCATATGCTGTTACAGCATCAATGGTTGTTTCATTGTGGAAAGAAGTGTATTTTGCATCCTCTTTTTCAGTCAAACCAAAATCTGGTAGAGTTGTACCTTCCTCAAACTGTTTTCCATGAACAGATAATCTATTGATTTTCTCATCATAATATTGCATACCCTCAAACTCCTCTGAGACATCCAATCCTGCAAATGTCAAGTTTTCTTCATCCTTTCCACTAGGCCTGGCCACTTCTTCATGAGTATCTTCAGAGGCAATATCTTTGTCTACAGATTCATTATGAATCTCACCATAGTCAGGTTCCAATGGCAAGTTTTCATGCTGACTGGGTGGAAAGGCAAAGTGACCAGACATGAACAAAGCGTTTGATGTCTCAGCTTCATCCGGTGCATATGTATCATCCTTGTCATCATCCTTCAACTCAACTTCATCAGGACCAGGAGCAGCTGCATAAGTTGATGCCGTGAGAGATACAACCTCCCACTCATTCCTGCGAGAAGCCTTTTCCCCTTCGTCTTCAGTTCCTGCCATCTTTTGTCTTCATCAGAAAATTGATATCAGAGTTCCAATTTTACTTAGAGTAAACTCAAACATTAATAAATACAAAAAACATGCATACTCCCTCTGATCTCAAATATAAGTAACAAAAAAGTTATGTTTGATTGTCCAAAATATAAGCAAACGTTAACTACTTCTACCATATTTAATGCTATTATTATTCCATTACTACACTTCAATTAATTTATATTTCATTTTCCAATAACCCTTTTATTCTCACGGAACAAATTCTCATAAGGGGTAATTTAGAAAATATCAAAATACAATTACTTTTTTTATTATTTTGAGCAAACTAAATGAGACTAACTACTTTTCTTAAAGGGTGTAAAAGTACTACTACCTCTGGTCCATTTATAAAAGAAAATAACAAAAAATATCAAAACCAATGTACTCTTTAATTGTTTTAACTTTTTGATTATTTTTACATACACACCCTTATTGAAAATTGTGAGACGTTAAATACACACTAATAATGTTAAAAAGACAAACATCTTAAATAAGGGTATAAAAGTAATTTAAACAATAAATGTACCTTAAAAGTCATAACTTTTTCTTATATGTAAAACCAAAAAATTTTCCAAATTTTTTCTTATATATAAGACTAGAGAGGGTGTATTACTTTTTTGCTTATATATGAGACTAGAGGGAGTACATAACAAACATAGTTATGCAGGGGAGTTGGGATGACCAGAAAAAGGAGTATTAGTTTATAACCTTGCATACATCTACAAGAAAAGTGCTACTTTGGGAAGGAAGAAAAAAACTCAAAATTTCACAGCTCACAACCATGTGCAGGATCATTGGATTGCATGTGCAGAAAATGATTGATAACAATAAATCCTAAAAAATGATCGACTTATTCCTTTTGTGTAAATAGGCATGGAGATGAAGGTAGGTAGGTAGTATTGCACAATTTCTAATCCCAAAATTAAAAAATTAAAAATAAGTTCAATTAATTTGTCCCCGAGGTGGCACTTGTGTAAGAGCTTGGCATTGTGTTCTCAAATGATAAAGTTCAAATCCTTTATAAAATAATTGTAAAATGGTCATTAATGTCATCTTTATTAATAATAAGTTCCCCTTCACCAATTTTTTTAAAAAAGTTCAATTACAAAAGATGATGCAATTATCTATTACAGAGAGAGAGAGAGAGAGAATAAAAAAAAAATAAATAAATCCACCCAAATTTCTTGCAAACAACTTCATTCATATCTTTTAATTCACCTCAAAATTTTCATTCTACTCATTATCAATTAGAAAACCCCATAAATGAAATCATCACCTCTTCCTTTCACCCCAACTCCATGCTCACCAATAAACAGAGTCCTCTACAATCACAAATTCCACATCAATTTTCTCTAATCACTCCAAAATCTAATCGTAAACTTGATCAATCCACTAAACTCAAATAACAACATAAGCACATCAAGTTACACACACAAAAAATAGAAGCATATAATTGAAATCAAATTAATAATCCACATAAAGATCCAATAACAGCACAAATAAACAAATTAAAAAAAAAAAAGTCAAAATCAAAATCAACAACCCCGAAGAGTTGCATGATGATCGAACGGAACAAACTAGACAAGGTTCCAGAATCATCCATGAATAATTATCTCTAAAATAAACAGAAAACATATATTATTATTATTATTATTATAATTAACGCGAGAATAATTGATAAAATAAAATGATAATTTGAGAAAGAAAGAAAAAAAAGAAACTAACCGAAGATGAAGGCGACACGATCTGCGTAGAGGGTGGATGTCGATGAGGTTGAAACTGGGAACTTGCTTCGAGTAACTGAGTCTTTCTTTTTTTTTATATCGATGATGGGTGATTCATTTGTTACTGGCTATAGCGGGTTGAGGGATGGGTAGTAAAAGTAGAGAGTTACCGGTTACCGGCGTTTGCGTGGTGTGAGATACTTGGGATCTAATCTAATCCAAACTTAACTGACACGCCCACTGTATGTATCTCAACCAATGGGTGTACTGTAGTGTAACACCGCTACTAGCTCAAAGATAGACATCACTGGGGGGCATATCTCATATCTCTCTCTCTTTTTCTTTACTTAATCAAATATTTTTTGTTTTTTTTAATTATCATTTTAAATTTATTTGCCACAGAATAAAAACATTTGGTTACTTTTACTAAAATTAGTATCTTTTTATTATAATACATTTAACTATTTATTACTTTATTCTACTGTTTATCTCTTTGCAATAAATAATTTTTTGTTTATTTGATAGACATAATTGGGATCTCATATCTCTTCCTAATTTTTTTACTTAATCAAATAATATAGACGATGATACATAAATAACTCTAAATTCACTTAACCTTGAAGTTTTTTCTATCATAAATTAGTATCATTTCTTTATTTAAATTTTTTGATTAAAAAAAAACTATGGCTCATAAATATAAATCAAGAATATAAAAAAGATATTTGTGTGGAAATAAATTATAGGTAAAGGTAAAATCGAAAATAATGTCTGCATCAAAATTTACTATTCTCCCGGACTCTTTTGATAAGAGACAATTGATTTAACATTTAGTCAACAAAAATTTATGTATTTAATTTATATTATATATTCGATGTATCAATTTTTGTTGATCATATTTTAACTTAACTATCTCTTATAAAAAGATTTAGAGAGAGTGATATAAGATTGAATAAGAATATTACTATACGATTGAGCCAAAATAAATATTTAATTATTTATGATATTATGTGTTTGATTTGTGCAAAATAACATTATTTTATTGTATTTTATGTTTGATACATAAATCACAATGACGTATTAATATTTTACTTGTATTATAAAAAATATATCATATGTTTGAATTTATTAAATATCAAAGTCTATGCAAGAATTGTGCATCTAATATAAACCTCTAAAAAAAAGATATAAAAGTAAGACTTTACCATTTTTAGTAAAATTTAATAAAATTTTATATTTTTCATATTATAAAATACGCTATTTTTCTAAAAACAATAAGGGTGTGCATTTGGATATTTTTTAGGACTGGATTAAATGCACTTAGAGCGGTCAAAATGAGTTAGCTCAACGGGACAAGTTCACCCTCTTTCAATTTAAGTAGAACCGTAAATAGACGAGTCCTTTTGACTCAGACTATTTAGTTCAATTTAAAAATAAGATTGAGTTGACTCTCTAGACTTCGACATGACTCATTTCAAGAAAAAATAAAAATCTGATTTTTTAAAAAAACGAATTAAATTTCTTCACTTTCTTGCTTTTTTATTGTCAAAATAAAATAAAATTATCCACCTTAATTTCTCAGCTCAACCTATTTCATTTATGAAACGAAAAACAATACAAATTTAAAATTTAGATTATCTGCGAGCATTGTTGTCTCGTCATTTATTGTATTGATATGTTTTATATACTTTAATAGTTTAATATATATATATATATATTATTTTAAAAACTTTAAATATTAAAATATTAAAATATTTTTTTTTATAAAAAAAAAAGAGGGTTAGACTAACCCATTAACCCAATTAGTAAAAAGAAATCTCATAGTCCACAATGGTCGAGTCATATTAAAACATTTACAACCATTATAAAATGAATTATCAGTTTATGTATGTACTTCAATTCACTCGAGATTGTACAAAAAATGCAAAGGGAAAGAAACAAAAATTGAGTCCGAATCGATATACAAAAAATTGAGTCCGAATCGAGTCACTGGACTAGTTGAAAAGGGAAAGAAACAAAAATGCAAAAATGGGACCATAAATGCTCCTTTGCTCTTCTAGTCAAGACTGGTATCACCAACACTTTTGTGCCTTCACGCATTAGGTGACTTTGACTTGCTTTTGGAAGAACCTTGGCGTATGGTACTAGTGACTAAGATTGGAGAGATTAAGGGGACACAACACATGAAAACATCAATCCTTTTATTCTTCCCTCGACTACATATTTTGGTCTCATAAATCATAATTTAAGGAAAACAACAATCGATAACGAAGATAATGGTCTTTGCAAGATTCTTACAAATGTATAAAATAGATGAAAATATGTTGCGTAGAATCTTGTCATTTCCAAAATATATATTATTCTGAGTGCTTACAGATTTTGTTTCTCATATCCTTATGCTCTACAAAATGTCAACATTAGCCACTACTAGGGTGTGTAATGCAAATTATTATGTATTGTGTGAGTGCAGTAGTTGTCGAGACATCGAGTGCAATTCCTATTCATACAAAAATGTTAGCATCATTTTGATTACAATTGAAAATACTATAACGTAAATTCATTTCTAACTGTTTGGGCCATAAAGTATTTTTTATTTTAGACTGAATTACTAATTCTCCACCCTAATTTTTTTATATATAAGAAAATAATTAGATATTTTTTTTAACAATGAGAAGTGGAGTCCACCGATTACTTGCCACTATTCTCCTTCGTGTTGTGATCACTTGTATTTTGTTGATCAAATGTTATTATTAGAAAACAATTACATAATAATATATTTTTTAATTAAATTAAAAAAACTAAATATTTATAAAAATTATTTATTTAAATAAAAGAAAAGGAAAAAAATGATTTAGAGGCTAATTACCAATCACAAATTATCTTTAAAAGAAAACTGGAACAAAAAAAGACCATCATTAAGCAGCTCTTCAATTTGGGTATTTAAGGCAGATATACATCTTTTATTTAATAATTTTTTAATCATAGTATTTAATAAGCACTCCAATCCAATAACTAAAAAAATTAACTCCATACTATTATATTTTAATAATATTTATTTATTAGAATATAATATAATTTATTAAAAATAGAAAAATAATGCTTTTCTCTATAACCCACCTATTTATTTTACTCCACAATAAGTCTATTTGGGTGCTTATTAGAAAAAGTACGATTCCAAAAAATAATTCATCAAAAACACGTAGACACATTAAAATTTGATGTTTGTATTGATTATTTTTAAAAAATTAAAAAGTTTTTTTTTTCCATTGGTTACTCCACGGAAGTAATATTACTAAAAGTGTATGAAATATGAAATTCTTAAATGTGAGTACTTTTTCATTAGAGATTCGGATCTGAGTTTCCTATGACTCGGTTTCTCTAAACTCACTTTTAACCAAAATATTTTCCGTTAAAATCAATTTTGTGAAAATCACGATCGAGAACTATGTTGTTTATCTTTTCAATTATGAAATAGTTGGGTTTTCTGAACCTTGCCAAATCATTTCCTATCTAGAATAGACACGTGGCTTATATTTCCCAGAAAGAACAAAATAAGGAACTGTTTGGTTGCCACTGAAAAGTACACAATTTGCTTTGCAGTGAAACAGAAAAAGAAAGAGAGTGAAATGGGAGAGCTTTACGCGTTGGACTTCGATGGAGTCATCTGTGATAGCTGCGGAGAAAGCTCTCTCTCTGCTCTCAAGGTTCCTTTAACCTCTCTCTCTCTCTCTTCCCGTACTATTCAATTCAATTACACATTCGAAAATATTTCTAAAACCACAATTTTGCCCATTCAAAATCAACAATTTTTGCGGTGTTTATTATTTTGTTATTATGAATGTTTCAATTTTTCAGTCTTTTCTTATTTTATCTCTTGTTGCAATTCATGGAGTGTGCTGAATTCAGCTCATGATTGGTTTACTTTGTTTGATAAATTTGCAGGCTGCTAAAGTGAGATGGCCTGGTTTGTTTGATGGGATTGATTCAGCTACAAAAGATTGGATTGTTGACCAGATGCATATAGTAAATAATTTCTGGATTATTTGCATTAGTTTCAGCTTTTATACTACTGTGCTATGTTTTGGTTTAGCTATGTTGGTGTTTTTTGTAATTTGATTGGAAACATAATCATAATAATAACAACAACGACAACAATTAGTGAAAAAATAGTGGTAAAGGAGCATAGAATAAGCTTGAATTTGCATTTAGTTTTAATCTATGATTAGTTTATGTATTTTTTTTTAATAGGCAAATGTTAGGAAGTTAGTGATTATATTTTTTGGGTTCAAATTCTGGACCTTCGGCTTAAAACTTCTTTGATGCCTCTAAGCTTACTATTAAACGAAGTGTAAAATATTTTTTGACTTCTACTTATAAAATAAGGCAATTTGGAAATGGATGAAGATGTCTTGTACAGTTTGTAAACACACAAAGGTAGTCTTGACCAAAAATGCCATTAATCCACTGTACTTTGATGCCTGAATTTGAGAAGGACAACATTTTGACATACTTGTTTTTTTGGTTGTTTAAATAATAGATTTCCATTGCAGATCTTCAAACTGTTGAATTTCATGAAATATTTGTGTAATTATTCCAACTGCTTCCATTTTCAAAAACTATTGGCAAATGGATGGACTCGATTTCATATTTTAAAGATAAATTTATATAGTTGTTCATGTCAGGTGCGACCGGTAGTGGAAACTGGATATGAAAACATTTTACTTGTGAGATTGTTACTAGAGACCAGAACACCTTCCATCAGGAAGTCTTCGGTGGGTAAAATGCCTATGTCTCTGATTTTTCTCATTCGTTACTACATAACCGATACTAGGTTTATAATCTATGATTATGCTTATTTCCTCGAATCTGCTTCTGAAATCTGATTTCAAATAACTGGAATGGATTCCGAACCTGTTGACTGATGTCATTGTTGATGTGCAAGGTTGCAGAGGGGCTTGCAGTTGAAGGTATATTGGAGAATTGGTCCAAGTTGAAGCCTATTATTATGGAAGAATGGGGTGAAAATAGGGATGCTTTGATAGATCTTTTTGGAAAGGTCAGAGATGAATGGTTGGAGCAGGATTTTGCTGCTTGGATTGGTGCAAACAGGTATACTTGTTTTTTATACTTGTTATAACTTATACCAAATGCATGATGAGAAACCTAATGTAATGCATTATGTGGAGATATATTTAAATATGAAGCCGTGAACATTCAGTTTGGAAAATTTCCACTAGAAGATTGAACAAATGTTATTATCCTAATTCAACCACTTGTCTAACCTGAAGACATGTGTGTGATTCTGATAGAATTATTGGGACTAAGACTAGTGAAAGGCCCAAACCTGCTGTGTGGAGAACGTATGTCCGCAAGGGTAAAAAAGAGAAGAATCATTCTATTAATGACAGGGCAGAGAAACTCTCTGAATTCTAGGCATTTCAGTTACACATAGGGGAATAAATTGAGGAGGGTAGTGGAGCATTGCTCATGGATAGTTATTGTTATCATTGAATTAGGAGAATACTATTTTCTCTGGAGGAGCTATGCTCTGGGCTATACACTGTATCAGAATTTTCCCTTCTTCCATAAATCAATAAATTCCCATTTCATCTATCATTTTACTGTTCATAAACTCCTATTTTTCTGTGACTCTATCATTGGTCCGACCTGTCGGATCTTCGAGAAGTACCAGTGATTTTTTGTACGTTGTACATGCCACCTAAGTTGTCAGATCGAATGGAAGCAGTTGAAGCAAGACTCTCAGCAGTGGAAGACTCTGTTCGCCAGGAGTAGAGGGAATTTTGCGAAACTATGATGAGCGAGTTCACGAGGTTGCTAGAGCAACGACCAATTGGAATGGGGGAACAATATGCGCATTATGAGGACTCAGTGACAGAGTATAAGATGGCAGTGAAGAAAGTTGAGTTACCATCATTTGATGGTGACGATCCCGTGGCCTGGATCACGCGAGCTGAAACGTATTTTGAAGTTTAAGGGACGTCGGAGGAGGTGAAAGTTAAATTGGCGAAGCTAAGCATGGAGGGAGCAACAATTCACTGGTTTTTGTTGCGTGAGACAGAGGATGATTTGAATTGGTTGAAGTTGAAACGAGCGTTAATTGAAAGGTATGGTGGAAGACAAAGTGATAACCGCTTTGAGGAGATGAAAGATTTGCAACAAACGGGAACGGTTGATGAATACATTACCACTTTCGAATATGTGTCGTCACAGGTAGCAAGGCTACCGGAGGAGCAGTACCTTGGGTACTTCATAGGAGGACTCAAGAACCACATTCGCTTGAAGGTGTGTACGTTGAATCCACAAACCAGAATGCAAGCCATGAAGATTGCTCGTGATGTCGAAACGGAATTGAAAGGTATGGTGGAAGACAAAGTGATAACCCCTTTGAGGAGATGAAAGATTTGCAACAAACGGGAACGGTTGATGAATACATTACCACTTTCGAATATGTGTCGTCACAGGTAGCAAGGCTACCGGAGGAGCAGTACCTTAGGTACTTCATAGGAGGACTCAAGAACCACATTCGCTTGAAGGTGTGTACGTTGAATCCACAAACCAGAATGCAAGCCATGAAGATTGCTCGTGATGTCGAAACGGAATTACGTGGGTCTTTGATATCAATAGGTGGTAGTGTGGGTGGGATTTGCAGTTGGAAGGGAAGTGGGCCAAGTGGATCTGAATTTCATTATAACCCGGGTTTGACCCAACCTGGTAGTGGGTTTAATAATAACTTAACCGGGTCAGTGCACAGCAAAACCGGTTCGACTTAATCTGCCTCGAATGCGAACTCGAGCGTTTCTCATAATACAGTGAGATCTGGAAACGATGAGGGGGAGAAGAGTCAGTGGCGACTGCAACCATGGCCTCAAGCATCTGTCGTATTCGGAATTGATGGAGCGGCAGACACAAGGGCTCTGTTTTTGTTGTGGGGAAAAATACCATCCTCTTAACCAGTGTGCTGAAAGGAACTCCAATTGGTGATTTTGGGAGACGACGAGACGGTTAACGAAGAAGATGAGGTGATTGCCATAGAAGCTATGGAGGTGAGGATGAAGTTCTTGATTGCAATTCCATGGGATTGTTTGATATTACTAAAACAAAGAAAAAATTAGATAATACTCCTCCAATCACTTTGCGCCTCAAGGGAAGTCTAAAGGGGGTTTCCATCGTGGTTTTAATTGATAGTGGCGCCACTCACAATTTTGTTTCACCTCGTGTTGCTACTGCGTTGGAGTTAACAGTGGAACAAGGAAGATCGATGGGAGACGGTCACCGTGTGTCCACTAGGGGGAGGTGTAGAAAATTGCAAGTACAATTAGATGATTTCACCACTAATGTTGATGATTTTGTTTTGGAATTGGGTGATTTGGATATGATTTTTGGGGTGGCTTGGTTGCAAAGATTTAGGAAGGTGACCTATGATTGGGAGAAAATGACCATCAATTTTCAATGGGAAGGAAAAATGGTGGAACTCCATGGTCAGTTCTTTACCACAAAAGACTTGGCCAATTCTAAGGCACTTCAAGCACAAATTGAAACACTGTATAGTTTATTGGAAAAAGAATTGGTTCAAACTTCAAATGAAGAATTACAGGAGCTAACTCAAGACCAACAACAAGAGCTTCAGGACTTGTTGGAGAATTTAAGGGAGTTTTTGAAGAGAATACAGGGTTGCCTCCTGAATGAGATATAACTCATGCAATTGAATTGAAGATAGATGCAGGTCCTGTGACTGTTAGGCCATATCGTTATCCTCACCACCATAAGGAAGAGATTGAAAAACAAGTTCAGAGCATGCTGACCCAAGGTATAATTCGAAACAGCTTTAGCGCATTTTCTAGTCCTGTCATTTTAGTTAAAAAGAAAGATGGGTCATGGAGGATGTGTGTTGATTATAGAGAATTGAATAAGGTTACAATGCCAGATAAATATCCAATTCCTGTAGTTGACGAATTATTGGATGAACTACATGGAACGAAGTATTTCTCAAAACTTGATTTGAAATCCAGTAATCACCAAATAAGGGTGAAAGAAGGGGATGTGCATAAGACGGCATTTCGAACTCATGAAGGGCACTGTGAGTTTCTAGTGATGCCGTTTGGATTGACGAACGCACCAACCACTTTCCAATCCACAATGAACCATATTTTCAAGTCACACCTCCGTAAGTTTGTCTTGGTATTTTTTGATGATATCCTAGTATATAGTAAGGGATGGGAAGAACACTAAGCACATTTATATCAAGTGATGGAGATTTTACAATACCACTGTTTTGTCGTTGATTAAAAAAAATGTAATTTTGCTAGTAGAAAAATGGAATATTTGGGTCATGTAATATCGGAACAGGGTGTGGCTGTGGATCCAGCTAAGATTAATAGCATTTTGGAGTGGCCAATCCCTCACAATGTCAAAGGAGTGAGGGGATTGTTGGGGATGACCGGTTATTACCGGAAATTCATTGTTGGCTATGGAAAGATAGCTAAACCATTGACAAAACTAACAGAGAAGGAAGGATTTCATTGGGGATCAGAAGAGTTGAAGGCCTTTGAGAATCTTAAAAGGGTTATGGTGCAAGCCCCAGTTTTAACACTACCAGATTTTTCACAACCTTTCGAGATTGAATGCGATGCATCCGGACGAGGAATAGGTGCAGTTTTAATGCAGAAAAAGAAGCCTATAGCCTATTTCAGCAAAGCTTTATCCAAGAATAATTTAAGCAAGTCCGTGTATGAGAAAGAATTCATGGCGTTGGTGTTGGCCGTTCAACATTGGCGTCCATATTTGTTGGAAAGAAGATTTGTGGTGTACTCTGACCAAAAGAGCTTACGACACTTGCTCGAACAACGCATCACTACGGCTGATCAGCAGAATTGGATAGCAAAATTATTCGGCTATCACTTCGAAGTTGTAACATCCCGACCCTTACCGTTATCGGCGATGTTAATCACGACCTTCTCGCCTCCCCTTTCCCACCGTTGGAAATAGCGAGTTTTTGCCTTCCGTGGGATTCGAGCCCGGTACCTGGGGGATAAGTACCGCCTCATCTCATTCCCACTACCAATTTGCAGCTCAATTGGTAGTGGGAATGAGAGGAGGCGGTACTTATCCCCCAGGTACCGGACTCGAATTCCATGGAAGGCAAAAACTCGCTATTTCCAACAGTGGGAAAGGGGGAGTGGGAAGGTCGTGATTAACATCGCCGATAACGGTAAGGGTCAGGATGTTACAGAAGTGGTGTACAAGCCAGGTCCAGATAATAAAGTTGCTGACGTAGATAATAAAGTTGCTGACGTTCTTTCAAGAATGCATGAGGAAGCGGAGTTGAAAGGGATAACTTCTTTTCCCATATGTATACAAGAGCAACAAATTCAGCAGGAAGTTATGAATGATCCCAAATTGCAGAAGGTGATAACAGAGCTACAACAAGACCCTGCATCCCAGCCAGATTTCCAATTAATCAAAGGGAGACTTTTCTACCGTAGCAGACTGGTGTTATCCTCAAATTCAGGTTGTATACCTTTATTGTTGAAGGAATTTCACTCATCTCCAACCGGTGGCTACTCAGGTTTTCTGCGCACGTATCGAAGGATGGCAGGAAATCTTTATTGGGTAGGAATGAGAAAGTCAATTCTGGAATTTGTGCAGAGTTGCGACGTGTGTCAACGTCAAAACTATGTTGCGTCCTCTCCTATGGGTTTGTTACAGCCTCTCTCAATTCTGGAGAAAATTTGGGATGATATTTCGATGGATTTTATCACTGGTCTCCAAAAATCGAAGGGGTTTGAAGCTATTTTTGTAGTGGTGGATAGATTATCCAAGTATGGACATTTTATTCCCTTAAAACATCCACATACTGCGAGGAAGGTAGCTGAAATCTTTATTAAAGAGGTGGTGCGTCTTCATGGGGTTCCGCAATCCATTGTCAATGATCGTGATCCATTGTTTGTGAGTCTATTTTGGAAAGAGTTGTTTCACTTACAAGGAATGGTGTTAAGTATGAGTTCGTCATATCATCCGGAGACGAATGGGCAAACGAAGGTGGTAAATCGGTGCTTAGAAGCATATCTTCGTTGTTTTGCATCGGAGCAACCGAAGGAGTGGTCACAATGGATTCATTGGGCTGAATTATGGTATAACACCACATTCCATGTGTCTACAGGAACTACACCGTTTGAGGCAGTGTATGTAAGAAAACCACCCACTGTGGTTAGATATTTACAGGGAGAAACGAAAGTAGAAGCGGTAGCAGCTGAATTGGTTGATCGTGATGAGGCCTTACATCAACTTAAGTATCATTTGAACAGGGCCCAAGAACAGATGAAGAGATATGCGGACAAGAAAAAAAAAAGCATATTCATTTGAAGTGGGTGAATGGGTATTTTTGAAACTCCGGCCCCATAGACAGCAGACGGTGACTAGAAGGATTAATTAGAAACTGGCTCCACGGTATTTTGGACCATTTCCTATCCTAAAGAAAATAGGGGCAGTATCCTATAAGTTGAAGTTGTCTGAAGGAAGTAGAGTGCATGCAGTGTTTCACATCTCACAACTTAAGAAAGCTATTGGAGACTATTCTGCTGAACCTCGACTACCAGATGAGCTAGAAATGGAAGCAAAAGAATGGGAAGAACCTGAAGAATTGCTGGCTGCAAGATCAGTGATGAAAGAAGGATAGCTGGTGCGACAATGGCTGGTGCGTTGGAAAGAAAGAGTTGTAGAAGACACAACTTGGGAGGATGAATTATTACTAAAAAGTCAATTTTCCATCTCTCAGCCTTGAGGACAAGGCTGCATTTCCTGATGGCGGTGATGACAGGATTATTGGGCCTAAGACTAGTGAAAGGCCCAAACCTGCTGTGTGGAGAACGTATGTCCGCAAAGATAAAAAAAGAGAAGAATCATTCTATTAATGACAGGGCAGAGAAACTCTCTTAATTATAGGGATTTTAGTTACACATAGGGGAATAAATTGAGGAGGGTAGTGGAGCATTGCTCATGGATAATTATTGTTATCATTGAATTAGGAGAATACTATTTTCTCTAGAGGAGCTATGCTCTGGGCTATACACTGTATCAGAATTTTCCCTTCTTCCATAAATTAATAAATTCCCATTTCATCTATCATTTTACTGTTCATAGATTCCTATTTTTCTGTGACTCTATCAGATTCTTTTGGACTTAGGTAGAACAAGTATTTTCCTTTGTGTTCAAGGAAGTAGCTTTACATGATAATATTCTAATATTCTAGAAGGAATCAATTTTATATTTGTATTATGGCTATGCTTCAGATTAGATATTGTCATTAGTTTGTTACATTAAGCATATTAAGATCTTGCTGTACTCTTATTTAGGGGTATTCATGGTTTGGACTTATTAATATCCAAATAAAAACTATTAAATGGATTGGATTCGATAACCAAACCAGTTTCAGGTTTCAGATATGGTTGTGGTTTGTGGCTTCCAACCGGATATTTTGCTCACCAGGCACCCCTACTCCTGTTGACTGAATATTGGCATCTTATAAATCATTTTATGCAGTAATATTTCAAGTTCTTTGCACATGTCATGATTGAGATTTCCTATTATTAATTGGCGATGCTTTGCATGTAGAATATATCCCGGAGTTTCTGATGCATTAAAGTTTGCAAGCTCGAGGGTGTACATTGTCACCACAAAACAGGTAAACTTTGTTCTTTACCCTATCAAGGGGACAATAATTTTAACAATAGAGTTTTGCTTTCAGTATTATGAAAAGTACGAGAGGGCAAAGTAATTGATACCATGAAAGCACATTACTAGCATAAGCACTTGTAAGACTCTTTGGAAGAACTTATGGAAACAACATATGATATGTCCATAAGCTGTTTTTAGCTTATTTCCGTAAGCTCTCCGAGATAACTTATAAAAATAGTTTGACTTTATTTTCTCTTTTGTTATAGAAATAGCTTATATATAAGCATTTTTATGACAAGCATTTGATTAAGCAATTTATCCAAACAGGGCCTTAGTCAATTTCTCATCATGGTCTTCTTCCTTTGTGTTTTCTAGTCTCCCACCTCCTTGTTTCTCTTATTTCAGGGCCGCTTTGCCGATGCTTTGCTTCGAGAGCTTGCTGGAGTAACCATACCACCTGAAAGGATATACGGTCTCGGAACTGGGTTAGTATTTAAAAAATTAAACCTTAACTATGCAGGAAATATTTACATTTCACTTTTGTTGCTTTCTTTTTATAAGAAATTAATTCACTTGGACTATCTTTAATTTTATCTGCAGTCCAAAGGTAGAAATTCTAAAGCAGCTTCAAAAGAGACCAGAGCACCAAGGGTTGACACTGCAGTAAGATACTGAGCTATTAGCAGCAATCAATATAATTTTTGTTATGACTATTTATGTGAATAGAATAAAACTCTACTCTTGCTTGCAATGATATTCTTCAAGAAATTAATTCCTGTTAATTTTAACCAGCTTTGTCGAGGATCGGCTAGCTACATTAAAAAATGTGATCAAAGAGCCTGAGTTAGACAAATGGAATTTGTATCTAGGTAGTTTCTCTTTTTCTGTTTATAATTTATGCACCCTCCCTCATTTTTCTCTCAGTTACAATATTGTGTACTATCACTTTTCTTTTTAGATGTTGAGTTTACTTGATAATGATGATTGTTTGGATCAGGGAACTGGGGTTACAACACTGCACAAGAGAAAAAGGAAGCTGAAGCTATTTCCAGAATTCGCGTTCTTGAGCTCTCAGACTTCAGCAAGAAGTTGAAATAGGGGTCTTAAATTTCATTTTCAATTGTCAATCATCGAACAACTAAATATTTTCTTCCAACTCCTTTATAAACAATAAAAAAATTCTAGTGAACACACACTTTCTACTTAGAAAATAGAAACTTCCTCCTCTTTTTTGGTCTTGTTAAACTGCAGTAATTTGCAGCTGCTATATGAAGTGAATTTGTTATATCCTCAAGTTTGGCCTTGTTACACATGTAGTGTGCTGTTTTGTGCAGAATACAAAATGGTTGTCGTTTCTGAGTATTGAAATAACTTTGGGTGTAACAAATATAAGATAAAAACAAGCAACATCAGTATAAAGTTATTTTAGATTAACACCAAATCGCAACTTCTCAACACATCATAGATCTACATAACTTATTTTTTTCAATTTTTTATTTAACGTATTGGCAAGTCATAATTTTTCTTTACTAGTGTGACAATATAGTCTTTAATCTCAACTAATGTTTGAGACTTAATACGCATATCCTCACTTGGTTCAGATCAACTAACTTGTTTAAATATTTATAATTTTTAAATTAATTATATCAAAGGTTTGAATTAATAAAATTAATTTTTTTATAAAAAGTCATTGAAGATGTAATTATCCAAATTTAACTCTCGAATATATTAGGTTTTTATTCAGATATGCGCTCTAACTCTAGTCTACATACGTACAATAACATGTCAAAGATTAGAAGGATTAATTTTTATTTTTTTTAAAAGTAATTGAGTTTATAATCACATAAATTTTAAGTGGTAATGGATTTTGTAAACCCTAATTTATATAAACTACGACTAGGATTTTCTATATTATCAAGTAGAATTAAACTTATATACCATTAGCATAAAAAGATTTTATTTTGTAAATCAATCATAAACATCAATTTATTAAA
>JBBPBQ010020321.1:4238328-4251889 GCA_037974755.1 Cicer yamashitae | reverse complement strand
AAACAAAAACAAGATCAAAGTCAAAAATTGGCACAAAATTATTAGAATATTAGGATAATTGAATAAAAATAGTTTGAGGAGATAATATTTTTTATAAAGAACAAAAAGATTCATTTTAAATTTAAAAATATATCTTTAAACTAATTTTAGAATATAAGTTATAGAAAAATTATCGGTAGCAGAATAATATTATCATACCCAATTTTTCAAAGTTTTTCACTTATAAGTTTTTCAATATAATTACTAGTATATGAATAAAAAAATATTTTTAATCCTTGATCAAATAATTAATTTTGGTATCTAAATTCTATCGAATTTCCAACCACATTTTATTTGATAGTGCAGTATTATTTTACAGATATTCGACGGTGTAAATTTGTATTGGGCTAAAAAGTAAACTTCATCAGAAAAATCTCAAATTTTATATTTACATTCTATTAATTATCTAGGATAAAATGGTAATCTTTACATAATTATTAGTAATAATAATTAAAAATATTTAATTTTTCATAATAATTCTAAATCCACCTGTATAAATGATTCTGACGTGGTGACTAACAATTAAACTCATTTTGCTACACGCAAGAGCCATGAAAACCACTGTCCCTTAAACTGAAGAAGACTTTCTTCTCTCATCCAAAATTTTCAAGTAAGTTTTTTTTTTTTTCTCTTTCTTTTTCTTTCAAATACAAGGGTTATTTTAGGAAAATTAACAACACATTGTGCATGAAGCCGCCGGCAGCTTGATTCCAATACAAGTTTAATATATTCACTTGATGTAGTATCTACCAAATAGTTTTTTAAAAATATTTTCCCTAATCATCTTTCGATATTAAAATAGTGGCCAATGTATAGGGATTTAGAGATATTGTTCAATTTTCTTGAGTTATGTAATTGTGTATTTATGATAATGGTGAAGTAATTAGTAGTTGTTTGATGAGTTATTAGGTGTTGCGGAACTCAGTGGAAGGAAAACTTCGAGGTTAAGGGAATTACTACTAATAAGTTGTAAGATGATGCATGAGTTAAAGTTATGTGTTTGTTTGATTTTGTCTAAGTAAATAACTCTACTTGTTTGTGAGACTTTCAGATTTGTTGATTTAAGTTTATGTCAAAGACATTAGTCTATATGTGTTTTAGTTAATATACTTTAAATTTTATAAAGTTTATGCTAAGTGAGCATTGTTGATTGATGACAAATTGATTTGGTTGTGTAAATGTGAGCATAATATGCTTGTTTGGTGTGGCTTGAACTTGTTGTACTAAATTTGAAGTGTGATGTTGATGAGGTACTTGTGGACTTTTATCTTTGAATTTAATTCGAAATATTGGTTTGACGACATATAATTGACTATGACCCAATGTGATAAGTTAAAATACTCAATAGTTTTTGTATAAAGTCAAAAGTTTTGTAAAAAGTATGGTTTTCTTTATATAGGTGATAGGAAAAGTTATGAGTTTTGATTATGATGATTTAATCATGAATGTTTTGTCTTGTCTATGGTGTTGTGACAAGTTGAGGAACTATTACAGGTCCTAATACACTGAATTGTAGATAGGAATGAGGATATTTATGGTTTGGTTACTTCGAGGACCTATGGAGGGCATGTGTTTCGAACGTCTATCATGACTAGGGGTAACATCCTATGCTGAAGGTACTCGTATACCTAGACACGATGAGCCTAACAACCAAATTATCTGGAATAAGGTAGTGCGATTGGACTAGAATGATTGGAGTTAAAGTATAGCTTACTCAGTTGCAAACAATCATTTGTACTTGCCGAAACAGTCTTACGCTCAATATTGAAAATCTCCATGGAGTGTTGATTACGACGTCTAGAAAGAAACTATGTGAAGAGAAATGTCATGAGAAATTCATGCATGTGTCATTGTTGGTATTGTGTGGTTCATGCATGTGTCATAGTCATAAGAGGAGAATCTCCTCCTTAATTCAAGTAATGATGACGACATTGGAGTACTTTCTGGCAAACATCTTTAGTGATTGATAAGCTAGTGTTTAATTTTGGGTTAGAGTCTTTTTTGTAGAAATTATCATGTTATTTATTCCAAGAGGAACTTCAAGATTAATAAATAAAAAGACAAAAAAGGAAAAATTGCTACACAGACATGTGTTATGATATCATTGATAGCTGGCATCTATGATTTCCATCTTATATGTCATATTTGGATTGGTTTTATTTTAGCATCATTGAAAGGAAGAGAAGCAAATGGGCCATCTCTATGCATTGGACTTTGATGGAGTTCTTTGTGATACCTGTGCAGAGACAGTTATTTCTGCTCTTAAGGTTCTTGCTCTTTCACATTCCCTCTTCTCCCATTTGGTTTACCGATAAAAAATGGAAGAAAATAAATGAAAATAGTAGAAAGTTTTTTATAACCACTTGCTGTTTTCATTTGGTTTTGGATATTTTGGTTTTAAACTAAGCTGTGAGTATGTTGATTGATGATTTGTAGGCTGCCAAGTTGAGATGGCCAGCCTTGTTTGACAGTGTGGATTCAGCCACAGAAGATTGGATTTTTCAACAGATGATTACAGTAAACAATTTAATTATGACTAGTTTTGTTTTGTGTTATTTTTTCTTGTTATTTTAGCTCATTTAAAAAATATTGGTTAATTATGCCTATATGAATTCAGTTAGTAGGCAAGCACAGACTAGTGCTGATACAAGCTTGAATTTGCTAAGGATGTTTGAAGTTAAATTTATTGATAAAAGATCAAATAAAGTATTAGCCATTTGTCAACTCCTAGTTGTATCAAAGACTAATTTGAAACTGAAACGGACGGTAATTCTATCAGATGAATTTTTTAACCAAAATACCATATGAAGTATAATTTAATTTGATTCTTTTTTATATATATAAGGAAAAAGATTGATGGAGACATGTTATTTTTTCTGATTTCCTTGTCAAATACATAGATTATGCGTTTCAATAAAAAAATTGCATTTCAGTAGGAGGAAAAAAATTATGTCTTTTGTCTTACATCAGTCACAACCTTTTGGATCTTGAAGTGAGGGGAAATATGCCTCCAACTGCTTACCAGAAGTCATTTGAATGACACATAAATTTTAATCATTAGCGAAGTTGCAATTTCAAGACAATAGTTGTGTATAAGAATCAAGTTTTGATTACTTCTCTTTCTAGCTATGAGATGTTAAAGATGACCTTATAGTTTTTCATGTCAGGTGCGACCAGTGGTGGAACATGGATATGATACTCTTTTACTTGTGAGGTTGTTGCTTGAGACAAGAGTTCCTTCCATCAAAAAGTCTTCGGTGCGCATAAAACTATAAACCATGGCTATATTTTTTATTTTTTGGTGCGAGCCCTTGCCTTTGATTTTTATCATGGATTAACAAGTGGAAGTTGTACCATCAGATTATAAAGAACTTTGTCATCTATGATGATGCCATTTGACTAATGTCATATAGCTCTTCTGAAAGGTGGCAGAGGGGCTCACAGCTGAGGGCATATTAGAGAACTGGTTGAAATTGAAGCCTATCCTGATGGAAGAGTGGAATGAGAATAAGGATGATCTGATAGATCTATTTGGAAAGGTCAGAGATGATTGGATGGAGAAGGATTTCCCTGGTTGGATTGAAGTCAACAGGTACTCCAATCTAATGTTATGAAATGTGATCATTCTTTTTGGTGTTGTCAAATTGCGGATATGGTGGTGTTATAGTATAGCAGAATTTTAACAAACCACTACTGTTCTGCAATACGCAGTTTAGTATAAAGTGTTGTCAAATAGCGGTTATAGTACTGTAGGATAGTGAAATTTGAACAAATTGTTATTTTCCGTGATTGACAACAATTTCTTTTGATACATACATTGTATGAATCATGATTAACCTAAAGCAATGATACTGAGTGATAACATTGTGCATGGATGTTCAATTTTTTAGAAATATTCCTGCAACTATGTTTTGAGTTCCCCTGCTTACATTAAAATCAGATTTTGTTTTTCTTAAACAAGTATCTTGAGCTCTAGCTTCTCTTTCTAACTAAATAAACATATCTTGTCTTGGTATGAATTTTAAAGTTCAAATTGTGAATTTGTGGATGATTTACCTCTAGACTCTATCCTGGTGTTGCTGATGCATTAAGATTTGCAAGCTCAAGAGTGTACATTGTCACCTTAAAACAGGTTTGACTTTTCTCTATGCTTCTATCATGAATACAATAATCCTAACCCTAAGTACATATATTGACACGCCCTTATGCCTTTACGTTTTCTACATACTTTCCTATCATTTCAACGGTTTCAGAGCCGTTTTGCCGATGCTTTACTTAGAGAACTTGCTGGAATAACCATACCACCGGAAAGAATGTATGCTCTAGGATCTGGGTTAGTGTTACTATTTGATATATTTGAACAAAATTCAGGTGCTGTGGTGCATTATACTAATAGTACTTCATTGATTAATTTTCCCCCCAAACCATCTTATATTTTCTCTCCAGTCCTAAAATAGAAGTGCTGAAGAAGCTTCAAAAAATGCCAGAACACCAAGGGATGACACTACAGTTAAGATTTATGTGCATCCATAGGTTATTTTAATTGATATATAAACTTGTAGTTATTTGTTAAGATGATTTCAGAGAGAAACTAACTATAGTTAATTTTAAACAGCTTTGTGGAAGATAGGTTTGCAACCCTTAAAAATGTGATCAAAGAGCCAGAGTTAGATAAATGGAGTTTGTATCTAGGTAAAATTATTATCTCACTGTTTCATTAGATAAATGCAATTTATGGTTTTTGGAGTTGTATATTTGTTAATCTTTTTTGTTTGGATTTAGTGGATTGGGGGTACAACACTCAGAAGGAGAAGGATGAAGCAGCAGCCAACCCCAGGATTCAGCTTCTTGAGCTCAATGATTTCAGTAGCAAGTTGAAATAATAATTCAAATTGAGTCATCAATAATTTAGTTAAATATTTTTTTCTCGGATAAATTCCTTTTGCATTTCTATCATTAAGCGCGGTTGGCTACATGCATCATATCATCATAAATCATATGTGATGATAGACTATTCTCTTAGAGCATTTACAATGGAGGTCCTTCTTCTTTTTATGATGTTGAGTTTATTTGATAATGATGATTATTTGGATCATAGAATTGGGGTTACAACACTGCACAAGAGAAAGAGGAAGCCACAACTATCCCTAGAATTCACCTTCTTGAGCTGTCAGACTTCAGCAAGAAGTTGAAATAGGGGGTCTCTATTGAATTTTCAATTGTCAATCATTGAGCAACTACATATTTTCTTCTAACTCCTTTATGAACAAAAAAAAAATTCTAGTGAAGTAGGGAACACACTTTTTACTTAGTATACTTCTTCCTCTTTTATGGTCTTGCTAAAATGCAGTAATTTGCAACTTTGTTAAATGAAGTGAACACATTAGTACTGTTTTTGAGCCAGTGTGATTTTATAAAAGTTATAATTACTGTAATATCAAACATACACTATTACAGAACATACACAAAATGTTTGTTTCTGAGATTTGAAATAATATTGACACGAAATACCCACGCATATTTTCATATGGTTCATATCAAATGAATTGTTCAAAGGTTTGAATGTGTGAAATATGATTTATAAAAAGTCATTGAAGATGTAATTTTGTAAATTTTAACACTCAATGTACACAAAAATTGAATATATAATCATGTGAATTTTAACATCTAGGGTTAATGAATTTTGTCTTGTGTGCCCATACACACAAAGTTCATTTGTTATAAGATCCTTGCATTTAAAATTGTATGTTTGGTTTCGCTGTAATTGTTTTTATTGTGTTTGGTTGTTCTAAAATAAAATTGATTTTCCATCTAAAATTGATTTTAATTTAAAGTTAGAATTTATACAGATTTGGTATCACGGTGAATTTGCTAGAATCACAATGAGCCATAATGATTTTATCAAAATTATAAGTTGTAGCTTTAAAAAATTACGACGATTGATTGTAATTCTAACAAATGATACTAAACATACATTGATTCTAGAATTGATTTTTTTAGCTTGTAATTTACCATTCAACTCACTTTTATATGAATGTATTTAAGCATAAATCATTTTACCTTCAACTCAATTCTAACCAAAATCAATTTTAAAAAATCAATCTATTCAAAATTAATTTTTATGCCACCCTTATAAAACAAGAAAAGAAAGGAATTTATTTGGTTAAACTTAAAAGAGTCACGTTTATTGATTGACAAATAAAAGACAAAAAAGAAGGAAAAATTGTTACACAGACACGTGTCATGATTTCAATGCTGTTTGAATGGCAGGTAATTGTATACCATGCAATGCAATCTTATATATATCATCTTTGGATTGGTTTTAGCAACATTGAAAGGAAGAGAAGCAAATGGGCCATCTCTATGCATTGGACTTTGATGGAGTTCTCTGTGATACTTGTGGAGAGACAGCTATCTCTGCTCTCAAGGTTCTTAGCTCTCTCACCTTCAATCTTCTCCTATTTGGTTACCAATAACATGGAAGAAAGTTTCTGAATGATGATCACTTGCAGTTTTTCACATGGTTTTGGAATTTTTGGTTTTAAACTAAGCTGTGATTATGTTGTTTGGTGATTTGTAGGCTGCCAAGTTGAGGTGGCCAGCCTTGTTTGACAGTGTTGATTCAGCCACAGATGATTGGATTGTTGAACAAATGATTAAAGTAAATAATTTAATTATGATTGGTCATTTCTGATTTGGTTTAATTTGTTCCACTTTAGAGTTTGACTGTGTTAGTAGGCAAGCACTGACTAGTGCTAAAACAAGCTTGAATTTACTAACTTTGGGGTTGGCTTGCATATTTATGCTTATTTTTCTAAGGATGTATTTAGTTAAATTTATGGATAGATGTTCAACGAAAGTATTAACCATTTGTCCAATCCTAGTTGTATCAAAGATTACTTTGAAAGTGAAACGGATGGTAACTCTATCAAATGAAATTTTCAACCAAAAGACCATAATTTACACTACCTTAAGGACTCATTCAGTTTCCCTCAGTTTACCAACTGAGCCTTCTGCTTGAAACTTGCTAAATACATTTTTTAGTTTAAGCACTTCCTCTTTCTTTGCTATTATTATGCTTTACTTCCATTTTCAGGTTGTGTTGAGAGTTAGTCATTTTCATTGATTATACAATGGTGTGAAGTGACTATATAACACCATCTTATGATTTTCAGTGGTATAAAAAAGTAAAGGCTCTTTTGATCTGGAATACTTGTTTTTAGGATATGGATTATGTTTGTTTCAATAAATAAAAATTGCATTCCAGTAGGAGGAAAAAAAATAATGTCCTTTGTCTTGCATCAATCACAACCATTTGGATGTTGAAGTGAGGGGAAATGCCTCCAACTCCAACCAGGAGTCATTTGAATGACACACAGATCTTAGTACTAAATTTTAATCAATGTCAATGTAAGTATTAGCAAAGTTGCAATTTCAAGACAATAGTTGTGCATAATGTTCATGTTTGATCGCTTTTCTTTCAAGCTATGAAATGTTAAAGATACACTAATAGTTTTTTCATGTCAGGTGCGACCAGTGGTGGAAACTGGATATGAAACTCTTTTACTTGTGAGGTTGTTGCTTGAGACAAGAGTTCCTTCCATCAGAAAGTCATCGGTGGGTATAAAACTCTAAGTCATGGCTTTATTTATTTATTAGTGAAGGCTTTTGCCTTTGATCAGTGTTGTCAATTGTAGAATGCAGAAAATAACAATTTGTTCTAATTCTGCTATGTCACAACGCTATAGCGCAACTATAGCACTATTTGACAACACTTTGTACTAAATAACATATCTCAAAATAATAATGATTTGTTATATTATAATTAACAAGTCGAAGTCATATCATCAGATTCTAAGCAACTTTGTCATTTATTGTGATGCCATTTGACTGATGTCATATAGTTCTTCTGAAAGGTGGCAGAGGGGCTCATAGTTGAGGGAATATTAGAGAACTGGTTGAAATTGAAGCCTATTGTCATCGAAGAGTGGAATGAGAATAGGGATGAACTGATAGATCTATTTGGAAAGGTCAGAGATGATTGGTTGGAGAAGGATTTCACTGGTTGGATTGAAGCCAACAGGTACTCCAATCAAATGTTATGAAATGTGATCATTCTTTTCAAAACTTATATCGGATGAATCATGAGAAACCTAATGCAATAATATTGAGTGATAGCATTGTGCATGGGAGTTCAATTTTTAGAAATGTCCCTGCAACCATGTTTTGAGTTCCTGCTTACATTAAAATCAGATTTTGTAGTTAAACTAGTATCTTGAGCTCTAGCCACTGATGTCACACCAACATTTCAGTTTGAAAGTGAGATTTGGTGTCCGACACGACACTAATACATATGATTACATTCAATTACTTTTATTTTCTCAAATTATTATCAGTGTCAATGTGTTAGTGTTCGGTGTGTGTATGTCAGTGTTTCAAAGCTAGCTGCTATTCTGCCCCTTCTAACTAAATAAACATATCTTGTCTTGATATGAATTTTAAGGTTCAAATTGATAATTTGTGGATGATTTACCTCTAGATTCTATCCTGGTGTTGCCGATGCATTAAGATTTGCAAGCTCAAGAGTGTTCATTGTCACCACAAAACAGGTCTGAATCCTCTCTTTGCTCCTAGCATGAAGACAATAATCCTAATCCCAAGAGTACATACATTGGCATGCCCTTATGCCTTTGCATTTTCAATATACTTTCTTGTCCTTTCTATGGTTTCAGGGCCGCTTTGCCGATGCTTTACTTAAAGAACTTGCTGGAATAACTATAGCACCAGAAAGACTATACGGTCTAGGAACTGGGTTAGTGTTGCTATTTGATATATTTGAACAAATTCAAGTGTTGTGATGCATTATATTAGGGTTCAGCTCCTCTCGAGTTACTAGAATTTTCCAGTAGGAGAGAAAGATTCGTTGAATATTTGAGTCTTTTTCTCTCCTACTAGAAATTTCTAGTCACCAGAAAAAATTTGAACTCATTATATTAACATTTCATTTCATTGACAAATTTGTTTTTCCCAAAACATCTAATATTTTCTCTCCAGCCCTAAGGTAGAAGTGCTGAAGAAACTTCAAAAAATGTCAGAACACCAAGGACTGACACTACAGTTAAGATTTTTTATGATCGAGAGATTATTTTAATCGATATAAACTTGTACATACTTGGGATGATTTAGGAGAAATTAACTGTAGTTATATTTTGAGCAGCTTTGTGGAAGATAGGCTTGCAACCCTTAAAAATGTCATCAACGAGCCAGAGTTAGATAATTGGAATTTGTATCTAGGTAGAATTCTTTTCTCAGTCTCCATTTTGTCTCCTTTCAGTTTCTATGTTTTGCATTATTTGTGTTTTTTTGGAGTTGTATATTTGTTAAGCTTGGTTGTTTGGATTTAGTGGATTGGGGGTTCAACACTCAGAAAGAGAGGGAAGAAGCAGCAGCCAACCCCAGGATTCAGCTTCTTGAGCTCTCTGATTTCAGTAGCAAGCTGAAATAATAGTTTCAATGAATCATACTTTAGTTGAATATTTTCTTCCATCTTATTCATGTACGAACAATGATACTACAACTATCATGAGGTACAAATGCAATAAATCTTTTCATTACCTTTCTTGTTAAGGTTTAGTAATTTGTGTTCAAACCATTCACTTTTGGCAATGATAATTTGGTCATAATCAATACAAATTACAAAAATTTCAAGTTTTCCCCTAAAATTTCTCCCATCTAGAAGTGTGTTCTCTTAGTCTTGCCAAATTCAGCAAGGATAATTACTTCTTCACTAGCATTTAAATGCAGTTTATCACCTTAATTAAAGGGGAAGAAACAGAGGAAGAGTTGTATATCAGGACTATAAAAATAACAACAATGGGAGTAAACCATCTAAAAAAGTGATGCAACTGCTTTATCTCAACATCTAGAAGATTATATCTGTACTGATTAACTACAATTCTGTTTTCAAGTTTCCATCAATTTCCTCTGGCCCCGTGTTATCTTCTTTGCCTTTCTCACTATTATGCTTCTGAATGATTTCATCAAGGGATGGATCTCCAGGTCTTCGAAAAAACTGATCCCCCATTTTAATCTCATATGCTTCTGATTGGTCCAAGACAAATTCCTTCAACTGTTGACATGATAGAGTATGAGACACAATCGGCAGCAAACATCATTAACTGACACACTCAAAATTACTACTTCTAGGCTGAATTTAAAGTTAGTTTTTCAATACAATAAGACCAAAAGTTTAAATTCCTTGATTGGAAGCCTTAATTAGTAAGCCAAGCCATGTGTATAGATCCTCTACAACAATTGCATGGTGCAGCCGTTGTGGAGACCGTTAAATCGAGAGAGATTCCTGTAGATCTAACGGTCCTCACAGCTGTTGCACCATGTAGCTGTTGTAGGGGATCCAAGTCCGCCAAGCCACTACTTCTATGTTTTGCTCTTTATATAACAATCAATGACAATCAAAAGTCTTCTCAAAACTAGGTGAGGTTGGCTACATGCATCGTATCATATGATTGCATAATGATCAGTAAACGTAAAAGGATGCCATACCTCCTCCAAATCTTTGATGCTGTCCATGTTGAACATGACTGTATTCAGATCAACACCGGTAAACCTTACTCCAACAGCTCCAGTTCTCAGAACATGTGTCCATTTCATGGCAAGTTCAGCTACCATGTCCTAAAATCAAACATGAAAAATTGCAATGGCACTCAACATTCACCCAAAAGTTCAAACCAGAGACCTCTCTACTTCGGAAAACAAATTATAGAGAGCATCAAGTACATGTTAAAAGCTCAAACACCTTTCAACGATAATTGCTTGCAATGCACACTTTATAATACTATTGCGTGAAACTAATGCATTTCTTATTTGGTAAGACTCACATAAATTTCACCGAATAATGAAAAGAGTGTCACTAGCATTTTTCTTTGACAGCATATTGCCAATAAAAAATAACAAGTAAAAACTATATGGAAATGTAAATGTTGATGTGCACTTGTGTTTTAAACTGAAAAAATGCGCAATAGAATCCAATCCTTAAACTTAAGTTCTACAATTAGACTTTTCCCTAATAATATTCCACCTAAAAGTTTTCAAAAGAAACTTAACACAAATAATCAACATAAACCATCCCAAGAACAAAGCACATGTGTATATTCATGTTCACAACACATAATACAATTTGTGAATTAGCAGAAACAGACACAAACTCAAACAACAATAACAAAAACCGCTAAAAAAACTCAGTTCAAGGGAAAAACCACAACCTCAATTCAAATTGGAGCTAATTTTTTATTTTATAAAAACGGATATGATAAGTAATCACAACATTAACTCAAATTCAAGATCAATTAGTAGGAACAAAAAATTAAAAGATGAAATGGGTATTGATAAAAATCAAAACTTTAACGCATACCCATCATGCATAACAAGTTAAAATCACAAATTTAACTCAAACTCAAGCTTAAATTATAAATAAATAAATCAGAACTTTTTCAACTCTAAATTTAAAAATAGGGGAGTTTGAGGAAAATGTGGTCACCGGAGTTCGGCGAACACCAAATCGGAGCTTGACGAATCCGATGACGGGTCCAGTGTGGCGCTTCATCATCTCATCTTGGATCTGCGAAGTATCCATCTTGGTTAAATCGGAGGGAGCGAAAGAGGGTGAAGGTTTTTTGCCCCATTCTTTCCAATCATCGTCCTCCTCGTCGTCGAACACGTCGTCCAACTCGTCGGGGATGTGGACCCTGCCTTTTCCGGCGAGGGCAAAATGGGAATTTAGTAAAAGAAGAAGAGAAAATAGAAAGAGAATGGTAATAGCTTTCAAGTTCATGATGAAAAAATAAGACAGAAAGAATCAATCCAGTGTAACAAAGAAGCATTTTATTCATGAAATGTACGTGGGTTTTTAGTTTGGTAAATCAGTTATTCTGAAAAATGGATTCTCTACGGTGACTTTAGAAAATATTTACTTGTAAAGGATTTTATATAAAAAAAATTGGTAAATTGAAGTATAAATGTTTTTGGTTAATTGTATATTTTGTTTTTTTATTTTCGTCAATTTATAAAATTGGTCTTTTTATGTTAAAATGTAATATTTTGTATCCGTTCATTTGAATTAACAAATCGATGATGTAACATATTTTAAATGGTGTGACATACAATCTTATGATATAGAATTTATAGGATTTGGTTCTTCTAAAGTAAAGTGAGTAATTTACTTTAAAGAATAAAGTGAGTAATATCAATTATTGATGATCAAATCAATGGTTGATATTATTTACACAGGCATTACCAATCATGGATAGTTATACGATATCATCAATATTTTTCTCACTTTATCAACTTCTGACTTTAGAGTAGTCAAATATTTATTCATATTTCATTAATTAAATTATAAAAATAAATAATTTCTAAAGTTAAGACTGAGTTTTTATATGATTTTATTACAATGTTTTATGGGTGTTAATTATTCCATATCATATGTTATATCATTTAACATATGTCACGTCGTCATTTTTAGTTAAAATATACCAAAACTATCGGATTTTCAAACAAGGGGATCAACTTCTTGAATTGGTGAAAGGAAAATGCTTATTGTTAAGATGAAAAACATTAGACAAATAATTATGTATCATTGCTTAATTGATTTGATTATTTCAACTCATATGTTAGTTTTTCCAACATAACATTTTAGCCTTCGTGAAAAAATTTGTACTATATAACATTGATGTTGATGAAAATAAATGGACTAAGACTTCAAGTAAGCTAAAAAAATTTGTTATAAAGAATAAGAGTTTAATGCACACACAATTTCTAATTTTTACTTGTTCCTACTTATAAGATTCTGTCTTTTTTTAAAAAAAAATATTCGACATTACATATACAGAATATCTTCTCAAGTATTTTGAAGACTCTATTATAATTTTAAAAATTAGACTTCTAATAAAAATTAAAAAAGAACCGTTCTTTATTTAAATAAATAATATCAATAACATTAAAAAAACTTATAAATAACATTGAAAATTAGACTCTGCGTTGTTAGGCTGCCGGGACATGCCATGCCCGAAAATAAATATCTATACTACGTATAAAAGCGTTACACTATTTTGCTTTAGCCTGTTTTCGTTCCAATTTTGTTCTTACTTTGATATATGGTTATTTTTCTTTGCTACCTATACAGTTCCCAAAACAAATAAGTAATTATTTTTAACCTCTCTCACATTTTGTTATTTTTCCATCGACCAAATAACATTTGATTTTCTTACAAAAATAACAAAAACAATTGTGTCTATACTAATAATTTATTCTATTTTTTTCTTTTTTAAATCTTAACTTCTCAATTCTTAATTTTTAAAAGTTATTTCTAAACAAAATTCTAAAAAATACTTCATTTGAATTATCCTTTTACCCTTTTTTTCTATTAATTTTCTCATTGCAATTAAGCAATATTCAATAATGGATTTATTTTTAAAAAAAACCAATAATATATATATATATATAT
>JBBPBQ010020321.1:4164193-4238180 GCA_037974755.1 Cicer yamashitae | reverse complement strand
TGAACACACTTTAGTGCAATAAAAAAATGGACAGACGAAAATGAGAGTATCAGTCTAGATGCTAGTATATTATTAAAAAAAAAAATTATTTTTTGAGAAAATACATTACGGAAATATGATAGTATAATTAAAATATTATGTATATTTTGTGTATCATTAATTTATATATATCGTCGGTGTAAAAAAAAATTATATTGTCAATCAATCACAACTATTAAATTATTAATAAAATTTTATTTTTGTCATAACTACTTTTAAAATCATGTTTATGATTAATGTGTTGATTGGATAGAAATTAAACTCATTACTAAATGCATGATGTGTTTATGTTTGTAATATAATACGTTTTACGCATTTCTAGTAGTGATAGTAAGGAATAGGTAACGTAGTTCTATAACATGAAAAATTTAGGAGTGTCTAGTAGTAGATTTTGTAGAGTTTAAATACTTTTTGGTCACTGAAATATTCTTCCAATATGATTATTCTCTACTAATTCTAAAAACACGTAGTAATAAGTAGGAGACCTAATTTAAATGAAGTGTTTTGAGAAGAACAAAAACATATTTACCCCAATATCACTCTCAAAATTATGCTTTCAAAAATATATTACTTCTTTCACCTTCTCATGTTAAAATTCGTCGCATGCACTTAATACATCTCCAATATATATATATATATATATATATATATATATATATATATATATATATATTCATGAATGCCTTCTCAAGTTTGTTGCAAGTGTTAATTACTATGGAAAGTGTATTGCTGAAAGAGTTGGAATGTTTTGAAATTGGAAGACTCCCAAATTGCAAAAATGCATTGGACATCTTAAAGTAATTTGGCATTTAAATATCAATTTCAGTTGACATATCATCCTCAATAATCATTATTGAGAAGAATGCAACATCTACATGTATTGCTCATATGAAAAGCAGTCCCCATCACTGGTTTCTATATCTTAGTGCATTGCAAATAATTTTTAGTATACTCAGCAGCATGACTGCATTATCAGCTTTCGTGAGTTTTCCCTCAAACTTGAATTGGTTCATTCATACTCCAAGTTCATTGAAAGAAGTTGTAGGTGAATAATTTGGACGTGCAGAATTTACTTTTCCTTCAAATCTTGAAAATCTTGATTTAGATTTTCTACCAAAACAAATGGTATGTTTGGAATGGTGTGGCATATTGTTTCCTTGACAAATTTATTATGATGACAAATTTATTATTTCCTTGACTCAAGGAGATATATGTGGCATATTGTCCAAAGCTTGACAAAGGTGGGGTAATTGCAATGGAAGATGCTGCTGCAATGAATCTCTTTGGTTCAGAATTTGTATCTCTGCGTTTTTGCTGAATGCATATCACTCGAGTCAGCTGTGTGATTTATCACCAAACTGTCATATGGCGTTTAGATTTCACTGCGTATCTGCAAGTTAATTGACATTTTTGGTTTGTTGCATTTTGTGTTTGTGTGGAAATGTTTTCTAAAACTAATAGCAATTTGTGATATAGTTGTATGAAAATGTTCCAAATTTCACAGTGCTGAAGAAAATTTCAAGGTTTATATACATGTTTACATAAATTGTACATAGGTAAGACATAACATCAAACATTTTTTCTTTTAATCAATACTCTTAGTTTCAAGTGAAACAAACAAAGCATCTGTGATACAAAACACATTTATATCCCATATCATATCCTTAAACAAAGGACTACAGAATACACTAAAAAAAATCGTTCCATTTTGGAACATTCTCCTTAGCAATTGACTCATGACGTATTATCTCAAAAGCCTTGTTCACGTACTGCATTAACTTTTTCTCATCTACGAAACCTTCTTCTGTTGAACTGGTAACTCTTAACACTCCCATATAGCTCATGATTGTAATGACAAGACTCTGAACAATGGAAGTAGATTATTACTTGAAATTTTGTAGCCTTATTGTTTGTCAAAATATTTTTGTAGCCTTAAACTTAGAAACTACTCAGTAGTCGAATTATCAAAAAAAATTTATTGGTAATGCTAAGTAGTTTCTTTGCTCAAAATTTTACCGATAATGCTGAGTAGTTTCTTTGGTGAAATAATTTTTTTTGTAGCCTAAGAACGCTAGGTAAAGGATAATGAAATAATTTTTTTTATAAGTGTATAATTTAGAAACTACACTTTTCAATAGTATATTTTACATTTCTAAACTACTACAGATCAAATCTTGTAATCTTAGAAGATGAAAGGAGAAGGGAATTAAGTTACCTGAGGAAATCCGGCCAACGTAAAGGAGAAGCCTCCTATAGGATGATTTGCCCAAGCCATTTGCTCAATTGGTCCAACCACATTTGAGATCAATAAGCTTGATTTTCTCAAAGCTTTATGGACATATTTAGCCACGACCTATAACGTCATCAAAACCAAAAATGAAAAATAAGTTCATAACCAAGTTCAAACTTCTATTTGGTTGAAATAATGCATAAATATGTTGTCATAGAAAATTTAACTCCGAGAAATTACCTATATTCTAAAAACTAGTATTTGCTTAAATCTCTCTATTTGTTTTAGTATAATATTCGCAATATTTTGAAGCTACTTTGACCCCAACCAGTGTTATCATTGCAGATGGCGGTTGCGGACCATGGCGGAAAGCCAAAAACCCATCATTTTAAGCTGCCATAAAATGCCATGCAGCTGCCATCCTTCACAAATTGGCCATGGCGCTTGTCAAAAAAACCACCACCGCAATTCACCATGGTCGATATTTGATAACACTGACCCAACTAATTTGAGTTGAGTAGGGTGGGTCGACTTAAACACAACTTTACAATACTCAAATCCAATAGTTGTTATTTATAAGATAATTAATTAACATTTACTTGTAAGTTCATTTAAGCACATATAAGTGAAGAAGATATTTGTGTATTTGTTTTCCTTTGTTCTTATTTTCCTATGCACCAAAAAAGTAATGCCAGTGAAGAAGACAAATCACCTCAGGGCCTTCAAACTTCACCTTCATCTGGAGAAGCTTGGTAACCAAAAGAGGAGCAAAAGAATTTTTCTTCCTCTTGATTGAAGTGTGTGCTTTCATGACAAATTGGAGTGGATTTGAAATTGGGATGTCTTCTAATTTCGGTATTGATACATGATAGTAAGTATGGTTACCCCAAGCACCCTTTGCAGTCTTTAACATATCCTGCATTCGCTGGTAATCTTTAACGTGCCTTGTGTTTGCTATTACCAATGCAGTGGAATTCAATGTTCTTGATCTATAGTCAACATCTTGCATGTAAAGCCTAATCCCATAGAAGATTATTCCAGTAATCACATCATTTATAGTCTGCAATATACAGATACAAACTACAGTAATATATAATTTGTTATAAACTAATGGTGAATGCAATGGAAACTTCAAAAAATTATGGATACAACGGAAATATCATTAATTAGTTTCATAAATTTTATTTTGAAGGATCTCATCTTGATGCTTTGTCATTGTATTGATTTGGTTTTTCGTAAGAAAATAATTTGATTATTATATTAACTAGCAAGCAAGTGTATATAGTATAATATTCTTCTTAAATTTTAAATGTTACGAACAGATACGGCAAAGTTTCTTTTATGGTCATTGACTTAGAGAGCAATTAGAATAAAGAACTATTAGAGAAGAGAGATGAGATTAATGTGGAAAAAGATTAGTTCTCATTCATACTGAGTTACATCACATTACAAGCCCTTACATTCTTTTATAAGAAGATAAGAGAATCACTACTCCAACTAACTTCCCAATAGCCATAAAGTCCTAAGCCACTATTAAAATTAAATATGTAAAATAAAAAAATATTTAAAATTATAAATGAGATGTGCACAAATTGTAGAGATGACGATTGAAATTGTGAAAAATGTGATGAAAATAAGCCGTGTAATCAAGAAACATAATTACTCGTGTATATTAATATAAGTGATAACCATAATGTGTCAATTCATGAAATATATGTGTAACTTCCCTTTTTAAGGCATTTTATTTATTGTGTTGTCAACATGTGATTGGTTGTTAGTGCAAAATAACTTTACATTGACAATACATCACCCTTAATCTCAAAAACATTTTCAAAATAAAAAAGAGATCCTTAATTAGACTAGGAGTAAATCATATGAACCAAACTATTTAGTATCGGTAATATTAGTCATATGGTCCTACCAAACCTATAAACCCACTCTCTATTTAGTAAAACCTAATTTTATTTGGTGAGACCGTATGAATTTTACTGAAAATAATATGATCTAAAGATTGTATTAGATGGTATTGCATTAACATTTTTTTCAATTACAAACCAAAAGTGCTTGATGTTTGAAAAAAAACATTTTCTGCTTCTATTTTATGTATAATTGTTTTCAAATATTTGTATGAGAAACAAAAAAGAAGTTGTAGTTTCTCATAGTACAACTATTAAATAACAGGAAATAATGTAAAAACAAAGAGGCAGTTATGTAATACAAAATGAGAACATAAAAAGTTTTCTCAAATCAAACAGAAACTTTTGAAAAAGAAAAACTAACAGACCTTTGAAATTTAGATGAATTTGAAACAAAGTTCAATATATTTGTAGGAGAAAACAATAAATTGAAGCCTAAAATAAACAGGGGGAAAATATAATCATACCACTCCAAGATTAGACTTGATTTGTTTGATATGATCAATTGAAAATGTGACATTTGATAACTTGGTTGGCCGAAACTCAACTGCTTCAACTCCTGACCTTATTGGTGTTTTATCATCTTCGAGTAATGTACTTTTTAGAAGACTCGATCCAAACTCTGACACAGAATTGTAAGGAATGGAGAGAAACTGAGGCATGTTCTTTAGAAAGAATCTGCTAAATTTTTTTGGTTTAGATGACTTGCATGATGATGGAAAGGATAAAGGGAGAGAAGGATCATCAGCTCTTTGTAGGCTAGAAAGGATGACACCCATGAGACTGTAACCATCTCCAATTGCATGGTGAAGTTTGAACACCAAGGTTCCTGCAGCATTGCTTGTTGGGTATTTGAATACATGGACTTGCCATAATGGCTTTGTTGGTGGTAAATTTTCCATTGCCATCTTTGATATGTAGTCAGCAAAATGCTTGTCATATAAATCAACTGACATGCCATCATCAATGAATTTGGGTTCAGTGATATGTTCCTCCAACTTCACTTCAACTTGTTTCCATCTTTTCACTCCTCTTTCATCATTAACCTGTTCTCAAACGTTAATGTTTACAAAACCATAAAAATATATACACCAATTTCAAAAGAGCTTATTATAAAATCATGAATGAACATTACACAGTAGAGAAAAGGTTAAGTTTTATTTCGGTGTTGCCTATGTAGTAAATAATCTACGTAGTCAGTAGGAAGAAGAAAAGGCTAAGTTTTCTAGGAAGAAAAAAGTGAAAAAATAAACATATATCCTTTGTTTTATCAACAAATGACATGAACAACTATATTATATAAATAATTTTACAAAACTTGCATGTGTTTTAGAGAGAGGGGAAGGGAGAACCATTATAGAGGTGAAGTGAGGGATGGAAAGAAAAGCATCTTCAACCAATGAGACAATTGGCAAATCATGGATTGGAACTTCAAATTCTAAGAATGCAAGAATGTAAGAGCATAGAGAAGTGTTGTCCAAGCCTTGTCCCATGGGACTGACTGGCTCTGTCAACTCCTCTTCTAAATACTCCTCCATTGCACTGAGCTTCAATACACAGAGAAGACTTTCCACACAAATACATACACAATAGTTTTAGACTTTAGTGTCTACAATATCTAATGCTTTTCTTGGGTATATATAAATATATTATATTGTTGTAACTGGGATTGCAGGATGGAGAACAAAAATTATTTTGAAAATAAAAAATAGGAAATTTTACACTGAAGTTTATTTATTTCAAAAGATATTGAAAATATTTACTTTTAAAACTAGTCTCTTGCAAGGAAGTTGAATTCTGTAGTCGATTAAAACTATTTGACTCTAAAGTGATTACGGTAATTAATTATGCCAATTAACTTTAAAAACATTTATTTTATCACTAAATAAATGAACAAAACAAAAAATTCAGAAAATCAAAGATAATTTTTAAGAATTTGAAACACTAAATCATCACGAATAAGGTTGTTTCAATAAATATTATAAGATTGAGAGGCCGTTACAGAAAAACTAGTCTAAAAAATGTATTATTTTAATTTTATAAAAATATATAAAAAAAAAAAAAAAACTCAAATCATCATACTATCACCAATGAAATGACTTTTCATGAATATCATAGGATTAGCAGTTGTTGGGGTCAACTTATCCCTAAAAAAATGATTTTATAATTTATTTTGAAAAAAGAAAAAACATAGATTATCAAGCTGTCATAACTAAATTAACCCTAAAAAAACACAATTTTAATTTGTTTTAAAAGAACTTGGATCATCAAGCAGCCCGAGTTAAAATATTATTTTTTAAATTAAATAATATTTATTTATATTCCAATATTTCATTTTAAATTTTTATCTATACGACATGGACATGATGATTAAGCTATATGACCGAATTCTATTAACACCAAACAAATCACGCTACTTATTTAAATTATATATGATCCATCAATTTACTTCATGTCTTCATTTTTTTTTAAAAGACAAGATCAAAAATTGAGAATAACAATAGAAATAACTTAAAACACAAGACATGCAAAAGTCACATACTCTCAAGGTAATTTTGTAACACAAAGAATCAGTACAATGACGATAAATAAAATAAAGACTGTATAAAAAACTCCAAAAACCTTTACAAAAAAAGAAGTTTAACATTGGTTCCTCGTGAAACAAACAGAATACCACTCGAAATGAAATAATAAAAAAAGTCTCGATACATTGTATAATTAGAAAATTACAGAAATATGAGTGTCAAAATCCTATAACACCATTGTACCAAAACTAGCGTCCTGACAAGCACTCTCCTGCTTATCTGTTTTTTTTATTGCGCTAACACGTGTATAAGTTTTGCGGTTTTATGCTGTTATTGAATTTTTTCTTTTGAATATGCAATTACTAACGTGTACGAGAAAAATGGTTAAGCAATCAGTTTTTATATTAGATTAATTTTCACTAAAGGGTAAAATAATAATAAGAAGAAGAAGAAGAAAAAGTCGCGCCAAAAAAGCTATTGCCTGTATATATTGTTATAGATACCACTTGTTGCAAACATATTTGAAACAGAGTTAAGGAGCAAGTCTTACGTGGACACAACCCAAAACTAAAAATGTTTGAGCACACGTACAAATGAAAAAAATAAAAAGAAAAATAATTTGGTTATATCATTTAATCTTTTTTTTTTAATTTTTTTATTTGTGTAGGTGCCCAAATATTTTTTATTTCGGGTTGTGTCCCAGTAAGTATTTATCCATATTCTCAAGCATCAATAGCTAACACTTGCAATATGGATTTAAAGTCAAGATACATTTTATCAAACATGTAGGATGCAAATGAGTTACACATATAATCAACATCCTACCAACTTTTGCAACTCATTTGAAACACAAACAGTCTTCTAATTTCAAAGTTAGCACTAATTTGCAACAAGAATATAAAACCAAAACAACATAATCTCACTTTTTTTTCTTAAAAAATCTTCTGCATCAAAACAGTTAAGAAATTATGGAAAAGAAGAGCGTGTACCTAGATTCATTGAGGAACTTGAAAGCGTTCCCTACAAGCTTCAATGACATCATCAGCATACGCCGAACCGGGTCCGGGTCCGGGTCCGGGTCGACTCGTCCGCTGGAGAGTGTCTTCTGAGAGCTTCGACTCACTCGTCTTCAAAGCCACTCTCTGTTTCTGGTTTGCTAATGTTTGAATGGGATTTAGGCCCACATCCCATTTATTTATTTTCTTTCATTTTCAGCAAACAAACCCCTAATTTTACTAATCTTTTTGAAGGGGAAAATTACAAAATATTCATAACTTATACTTTGTTTTTATCTCAAAATAGATGTTTGATTATTTAACTTAATTTATATTCATCGGCAGTATAAAGAATTTTAACACTATTTATCTCAAAAAGAATTTTAACACTATTTGGCAGTATAATTTATATACATTGGCATGAAAATTAAACTTTTGATGATTTGGTTGAGATGAGAAACATATTTGAAAAATATGACTTAATTTGTTGATGTTTTGATTGTGGGTGTTAGGAGAGACGATTAGGAAGTCATTAAATGAAATTTGGTTACCCAATATTATGCATATATATCCTATTTTTGTAAATGTCCAAATAGAGTTAAATCTATTTTTTTAAATGAAAAGTTAAGATTTACCGTTGCAAGACGGTCACTTCATATTTCAAAAAGGTGAAAATTATAATAAATCATGAATATTGAATACGTTTATTTTAGATTTTTTTCATAAAAATCTCTATTTTTTAAAACTAAAAATTGTAGTTTCTCATATTTACGTCGTGCGATAGATGAGAAAAAAATGACACAAAATTAAAAAATACGGAACTTAATTCTTAAATAAGAGAAAATGATGTAATTATCCTTACTCTTTTTCAAAAATATGAAATTGTCTTTAGTGCGTTTCTTCCTCATGCACTCATCTTCTCTTGTTCCGTTTTTCTCTTTCCATGCATTAAAGCGCAGTTCTTCCACACTTGAAAAGCATGCCATCCTCCACACTTGAAACGCATGTCATATTTTCACCACTACAAGAGGCAGATGCTAGGGCACATATTACACTTAGAAGGTTTAAATTAGTGATTTTAACACTTGGACATAGTCTTCGGTCACTTTTATATTTCCAGACTTGAATAGTCAAATAAAACTATCATTGTAGGACAAAAGAAGTGAAATACTAAAAAGATAATAAATATCAATCATATTTTGTTTACAAAATAAATATTTGTATTAATTACGTTTAAAATGTATAAAATACTAAAGAGACGTCTATTAAATTAATAATTATTTAATTTAATTAATATTATTAAAAAATTAAATAAACAACCAATAATAGATTATTCTCCTTATTTCATGATAATTGTTACATTTACAAAAAATTATTCCAAAAATAGCGTCACTTTTAATCTTTATTTAATTTCTAAAAGTATTTTATTTTTTTATTTTTTAAAATGTGTGTTTATTTTAAATTTTTTATAAGGTGGTGAAAAACTCATAGTGAATATATGATGGAGGGAATAAGACACACTAGGAAAAATTGTTTTCAAAAATGATAAAAAATTATATTTTTTGACATTTTTAAAATTTCAGATATGTTTTCAAAAGCTGTAAAAAGAATATGAGATAAATATTGGATATACATTCTTTTATTTTATTAGTTAAATTAAAAATGAAAACAGAAAAAAAATATAAGAAGTAAATGAGGACATAGTTTCCAAGTAATTATAATTTTTTATTGTAATTTTTAATTAATATTTTGTACACTGTTCTCAAATTATATTATTTTTAACTTTGCATTTATAGTGATAAAAATATTTTTACACTGTAATGAGATCCTAAAAACGAACAAATACAAATCCTAATGACAATAAATACAAATCCTAATGACACAGTAAAAAGATGAAATAGAAAGAGGGTTGAAAAACAAGGTGCCTCACTCTTAATTCTAGAAAGAAAATAAGAAGTGATAATCGCCACAACAAAGATATGGATACTTTATAAAATTCAAATATATATAATCTTCACGAGAAGATACAAGAGACACAAAGCTCTCTCAAAATGTTAATCCAATATAATTTATTTCTTGATCCCTTTAAATGGAGACTTACATGGATATTTACTTACAAATATCTAGATAATTCTTAGTGTATTACATCAATTTTATCCGATTAATTAAAAATAATTCAAAAAAAATAAGTAATAATAGGTTTAATAAATATTTTGCAAGTATTATTTTAAAATTTAAAAAATAATCATTTTATAAATCTGATCCAATTTTGAGTCCATATTTATTTAAGTGTTCTTATTACATTACATCAGACATTAATTTATCTCATGAATACAAAAATTCATACTTGTGGTCTATAAATTGAGACAAAAAAAATCAACTAAGGAGGAAGAAAATTTGGGATAAGTGGAAAATTGACTGGGTAAAAAAAAACAAAGAAGAAAAGAAATGAGAGATTTTTTTTATAAAAGAGATTCTGAAACAAAAATGAAGTTGAACAGAGAATAAACAACAACTCAACTCCATCCTCAAAATCATATATTTCAAAATTAAAAAAAAAAAAATAGAAAACGAGAAACATGGGGCATCACCGTCATTTCAACTTCTACTAGTAACCACCACCAACCACCATCAACCGTGCGCCGCTGCCTTCTTATTCGCTGGTGTCACTATCACTATCATGTTTGTTCTGTTCTCTGTCCCTTTACTACACCACTTGCTTTGGTTTGCTTGTCCTGATTTCACGGTTAAAATGCCTAATACAAAGCTTATATTAGAATTAAAAATGATATTCTTGTTAGGTTGATTTATTGAAACTTAAGTTTTTGAAACGATGCCTTTTTGTTGCCTTGTTGTTCTAAAACGATACATTTCTATTCTGAAACGACGTCTGTTGCCTTTCTCTTATGAAATGATGTCTTTCAGCTTTTACTTTATTAAATCATTATTTATTTATTTTTTTTCAAAAAAAGTAAATTCAAATAATATATTGTTTCAAATTGTGTTACATAAATTGTGATAATTTGACATTTCTAAAACTCGTTTTTATTTTATTTTTTAAATAATTATACAAAAAAATTATTTTAAAGTGGTTAATTAGATGTGACATCTTTTTAATCTTTGAGCGGTTATGAGACAAGTTGTAGGAATTTTAAAGCTCATTTTTATAACCAAAATAATAAAACTATTCTTAAACGGGTTAACTAGATGTGACATCTTTTTTAGTCCTTGAGTTTTTAAGACACAAGTTGTACAACTTGATAGTCTTAAAACTCGTATTTTTGAATAATTGTTCAAATCAAACAAATTCATTTTATTTCGTCAAATTTTTTTCTTTTCAACAACAAAATAAACTTTTTTTCAAAACAAAGTAATCAACACATCCACATTTTCTACCTAAGAACTATGTAGCTTTGATTTCTCCATTGCACCGGGAGATATGTAGGAGCAAGATCGCACTCTTGTCAAGTATAATAAAAAAAAAAAATTATTATTTTTTTATATTTTAAATACACTCTTATCTCTAGATTATTTATAAAAAAAAAGATTATATTTGCATTTAAAAAAAAGGAGAAATAAATTTATATAAGTTAACATTAATTTTTGCATAATTAATTATAGACAACCTTATTTTAACGGATGTCGTAGGATAATAATATCTTCCTTACGCATAATTGACTCCCGAACTCAAAATTTGGTTTCAAAGACCATTTTTTTTTCAAGGATTTTCTAATATTTTTTCTATTTTAAATAAATTTTGGCGGCGACTCCATTAAATTCGAGAAACACTCGAAATTTTAGGTCGCGACATTAGTAAACCACTTTATATTCGTGAAAATACTAAATGTTGATTTCTAGATACATCGCTTACATTAAATAAAAAAAGACACAATGAAAAACACAAAACAATAAAATTATGTCCAAATATTTGCATTTAATTTCCAGCACATGTATGACCATTATATCAACGTAATTTTGACTAAAGGTGTGAAGAGTTGTAAATAATTTTCTAAGCTATCCAACGCATCAAAAATCACATAAATTAGAGTTGTGGATCTTAAGATAACGCTAAAACAAGATAAAGATGTCATTTTTAATAAAACCATAACTTTAACAAACACCCAACTTTGTTCTTCTTTCTGCAAGTTGAGCTTGATTATTTTTGTAAGGATGTTTGTCCCACACTTTAATCATTAATTCCCTCTTGCCTCAAGAGAATTCGTTTCTAGCATTTGAGAGTTATCTTCGTCATGCGGGTTCAAACACAACTCTTTGAATTATTCGTGGTGTTAGAATTAATCTATTAACAATCAATTGCATAATACATGCTCTACAATCATGTTCTAGTACGAAAATCAATAAACAGATGAGTATGCATATATTATGATCTACAACATGTTTAACCTATCAAATATGAGGTTTTAGTAATACCTTGATCCATAGTAAAAAATCTCTCAACATCAATCTTGAAAAACAAGATGAAACGACAAGTAACGAGAACTCGCTAGCTTGTGGTTCTTCCTCAACCGATACACCTAATGCCTTAAACACTTTTCAGATAAAGAGAAGAGACTATTTGCATTGTATGATATATTGAGAACAATAGCCTCTATATAAGGTGATGACCAATTGAATTCCTATTATTCCCAAATAGAACATATGACATTCACTTATATTTTGGTCCATATCATTTAATTAATAATTTAATTAATTATATAATTAGAAATCTATTTAGTCTTATTCTTAATATAATCATAATTCTATTAAGGCATTGACAAATAATTAATATAATTATAATAGAAAATATAGGTCCACATAATGTTATTAGAATATAAAATAATATAATATAAATATTCTAAAATATGATACATCTATTGGGATCATTGTTTCATCTTCTTTTAAAATAGAATAAGCACCACTTGATAAGAATAAGTATCTAATTCTTATCACTATTTCTCTATCCTCTTTTGCATATTCTCTTTGCTTGATTTCTATAATACAAGGAAACTTTCAAATTTTATTTCAATTATTGTCTCACTCTTTTTGTTTTTCTATTCTTCAATGAACTATATTTTCACCTCTTTCTCTTTTACCAAGAGACTCCCTTCTTTTCCCTCTAATTTTCTCACACAATTTTCCTTCTCCTCACTTTTTCTATCTATTTCTTTGTCATTTCTCTCATTGATCTCTTTTTGTTTCTTTTTAAGTATTTTCCTTATCTCCTCATTTCTCAACATCCTTTCATGAATATACTTCTCATATTCGAGATTATTGAAAAAAGTATCTAATTTTTATCACTATTTCTCTATCCTCTTTTGCATATTCTCTTTGCTTGATTTCTATGATAAACAAACTATGAAAAAAAATTCAAACATTGAACACAACCACATAGACAAATGAATAAAAACATAAACTTTCCATTTTTTCTACTTTTTTTTAAGGATAGATAACACCTTATTTGAACATAAGCTATGATTATCAACCGATCAGATCCTAAAAATTAACATATGCGAATTTATGATCTATCATTAAGTGAACAATAAAATTAAAAGAGAATTACAATAAATGACAATTCAAAAGGAAAAAGGATACTAAAAAGATGGAATAGATAGAAGATGGAAGAAGAATGTGTCACACTCTCAATTCTATAAATAAAGAGAAGAAATGATAAGTCAAATAAATAACTGCCACAAAGATATGGATGCCTTTGATAAGATTCAAATATGTAATCTTCAACAAAAAGATACAAGAGGCACAAAGCTCTCCCAAAATGCTAATGCATATAATTTATTTATTGATTCCCTTAAATGGAACCTTACATAGATATTTGTAGGCTTTAGAATAACGATCTAGATAATTCCTGTTAAACCACTTCATATTCATGACGATACTAAATACTCATTTCGTCTCAATATAATTGAGTCAATTGATCATTTCACACATATTTAGAAAAATGTATAAATGAAAAAGAAAATACTACTTTTACCAAATTATTCTTGTTAGATATTAGTGTATCATCATTTTCATAAATGCATAGTGAAAGATATTGCACTGAAAATGATATAAATAGTAATAATTAAATGATATAATTGAAAAAAGAGCATTGAAAATTGAAAGAATCATTTATTTTATAACATATTTTTTGTAAATGGCTCAATTATTGTAAGACATGGAGAATATTGACTTCCAGGCACATCTCCTTACATTAAATGGAAAAGAAATATAATAGAAAACACAAAATACAATAAAATTTTGTCTAAATATTCATCTTCAATTTCCAATGCATTTATGATGTAGAAGTCGAATTTTGACTAAAAGTGTAAAATACAAGTTGTAGAGGATTATCTTAGTTTTCCAACGGATTAAGAATCACACAAATCAAAGTTGTGTAACTTAAGATATAAACGAAACAAGACAAATATGTCATTTTCAATAATAAAACCATAACTTTTACAAAAGCCAAATTTTCTTCTTCTTTTCGCATGGTGATCTTGATTATTTTTTGAGGTCATGCTAACAAATGAGAGCATTTATTAAGGAAAGTAAATAAAATAAAAGTTTTATGTTGAAAAACTCACTTTTAAAATTTTTTGTTTAATGCACTACTTTTAACACAACATTTACTTATTTGATCTTAATAGCATTTTCTTTATTTTTGTGAAGGTGTATGTCCCATGCTTTCATCGCATTGTTATCAAATTGTAACTTGTCACAACATCACATAGTTAGATAATTGTCGTTCATTTAAAAAGTATACTATGTGATGTGGTAGAATCAATGATTATGATTAAAAAACTAAAGTTGATAAAATTATTTTACATTGTTAACGCATTGCCTTTTACACTCATATTTTTAATTTGTATATAAAATATTCAAATTGTGAAATGGAGAAAATGTATAATAGGACAATGAAATGTTTCTACAATATTCTTTTTTTTATTTTATTTTTCAAAATACCCCACTTTAAATTTGTTTTACAAAAATATTTTATTTTTTGAGTTTTCACTAGGTCGCATCTCCATGATGTGATCATGTGAAGATAAAAAAATAATGGATTAGTAGTTGGTGGAATTCTGGAAATGCAACGTTCTACATATATATACATTTTTTTATATTAAATGATTAAAAAACAAAATACAATAAATAAATAATAAAATCATTAATTATTAATTAATAATAAAATAAAAATGATTGAAATCAATAGAAGAAAAATACAAAAAATTATAGAGACCGAGTAAAGTTGTCTGTAACATTGAGTATAATAATTTGAATTGTGATTGGGTAACCGATTCAATTTAAACAATATTGGATTGAATTAGATGATTTTTGTAAGGTGTCATCCAAATCAAACCAAATTGCAAGTAAATTTTTTTTTTGCAACAGATGACTTTTTCCTCCTAACCAATCTAAATCGCACAACAAACACTCATAGTCCACATATATTGCATCCAAGAAAGCTGCCTTTTGTACCTCCATTTAACCCTATACCCCCACAATTTGTTAAAAACTCAAAATTACCCACTTTATTTTCATTCAGTAAATGGTAAAAAAAAATTACTCTAAAATCTCACCCCCTCAACCAAATTTCCGGTACGTAATTTTTTTCCCCAAAAAATTCGGTACCCAATTTATAACTACTGGAAATTTCAAAATTTTGAAATTTCCAGTAGTTATCTTGTCCGAAAATTTCAAACATCCGGTGTGTAATTTTTTATTTTTTTTTTTACTTTTTATTTTTGTTGAAATAGGGATGGAAAAAACACAACCATTGTGAGAGACATGTTTTGGACGCACCCAGATTCCATAACTTTGTTGAACATGTTCCATCTTGTATTGATCATGGATAGCACCTACAAAACCAACAAGTATAGGTTACCATTGTTTGAAATTGTTGGTGTAACTTCAACTAGGTTGACATTCAATGTTGCATTTGCTTATATGGATAGTGAGTGTCAAGAAAACTTTTGTTGGACATTGGAGAAGTTAAAAGAGTTGTTTGTATGATGCACCTCTATTAGTCATAGTTTCGGTCACTGCTTAATCATAAGTAACTCCCAGTAATTCAAAAGCAGCAGCAATCGCCAAATCTTCATTGACATTAGCGGGAGGTGTGAAGAACTCACCATAACATGGGATGCTCAGAAGACCCCTGACATCATCGAGAGTAATAGTCATCTCACCAAATGACAGGTGAAATGAGCTAGTCTCTGCGTGCCATCTCTCAGCAAATGCAGATATTAGATTATCGTCAATCATGTGCATACTACATCGCTGCAGAGGATGTAATCCAGATACAGTAATCTAATGATCAATCTCAACAGGTAATACATATCTAATGTCAATGAATTTGACTTGCTTTTTGCCATTTGAAACTACTTTTAGGGCACGTCTATCCTGTTTGATTACATTAAAAAAAACACACAATAAATTATAATTTAAATATACAATATACAATTTAAATATACAATTATACTACAAATATATTAAAATAAATATACTACAAGTATAATATGTAATAAAATAAATAATTAAAATATTAAATATTATGTAATAAAATAAATTATGTAATAAATAATTAAAATAATAAATATTTTGTAATAAATAATTAATATTATGTAATAAATAATTAAAATAATTATTATTATGTAATATAATAAATTATTTACTAACATCCCCATTCCGCACTTTCACTGCTATGTGGTGCTCATAATCCTTGAGGACGGATAAATTGTAAGAACCTCTAGGAAATAATGGTTGTTCAAGCAACTGGCGATGCTCGTTCTGCTGGTGCTGCTGATCCTGTTCATCATCAAACGCAGGATCTTGTTGAAATTCATTCTGAATATTATAATCATGTTGCTCCATTTCTTCATTCCTCTTTCTTCTTTTCTCGACTGCAGCTCTCCTATTTGATTGTGTAGGAGGCCGAACTCGAGAATGTTCACCGCTGATTTCTGCTCCTTTGGTCCTCACTGTAAAAAATAGAATGAAAAAAATAAAAAAAATTACAAAATATTAAAAAAAAAATGTTCCTGAAATTTCAGTGAGAAATGAAATTTCTGGTGAGCAACCCGAAAATTTATTTATAATAGTGTACTGGATTTTTCAAAAGTTTTGAAATTTCCGGCAATATGATAAAAAGGTTTGGTTTTTACGTGAAGGTTATTTTAATAATTTCATTCAAAAAAATTTAAATGGCAAGGTCCAGAGTTAAATGGAGGTACAAAAAGTTTTTACGTGAAGGTTATTTTAATAATTTCATTCAAAAAAATTTAAATGGCAAGGTCCAGAGTTAAATGGAGGTACAAAAGCCAGTTCTCTACATCCAAAGGTCTCAGAATGTATGTGATCCATATAGCCATGCTCACAAAAAAATAAGTTGATGGAGATCTACCCACAGCAAATTTTATTTTAATGACAACAAATCAATCTTTCACATAAGTTATCTCATTTTTTAAAACTATCTTATAAAATATAGTAGAAAAAAAAATCCTAGGACAGTAGTGGGCACACGCACCGAATACTGAAATATATAAATCCAATAACTGATATGTGACATTCAACGATTGTGACCATTGACAGCGTTTCTCGGTCTAATACAACAGCATACATGCTCCTCAAACACAAAATTACAATGATTTGCCTGCCACATATATAAAGCTACTTTTTAAATTTTGATTCTGCCTCCCTTGGACGGCATATCCTACATGCTTTAGACAACACATCACATTTCACTTATAAGTGTTAGTAATTTATTCTCTAACATTTTAATTTATTTTTTTTATTAATTAAAATTTTACGTTACTAAATTACAAAAAATTTATATATATTTATATTAATTTTAGTTAATAAAAATGAGAGTCATAAACATTTAATTTATATTATATAATATTATCGGTGCATAAAAAATTAAACTAAAGTGTATAAAATAATATGCTAAAAAGTATTTTGTGTTGTGTTAGGATTTTTATTCTTAGCTCTAAACGCAGCCCCCTTCAGTGGCCAATACCAAATGCACTGAACTGAATCACACATTCGTTAACAATTACCACAACATATTTTCTGTTGTGCACGTGATAATTTCTCCTTCTCAGCAGACAACACATTTTTTAACATTGCGTTGAAGAAAAAATACGTCTGGAATAAGCTATTTTTGGATGAGATAAATTGCATGTTTGGTTCACAAATTCTTCTATTATTAATTGACTTGAGTACTAGTTGAATTATTCCTTTAGATGGAGCATATTAAATTGAACACTTCAAACTAATCTAATAGTTAAACAACACACTATTTGTAAATTTGTTTATGTTAAAATTGAACACACTATTTGTTTACGTTAAAATTGAAGGTGAGAAGACTTAAAATAGAGATAAAAATTAAAACAGAAAACGTTTCAAAACTAAAAACTTAAATATTTACTTATATGGCCTAAAAATAAAATATTCAAAATTTATAAAGATTATTTTTTTTATTTTTAAATAAAATAATAAATACCACTATAAATTCACATATAATTGTAAAGTCTCAAATTTAAACTCAAGACATAATATTAAATCTATTAAATCTAATAATATCGACATTTAAATTATGTCTTAGTTACATATTAAAATTAGTTTTTAGTCTTTTTAAAGTTTTGTCTTTTTGACAGAAGGACATTTTCATACAAGAAAAACCAGGTCTCTATCTATCTTATTACAACAACAAAACCAGGTCTATATCTTGTTATAATAGCTTAAAAAATTGCTAATGTCTTTTGATTTATTTGGTACTGTTTGGAACGAATTTTTGTTTCATAATAAGCGTACGTATACACTAAAAATCGAATCTACATTCAATATGATCATCTCTAATTTTGCCTTTGCCAAAAGATAAAATAAAATAATACTTCATTCGTGTCACTTTATAAATAAAAAATTATCTCAAAATAAATATAATTTATATTTTTAATAAAATTTTAATTATTTTTTTATATTACCTTCAATGATTTTTATATATGCACTTTTAAAATATTATTATATTTTGTATTAATAATATCAAAAATTTGCTAATAATTAAAATGAGTAATTTAGTTAAATGACATAATATTTTTTTTAATTATTGCACTCATTGACAACATTTGTAAGGATATTATGGTCACATCAATTCATAAATTACAGCTATATCTTAAAGGAAAATGCTAAAATTTTGAAAAATGTGTATTTTATTTTCTTATATTTTTGTTTGTTTCATTTTTTATTCCTTAGAAGATACTTTTGAAGTACTTGCTAACATGACTTATATCTTAAAGGCTTTTCATGTTTTCGGAATGTTTTTCAACTATGTCCCCTTTTAAAAAAAATCTAATATACCTTATTATGAAATTTGTATACAAAAATATTATACTTTCTTTGATCTTAGGAGGTTGCAAAACGGAAATGCGACGAATAAAATAATTTTTTGTTCTTACTTTAGGAAGACGCATTATGAGGATGCGACCATGTGTTGTTTTATTTTTTAAACAAATTAACAAATATTAAATTAATAAATAAAAAGTAATAAAAAAACTAATTATATTATTAAAATCAAACAAAATACATTAAATAGAAGAAAAAAAATACATCAAGGTTAATGGTGTGTCATCAACGTTTGGACAATGTTTTTTATTATGACTAAGAACCCGACATAATCCGCACCTTTTTGGTATTTTTATGTAGTGTTCATTTATGTTTTAATGCATTTTTATTCTAATGGTACTCAAATTTTGTTTCTTTTAAGAGAAAAAAAAAAGAAGATACATTTATCTATACTATAAATAAAATAAATATTAAGAATAAGATACAGAGACTATATTGGTTATCCGATAATAATCTAAAATATTATTTGTGGAGGATGACAAAGTAGTTAGTTAGTTTTCTATAATTTAATTTAAATAAATCAAAACAAAAAATCTATTATTTTGTTGTTGGTGTATAAGTTATATTTATTTTGCACTTAGTCACTAGTATTTGCTACAATTGTGTAACACAATTTTCATTCCGTTGTTAATTTTCATTTGTATTTGAAGTGTTTGTTTGTTATAAGACAAAAAACAACTTTCCAACAATATTTTCTCTATTACGTTTCCTTCTCTACCATTCTTCAAACCAGAAAAACAACATTACCCACAACGGTACTAAATCTCTATAATTTTTTTTACTGATTTTAATTAATTTTATATTATTATTAATTAATAATTAATATTTTTAACTACTTATTTATAATTTTTTATTTATTATATCAATTAATAAAAAAAATAAAATAAAAAATATGTTTGTAGAAGGTTGCATCCTTAAGAGTAAACGTATTATAACATAAATAAACAATACCACACAAAAAGTATGAAAAATGCGGGTTATGTCGGGTCTCTAGTCATAATAAGAAACATTGTCCAAATTGTCACACCTCAACTTTGAATTTTTTACTATTTAATGTATTTTGTTTGATTTTATTAATATAATTTAGTTTTATTTTTATTATATTTTATTTATTAATTTAACGTTTGTTCATTTGTTAAAATAAATAAATAAAACAACACATGGAAGCATTCTTAGGATGCAATCTCTTAAAGGAGAAAAAAAAGCGTTTCCATTCCCGCCTTGCGACATTTTAATGTAAAAAAAATTGAGCATTTTTGTATATAAATTTTAAAGTAGGGGTATGTTGAATTTTTTTTAAGAGATATAGCTGAAAAATTTCTCATGTTTTTGTAAGACCTCCTAAATAAGATATTTTTCATCTATACCTATTTTTCAAAAAAAAAAAAAACTCAATTATATACCCTACTTTGAAACTAATGTACGAAAATGTTTTTGTTTTTCTTTTATTTTTTAACAAATAAAAAAAAATGAAATTAATAAATAAAATATAATAAAAAAAACTAAATTATATTAATAAAATTAAATAAAATACATTAAATTAAAATAAAATACATCAAACTTATTGTGGTTGAGTAAATGTGTCAAAAGAAAAGAACGTTCTATAATATTTTAGCAACTCCCTCCTATTTTGTAGTCTATTGCAAATAAATTAACAACTTCATCCTATTTTACACCAAACTCCATCCTATTTTGCTGTCAATTTTATCTGGAAATAAAATTAGCAACTTCCTCCTATGTTGTTGCTGACTGACTACCTCCTATTTTACCATCAATTTTATTTATTAAAATATAAATTAACATATATATATATATGGTTATTTAAACAATGTAACATGCTCAATTTTTTTTAGCATATTCATGTTCTTTATGTCTATTATATACTCAAATTTTGTTTATTTTCAGATAAAAAAATGAAGATACATTTATTTATATTAAAAATAAAATAGACATTAAAAATAAAATGCACAGATGAAGTATTTTATTGTTAACGTCTATTTTATTTATAATATAATTAAATGTATTTTAATTTTTCTTTGAAAATAAACAAAATTTGAGTATATCATATACATAGAGAATATGAACATGCTAAATTTTTTGAATGTGTTACATTGTTTAAACAACCAATTTATATTTTAATAAACAAAATTAAAGTTAAAATAAGAGGTAGTTGATTGCAACACAAAATGAAGTTTCTAATTTGTTTGCAATAGACTGAAAAATAGAATAAATTTTTTAAAATATTATAGCACATTCATTTATTTGACACATCTATTCATCTGCATTAATTTTGATGTATTTTTTCTATTTAATGTTTTTGTTTGATTTTATTAATATAATTTAGTTTTTATTATTATTTTATTTATTTATTAATATTTTTTCATTTGTTAAAAAAAAATAAACAATATATACATGGTCATATTCTTAGGATACGATCTCCTTATAGAGAAAAAAAATTCTTACATGTAGTCGCATTTATATCTTACGACTTCCTAAAATAAAAATAAATAAAAAAATATTTTTGTATATTAGTTTTAAAATAAAATATATTAAATTTTAAAAAAGAGATATTGATTAAAAAAACCTTCTAAATCTCTCCATATAAAATAAAAAGTTGATTTGACAACTCCTTTTTGTTATTGGATCAAGGTAATACAAATAGAGTTTCTAAAAGTTGTCTGAATTTGGCTGGTTGTGGTGGTATTTTTAGAATATAGAAGAGCCGCTACTTTTGGTTGCTTTATGATGAATCTTGCTTGGTATTAACTTTTCCCTTCATGCTGATACCCCAGAGGATAAGTAGATAAAGGAATAACTAAAGTTACTAGAATCACTCAAATTCGTTCTACAATATATTAATTTTTCTTACAATTATCATTTGAGTGGAAAGTGTATTTTTATGATTTCTCAAATGAGAAATCTAATTGATGACATAGTAAAATACACAAAAAGTGTTCAGATAGAAAATGAATATGAAAATATAAAATGCAGTAGCTTTATATGAAGCAAAAGTATAAATAGTCAGTGTAAGAATTAAAATGAGAATTGCCTATAGTATAAATAGTAAGTGGAAGAATTAAAACGAGAATTGGTCTGGGCAAAAATAAAACTAAAATGAGAATTGGCCTTTATTATTAATATTAGTATATTATATTATAATTAACTAAGTGATTTAACTTTAACTTAAGTGGTTGATAAATATAAATTATTTAAAAAAATTTGAATTTAAATCTTGACTGAAATAACATAAATTTTACAAATAAATTAATTATTAATGAATTGACATTGACGTAGAGTTGACACACAATATCACATATTCACTTTAACGTATCACATCATAGTCCATTAACAAATTAACTCATTTAATTTTCATTTTACAATTCCGTAATTGCATTTCTCAACTCACAGGAAAAAAAAAACCTTAATGGACGTTTACTGAAAAGGAGGGATTAAATATTATTATATAGCACACCAGCATGACCACCTAATCTCTATATTATTGCATTGCAAGTTGCAAGAGAAAATAAAATAAAAAACAAAATAAAATAATATAACATAGTCTTTTAAAGTCTATATAAGTGAGAAAAAATAGTCCAATCCGTACTAAGTTATTCAATCCAAGTCCTTCTCTCCTTCTTCAATGGCTTCCATCATCACCTTCCTCAAACGAACCTCTTCTTCTTCTTCTTCATCATATTCATATGCTATTGCATGCCACCACCCCATGATGTTTAGGAGACTGTTCACAACACCAACCAGCGTTCATTCTCTTTCTTTTGCTCAGAGAATCAGAGATTTACCAAAAGATCTTCCTGGAACAAACATCAAAAAACACGTTTCCCATGTAACCTCTCTCTCTCTCTCTCTAGACAACATTCGACTTTGTTTGCTGATTGGTGACTTTATTTTGCATTGCTTTTTATGTTTCTGTTCAATGTTCACTCATATCATGCCACGTGTACGACCAATATTTCACTATATCCAACTTCATCACCATAAATTGAAAACAAAATTGGAATCAAATTTTGTTGTATTGAATTTTGTTGGTGTTACTTCTTCTATATGTTGTGAATAGAATCATAAAAAATAAAAAAAAAAAATGTTAAAAAGATAACTAAATTTGAGCTTTCACTTCACCTTTTTGGGATCAGATTCCATGTAATGATGCAGTTACCTATCTCGACCGTCCTTATTATCAATGTTGGAGATTATTTAAAGTTGATTAGGTGAATGTGTAATCTGAGTCGTCTGATTTCAAATTAATACTTGAACCTAACTCATGTTTCTATTTTCATTTTTAATTTTACCATTTTGTTTATTGGAGTGTATTTTCCAATTTCACTTATTCAATATTTATATTGAAGAAGAACAATTCATTTTTCAGCTCATTGGGAGGACTCCACTTGTTTATCTTAACAAAGTCACTGAAGGATGTGGAGCTTATATTGCTGTTAAGCAAGAGATGATGCAGCCAACAGCAAGCATCAAAGACAGGTTACCCCTTTTCTATTTCAAATTCATTTTGTTTATTCTACTTTAAATTTGATCAAATTTCATTTTAATCTTAATAGTTTATAGTAATCAGAGTTTAACCATATGGTTGAGTTTACGTGGTTAATGAACTTTAGGAAAGGTTGACTCGATCGAGAGTACTCGAGTTCCAACCTTGATTTGAAGAATATTTGACCAGACTTTACTTAACTCTTGATTATTAGGGCTCCTTTGGCCTAGTAACTAGTAGGTTACGACCAAAAAAGTAGTTACTAGAGGTCAAGTTCTTAGCATAACTTTTGTGATTATCTTGAATTTTGGCAGACCAGCGCTTGCTATGATGGAAGATGCTGAGAAAAAGAATCTGATATCTCCTGGAAAGGTTAGTTTTAATTGAATCCTAGCACCGATTTTGCTCCGTTGTTTACATTTAGATCGAAGCTGAATGAATGTTTTACCTTAATTGATGGTGTAGACAATTCTGATAGAGCCAACATCAGGCAACATGGGTATTAGCATGGCGTTTATAGCTGCCATGAAGGGATATAAGATGGTTTTGACTATGCCTTCTTACACAAGCTTGGAAAGAAGGGTGACAATGAGAGCATTTGGAGCTGAATTGATCCTCACTGATCCAACCAAAGGAATGGGAGGAACAGTTAAGAAGGCTTATGACCTTTTGGATTCTACTCCAAACGCTTTCATGCTACAACAATTTTCTAACCCGGCCAATACACAGGTTTGATTAACTGATCTTAAATTACTATTTTGTTTACCCAAGAGTGTTTGAATGAGATGATTCAAATCTCTCCCAACTTAACCAGAGGATATGGGTTCGGATCTAGCTCTGGGAATGCAGCAGCAACGTTAAAACTTTTGAGAGAGTTTTGCCGCTCATTGGGGTCAAACCCAGCTCGAGGGATTAATCTCTTAAGTTGCGTGCAGAGGATACCTGATTTACCCCCAAACAATTTACTATTTCTGTTTGAAGTCTTTTACTGTGAAAATCATCTATAAAACTATGTTTGTGCTATACCTGTGTAATGTTTGGTTAAATACAATTCTGAAATCATTGGTATTTTGGTGAGTTTATATATAATTTACTTTAAAAATGGGAAAACAGGTGCATTTTGAAACAACAGGTCCTGAGATATGGGAGGATACAAATGGACAAGTTGACATATTTGTTATGGGAATAGGTAGTGGAGGCACGGTTTCCGGGGTCGGACAATATCTTAAATCCAAAAACCCTAACGTTAAGGTGATTTTCTTCTCCATAACACAATTCAAATTACAAACTAAAGAGTATTCTCTTAGATACTCTCGTTTAATCCTTTGAAATGTTTTCAAACATATTAGATATATGGAGTGGAGCCATCTGAAAGTAATGTGCTGAATGGCGGTAAACCTGGTAAAGATCATTTTGTTTCTTTGATTATTTGTTTACTTTTTTATGTGATAAATTATACATACTTATTCTTGAATGTTCTTCTTCATTCCTCCAATAAAACAAAGATTGAAATTAAAAAGGATTAGTGTACAAGTCTCTAATTATTTCATATTTTCTGTGTCATTTTTGGCATTGGTAAAATAAGGATAGAAAGTAATGAGAATAGTTAGTGTGATCTGTGATATTCAGAATCCAATTGTTCTAACCACAAATTGTAAACTCTGATGTTATCCTTATATACAGGTCCTCATCATATAACCGGTAATGGAGTTGGATTCAAACCAGACATATTGGACATGGATGTAATGGACAAAGTTCTTGAAGTAAGTCCCATGTTATTACTTTCTCGTACATCGAGATTTAGCTTAAAAGCCTTTTGTTTCTCCTAACTGTCCTTTTGTTTCTCCTAACTGTCACCGGAAACTTATGTCATTGTAGGTTAGTAGTGAAGATGCAGTTAACATGGCTAGGACATTGGCCTTAAAAGAAGGACTCATGGTAAATCTTGAAATGACAAATTTGTACACTTCCTTAAACAAGAATGCATGAAAAACTTAAAGCTTTATCCATTTGACCTTAAGATTTACATATGATTCATAAATCACTGGCAACAAACTGTTTGTGAATTGCAAATGAAAGTTTGATATTATAACTATTTTTTTAGGTTGGCATATCGTCCGGAGCTAACACGGTTGCAGCACTCAAATTGGCTAGTCTTCCTGAAAACAAAGGCAAACTTATTGTGGTAAGAACAGTTTTCCTTAAAACTTAAAACAACATGAAGCTAAATGTGTAAGGTTATGTATCATTCATCAACCTCATTAGGTAGGAATCAACACTATGCAAGCAACGAAACTCGACTCTTTTTTATCATAATCTTTTTTGAGATACTGTAAAAATATGCTGAGCACTTTGATTTTAGGCATCAAACTTCTCTCTTTCTGTTGCTAATGTGGTAAAAATTGCCGATGACTTGAATTTCAGACTATTCATCCAAGTTTCGGTGAACGATACCTGTCATCTGTCTTGTTCCAAGATCTTCGTACAGAAGCAGAAAACATGCAGCCAGTGTCGGTCGATTAATCCATGAGTTCTGATTCAACTAGAAAACTTTGTTGTGAGTTACATGGATCAACTTGGTTGTTGATGTTGTAGCAAAAAAATTTAATTATCAGCTTACAATTCTGCCATAGCAAAAATGTCAGCCAAAGCTATGTTTTTTACACATCTTATAATTATCTTGTCTTATTGCTTTGTAATTTTTTGTTTGGTTTTAAATTGGAAGAAAGTATATAATTTTTAAGTAACAAAAATTATCGTTTAAAAATTAAATACTGAAATTGTAATATGATGTAAATGTAAATTGCCTTTTTTTGGCACATGATATGTGTACTCAATTTCTTCTTTAAAGCAAACCAATCCAAGTGGTATACATTGTCAAATTTATATCTGGAGTATATATAGTTGCCTACGGCATTTTGGTTTTAATGCATTGTTCAGCATTTAACAGATTTTAAAGAAGGATAATAATTGTTGTATATGTAGCTTGAATCATCCTTACGTAGGGAACTTTCATTTCATATGTATGCTTAATATATAGCATGTTCAACTTTCATGTGTTACTACTTTTTGTCACCTAATCACATGCTCTACATAATGTTCTTTTTAAATAAATGTATAATTCTTCCTAACAAAATTAAAGCTAACTTATTAAATTAGAAATACTATTTTCTTTACATCAATAAAAATTTTGAGAGGTAATTAAGGATGAGGCTGCCCTAGCTGAGCAATAGGCTATCTCATTTGTATAAGAAGAAACAAGATGGATATACTCAAATAAGCTTTGAAGTGTATGCTGAAGCTCTCAACTATCATTTTTGAAATGTATGTTAAAGTTTCTCATAGTAAGAGGACACATTTCTTCTTCAATCATGACTCAATATTTCAATTTCTAATAGTAAGAATGATTTTGTTACAAAAAAAAATTACTTTTTGGCTAAAAATGAAAAGCTAAAAATAGTAGCTTATCGCATTTGCCTCTTGCTATAGATGAGAGAGAAAAACGAAACACAATTAAAAAATACGGAACTTAACTCAACTCATTAACGAGAGAAAATGATGCAATTACCCTTACCTTATTTTGAAAATCCCAAATTGCCATCCATTCATTTTTAATAAGTATTTATCTATAAGTTTACATCAATTCATGCGTTTTTTCTTCTTCACCGCAGTGGCCATTTTTTCTCTTTCCACGAAGTTGTTAATTTTCTCATTCTATGCGACCCTCATATAGGTTTTCATCCATTAAATTTTGTTCTCTTTTTCTATTTTTCTACATTATTTTTTCGTTGTGTGTGTTTATTTATTGTTTTTTAAGAGTACTCAATTACATTGATCAAATTTTAAAATATTTACGAAATGGTCATTGTTGTTTAAAAAAATCAAATTTACAAAATTTGTATACAAACAAGTTAAAAATCATTTTTTAAAAAAAATCATTTTTATAATAGTAAACAAACGGGAGTTAAGAAAAATCATTTTTTAAAAAAATTTCTACAAAATAATCTCTAAACTGTTATTGAGGTTAACAAGTGTTGTTGCCACTAATGGGCTGATTTACATCAATTCAAGTTTGTGTCTGAATTGACACAAATTTTGTTTCTAGGATTCTAACTCTCATTGAGAGAGTGTTACATATTCAATCATATATTAGCTCAAGTTTATGAAAACACTTTTGTTGGTTTACATCAATTCTAATAACTCTTTATTGAGATGATTTTTCATTCATTCTTTTTGATGTTTTCTTGGTTTTTTTAGAACTACCCTTTTTCGTTCAATATTTCTTTATTTATTCTCTCTTATTTTTTTATTCACATAACCATTTCATTTTAAAGATAAGGAGAAAATGTTTGTTGAGATTTTTCTGATGGAGGTCCTTTAGGATATGGCCTTTGTACTTTTAGGGTCAGGCGTGTGTATTTGATTTTGCAGAAAGACAACTTGTATCTTTATGGATTTTAGCAATTGAACCATTGAAGATAAATTTATCAATTGAGCTCAAAACTAACTCCCAGAAATCACTCCTTAAAATATGTATGACAAATTGACAATCAGAGGAAACAATGGGTACGAGATCAAATGATTTAACAATCAGAGTATCGTCTTACAGACCATCAAAGAAAACAGATTATGGATGATTATCAGAGGATACACAAAAATAGAGGATTCATTGATCAGATGATGTCTTGCAAATAATCATATCATTAACTTTTGTCAGATGGTTCACTTTTCCAAAGGGTTCACTTCTCTTGAGGGCATTTACTTTGTAAGGGCGTTGACTTTTCCAAAAACATTGACTTTATCAGATGATACATAAAAGTTCAGAGTCAAACGCTTGATGAGATTATCAAAGGCAGAGGCAGTCACTTGCTCGTCACACTTGTCAGAGACAGAGGCAAAATAATTCTTGTAACGGTTCATCAGAGGCAACCGAGGTACTACGTTGCTCTTATCTCATAGTCAACTGAAGCTTGCAACAACAAGGACTTATGTCACCAAACTTACGCTGTCAAGTTGAAGTAAAGTCTTGGTTTCTTTTTACCTTCGTTTAGTCATCAGAGGATATACCTTATATAGCAACACATGTTTTGCTACGCTTGTTTTCGCAATATTTCTTTTACTTTTTGCTCCAATAGAAGATCTCCAAAGTACTTATAATATAGGCTACTTTGAATAGTTATTAACATAACTTTTGCTTTTAATTTGCACATTTAACATATATGGTTAGAGGATAGTTGTTTTTTATGTATTTGTTTTAATCAAAACATCAACAAGAATATTATATTTAAAAATACTTTTGCACTAACTATATATCCTGAAACTCATAACCCAAAACTAGAAAACTAAACTTAAAAAAAAAACAATTAAAAATACCTAAAAAACTAAATAATCTTAAAATAGAAAACTAACATCTCTCAAGGAACAAATTCTCTCTTTCACCTCCATCACTCATTCTTCTCACTGTCTCCCACTTAGATCTGCAACCACTATATCATTTTCATATTAACAACTTTATTACAATTTTATAAAAGTAAAGAAAAATATATTAAATTATAAGAGAAGTGTTTTAGTACATCAAATGAGACATAAGACTTATATAGTCAATGTGTAACAACTAGTTGATATAACTAACTATATTAACTAACTAATTATTATACTTAACTTGTATAACTAACTAACTAACTAATATATCTAATAAACTCTTCCTCACATTAAACCCAAAAAACTGAACTATTAAGAGTATCATATTGGATGAGATAAGACCTGATAAAGTATTTATAAGTGGTGGATAGTTCTAACCCTACAAACCGATTTTGTGGGGGTTATATAGGAACCAACTCAAATTCTAAGATGATATCAGAGCCTATAAAAGATCCATTGGACCACCTGTTATTAGGTTACTGTTAACAAGGCACTCGGGCCACACCTAAATGTTCAATCTTGGGCGTGAGAGAGGTGGTGTTAAGAGTCTCACATTAGTTGAGATAAGGCTTGACAAAGTGTTTATAAGTGGTGGTTAGTACTCACCGTACAAGCCGATTTTATGGAGGTTGTGTAGGCTCGACCTAAATTATAAGATGGTATTAGAGTCTATCCAAGATTCAATGGATCACCGCTATAGGGTCACTCGAGTCACGTTCATATGTCCAGTCTTAAGAGTCCTCACCCTACAAGTCGATTTTCAAAGGGTGTGTAGGGTCCAGCCCAAATTTTAAGACGGTATCAATGTCTATCAAAGAATCATTGAGTCATTGCTATCGGGCCACTTGGGTCATGTTTAGATGTTCATGGGGGTTGTGCTCAGAGCCCCATATTGGATGAGATAAAGTCTGACAAAGTATTTATAAGTGATGTATAGTCTTCTCTTTACAAATCGATTTTGATCTTCCATTTATTTTAAATAATCTAATATATGTCATTTGTGGTAAGAAGTAGATGATTGTTAGTTTGTTGCTTTATTAGTGGTTTCCAGTTCCACAAAATTGTAGCAAATGCAAACAAAAAGGGAAAAACAATCATAGTAAAGAACATAGATGGTTATACATTTGCGTTTGCGAGAGTTTGACGGATTCTTTTTGGGTCGGGTCGGGTTAAACGACATGGGTTCTATTTCCTATTAAGGATAATGGTTATTTTCGGTTTTGCTCAAATAATTTTTGTACGTTTTGAAGATGATGGACTTGGGTTGTAGAAGATGAATTTTTGGGTTTGTGATTAACGACGAATTTGTAGGTGTTGGGTTTCTTAAATTTATTTTCAAAAAATATTTTAAAAAATTGGTAGTTGTTGTAATTTATCATAAATAACGAAGGCAAATAAATGCAAAATCATCATTTTTTGACTTAATTTTTTTATTAAAGAATTAAATTAAAAGTGTTTTCATTTTACAGGGTATAAAACAATAATAAAATTGAAGGGATTATAATTAAGCTTTTACAAAAGTCATTTTTTATAATTGATTTTTTTAAAAAAAATTATTTTTATAATTGATTTTTTTTAAAAAGTAATTTTTATTACGACAAACAAATACAAAATAATTTTTTTTTAAAATATTTAAAAGGTAATCTTTAGATTATAGAATATTAAAATCACTTTTTTTTTATAATTTATAACAAACAAATTATAATCTTTGTATATATATAGCATATTCTTAATTAATTCAAATAAATTAGAAAGTTTATTGATTTGGCTACTAATATCAAATTTATTAATAATTTATAATTTTTTTTTCTCTCAAAATTACTCTTAAAAGAAAGAGAAAAAGTGAATATTCTTCGATCCTCAAAGCAGGGAGTTTATGTTCCCCATTATAATATTTATTTCTCTTTGACTAAAAAATGTAAAATAAATAAGGATATTTTTGGTAAAATTATTAATGCAAAGAAAAGTTTGGAAAGAGTCTTATGAAAAGGAAAAAAAATCTCAAAATAATTATATATATAACATCAGAAGTAGTATATAGTTTGAACAATCTTTTGTGGTTGTTAGGATGTTTGAATTTTATAATATTATTTTGTTATCTATATATATATATATATATATATATAAAAGATCTGATATGACATATCTTAATAGATATACTCATTAATATAGATATCGATATATTGTGGTGTAAGTTGTTTTAATTTTGGGTTCTATAATCGGTGTATTTTATGAGTTGAATTAGTGTTGAGTTATGTTGTTGAGATGTATGTTTTAGTCTAATGTGTAAAGATAACAAACTATATGTGCATTTTTTCTTGTTACATGAATTAATCTAACCAAATGACATGAAGATTGGTACATTTGATATGATATGTGTATATGGACTAAAATTTATTTTATCAATTTTTTTAATTATAAAAATTGCACTTTTTTTTATTAGTTTTTAAGATTAGAATAAGGCCTAATTTTATTGTAAACTAAATTATAATTTTGATGTGTATTATAAAAAAATCAGATGGAATAATTTATATAAAAATCACAAAAATAACTACTATAATTATAAAATAAAATAAATTTTCCCACCTAAATTCTAACTATTTTTTAATTATTAAAAATATTATCTAAAATTTGATTTACTACCTCTCTCTCCAATATATTTTTATAAATTTACAATTTAAAATTCTTATATACAATACAATATTATACTTTTTATTTATCCATTCAAATTTTCAATATTTGGCCACCTCAATATTATGGTTCAAGATCCGCCACTTTGACACAACCACTCCTAAATACATTGGTTTAGGGTTTCAAACATCGAGATACCAACATCGGCCGCCATAGCACCAACCCATCAAATAGTTTCTTGTGGCTCTACCGCAATAAAGACTAGACAATTATATTGAAGCATCACATCTGTTGACCACATCGTCGACCATTCTCGATAGTCTGAGCAGATCATTGCATCATATAGTTTTGTGTATTGAAGCTTCATAAATCCGATCTCTCTCGATCTGGTAATCCCTTATTTTTGTTTAATAGTTTTTTAATGCCTTTAAATTTTGAGTTGTTTTGTTGTCTTCGACATTTATGTTTGTTGTGCTAAAATAAAACAATTAAATACATTGTTTTAGGGTTTCAAACATCGAGATACCCATATCTGCCGCCATAGCACCAACCCATCAAATAGTTTCTTGTGGCTCTACCGCAATAAAGACTAGACAATTATGTTGAAGCATCACATCTGTTGACCACATCGTCGACCATTCTCGATAGTCTGAGCAGATCATTGCATCATATAGTTTTGTGTATTGAAGCTTCATAAATTCAATCTCTCTCGATATGGTAATCCCTTATTTTTGTTTAATAGTTTTTTTAATGCCTTTAAATTTTGAGTTGTTTTGTTGTCTTCGACATTTATGTTTGTTGTGCTAAAATAAAACAATTAAATACGTTGTTTTAGGGTTTCAAACATCGAGATACCCACATCGGCCGCCATAGCACCAACCATCAAATAGTTTCTTGTGGCTCTACCGCAATAAAGACTAGACAATTATGTTGAAGCATCACATCTGTTGACCACATCACCAACCATCCTCGATAGTTTGAGCAGATAATTGCATCATATAGTTTTGTGTATTGAAGCTTCATAAATCTGATATCTCTCGATCCGGTAATCCCTTATTTTTGTTTAATAGTTTTTTAATGCCTTTAAATTTTGGGTTGTTTTGTTGTCTTCGACATTTATGTTTGTTGTGCTAAAATAAAACAATTAATCTTCTACATTTGAAATTTTAATTTGTTTTGAAATTCGGCAATCATGGTTTAGTTGCGATATTAATTCACAAAAATCAATAGATAATACATTATTTAATTTAAAAGATAACATATTAATTTTTATAAGGAACAATTTATACAATTTAAAATCTTCAAAATCTTAATTATTTCAAAATTACACATTCAATAGAATTTGAAAATATATATTGATAACACAAATTGACTGGTTGAAATCAATTAAAATCAAATTTATTGGGAGTATTGAGTTTAAACCTTGACTGAAATAATGTTTGATTTAACATTACTTATCTCTAAATCAAACTTCAAATTATTAGATTTAGTTTTCTTTGAAATAAGAGTATTAAAAAAAAATATTACATCATTGATAACACAACAAGATAATTGAGTCATATTATGCATGATTTTGGAAACTTTTGGCTATAAGTAATGTATTTGATTTGCTTATTTCATATAACTGTTTAACATTCAATAATAGAACTATATTGGCAAGCCTAAAAAACCTATTTTGATAAAAACAAGTCACACATTTTCCTAACTTGTTACAAGGCATTAATTGGTAACTTTGTTTTTTTTACTCAAGGCATTAGTAACTTATTAAAATATTTTCTACATTATCTTTAAGTGGAAACATTTAAGACACAGATTACTAACTTTGAAAGATAAACAGTGTTTTCCCTAAAAAAAACGAAAGGAAGATAGACAATATTTCAAAGATGTCATTGAAAACATTTCCCTTTCAAGGTTTATTATATTCATTTAGGCATATTTATATATGTTTATAAATGCATGGTTGTACACTAAAATTGATAAAATTATGGTAAATTATTAAACTACACTTTAGAGTTTGGACAAAAATACTACGCCATCTTGTTTCTCCCACACCAACCATACTTCCTCCTTATATTATATACATTAGTGTATGTTTGATTTTATTTTTGAAGAAATCAAAATTGATTTTAGATGTGTAAGATTGATTTTAACGTGTTCGATTATTCTCAAGTATAATTGTTTTTAAATTGAAACTATAATTTGTAGTTTTAAGATATATAATTAATTTTTTTATCTCAAATATGTTATATCAACTCACTTTTAAATGATTAATGTATACAAATAAAAATCACTTTATTTTTAACTCATTTTTATCTATAATTAATTTATTCAAAATCAAATTTTTATTATGGTAGAATCAACCACACTTTTAAGTTACTAATGTCTTTACCAAAAAAATAAAATTTACCCGAATAGTATGGTGATGTTTTTATTATGGCATAAATGATTAATGCCTTTAATACAAATTTGATCCTAAAAACGAGAAATATGATATTATTGGTGTGTGCTTAATTTACCCGAATAGTACAAAACGAGAAATATGATATTATTGGTGTGTGCTTAATTTACCCGAATAGTACAAATGAAATACTAACATTGATTCATTTCAATCATTCCATCACACCATGATAAAATATATTCTTCATTGTTGATATTTTAACTAATCCAAAGAACATCAAAAGTATGAGAGTCAACAAATTCTATCTAATTTTTCATTAAAAAATAAAGATAACAATAAAGATAAAACGAAATAAACTAAGTTGTACAATATTTTTGTACCAACAAAAAAAAATTAACAAAAAATATAATTTTAATCTTTTATTTAATATTTATTTTAATTTTTTATTTTATTCATTTTGGTTATTTATATTTTTTATGCGTTTTCGTCTTTTATATTTTACGTAGTATTTGTTTTAATCCTTTATAAAAAGGAATATTTGTATAAGTATTGTGAAAGATAAAATATTAAAACCATTATTGAGCAAAAGATAAATAACTAATACAAAAGATAAATAATCAAAATAAATTTAAAAAAAGAAAATAAATTACCAAAACAAATATTAAATAAAATACAAACAACTCAAATTATATTTAACCAAAAAACTATACAAGATCTATTTATAATTTTTTTCCTTCTGAAATAGCCAATTTTATATTAGGATTTGTTAGAATTATGTTGAAGGTGAGAATCAAATCTCTGACTTCCTTATTACTCCACACCTTAAACCATCAATCTCAACCATCAAACTAACCTTATATCCTCGTATCTTTTTTTATAAATTATAGTGAAAAAATAAAAACCATGCTGATATGATGTTCTCCACCATTTTTGGGGAGTCTAGAGAGCAACATGTTATAGTCAATGACTATTAAAAAACTTTTGATACCACATATCTCTATCTAAAACTTTAATAAGAGATTGAATATATGAATCACTTATTTTATACGTTGATGTGAGACCAACTTTACATTTGAGTTCAAACAATTTCTCTTCATGTGTAAGTATGTCACATCACCATACTTGTATTATCGTTACTATGCAATGGGACACACATCATGCTTTTCATTAATCGATCAAAAACACTTTAGATACAATAATCATTACAAATGAATCTACTCCAACACCTCCATCAACCGACCCAACCATTTTATTGGGGAGTCTGAGGAGTACTAAGGGGAGGGTTAAAGACACCGACCATTAAGGGATTTAAACACTATCTCAATTCAAAACTTTAAGTAGAGGTATTCATCAGTTTGGGCAAAACCGAACCAGTTCCCAATCTGAATTAATCCATCCTGTTTGGGTCGAACAACTTCCTTATTCGAGTTTAAATCTAAACCAACAGTTGAAATCCAAACAAATTCAGTAAATTTGAAAATCTGAAAACGTAAGTATGTATGTCCTACTCGTAAACTCAGTGATTCTCGCAAATACACCATACTACAAAATACTATAAAGTTAATATTTTTTTTATACATAAAAGGAAGATAAAAAAAGAGGGCATAACTCAAACTACTAATAAGCCCATAGACTGTGCCAACGTTGAGAAAATATAAAAACTACCAATTTTTCTATAAAAAATCTACCAATTACTGTTCAATAAATCATAAAAAATAAGGAATACAAATGATTTTTTTAAAAAAGGAATCAATAAAAATTAAGTAAAACGTCGAATAAATTATAATGTATTATTCAAAGATGAAGACTTTATATTCTTTTATATTATCTTTTATATTATGTGCAAAATTATTATTGTTTTAAATAATATATTAGTCGATTTTAAAGAATTCATGGTCTATTATGAATCTGAATTCAACATAAATTCAGTTGTTGATGAAATCGATAAATACTTCTTGCAAATGTGGTTACAAGTTGAAATCATCTCGATAACGCTTCTAATAATTATTAGGGATTAATCAACATCCTTCGTGATCGTAAAACTGTTTTATACAGTATTTTTTTATTTATTAAATAATGATAATCATTCATATAAATTAATATAAATTATATTGAAAGTATAATTCAAATTTGCTAAAATTGAAAATGACGAATTTGCGAACAAATTCATAGCACATACGTTAATAATATAAAATAATAAAATGTCTACAAATATGATATAATTGAAATAATCGAAATACCTATGTTGTTGGAACTGTAGTATTGACGCTGCAAAAATCATTAATTGAATCTGCACTTGATTGAAACTGATATCTAAATCTGAATAAAGTACACCGCAACAAAACAAGAAAACAAAACGTTGCGCCGAGACAACGAACAAACAAAACGTCTTAGTAAGATGACGAAATCACAATAGCACGGAAAAAAAAACTAAATGTGTGTAGAAATGACTTATTTAAATAAAAGAGAATAAAAAACTATATAGAAGAGTGCTTTTGAACAAAAAATTGATTATAAATCACTTATTTTTTGTGAAGAAATGAAATGTAGATCAAAGAAAGGGAAAGAGGTAAACATTTATATTTGGTTCCTTGATAATTTTATTGTATCATCTCATTTTTTTAAAAATATTTTAAAATTAATAATGTAATATTGCAAAATGTTAGATAAAACTTATCTATTTTGGCAACACATTTTATATTTTCTCCAATTTTTGTTACCAATTAAAAATAAAGATGAATCTTTATGCACCGACTATATGAAACTTTTTTATATACATTTAATAAAATTACACTATAATACCACTTTCTTATATTATTTTCTAAAATATTTTCACAAAAATTTACCTAAAGTGATTCGATTAAATACATATAAGAATCTTTTATACTATTGGTGTATGCACATTCAATCCTTAATATCATTAAAAAACTTCTCACACATTGAAATCACACATAAAAATATGTGAATAATAAAAATTACTGCTAATAAATAACGCTACATAAAAGCTTAGGGTGGCATATGTAATATTGATAGAAAATAAGGGGTAATTTGAATTGCTACTTTGGGTAAATCTTTGTAGCTGATTTTCATGGCCACAATACATAAACGACATAGATCAGTGAAAACCAAGTAAGAGAACAATGCTTTTCTAATTCTTCACCCAAACCTGAGGAGGAGGAAAAAAAAATAATAGAAAAATATAAAAACACCTTTTTTTGTCTTTAACAAAATGGTAATGAAAACCAAATGTTGAAAAAAAAAAGAGAAAAAAAAAATTACAATTTCCGCTTAGGGTTTGACTGTGAAATTCTGAAATTTTGTGTTTTCCAAATAGTGGAATCACCGATTCCGTCAACTTCGGTTTTCTACGGTGAAAGATCCATCCTCAATTGCCTCGAAAGTCGCGGATTCTAGAGAGAGAAAAAGTTGGTGTCAGTATCAGCAGCTAGAGAGAGAAAAAGGGGTTGTTATGTTTTTTTGAAAGTTGCGATCGGAGGGAAAAATAATGTGTTTTTCGTGAAATTAAGAGGGATTCTAAGGTTATTACATTTCTGGGTATTTTTGTTTTATTCAAAGTTTGATTCTTTCCCTTTAAATTATCAGTGTGAGTGATCTCAATTTTGGTGATTTTGGCACGTGTGGTGTTATTATGTAGGTGGTGAATTTTGTGTGACTGCATGCATTCTGGCGGCGCCGGCGGACCCGGCCGGAATCCGGCAGGGCGGGCAGCGTCGACGTCGTCAGCGGCTGCTTCGCCGTCTTCTTCGTCTTCGGCGGCTTCTCACATGGGATTGGACTCATTGCAACAGCAACAACAGATGATAGGTTCTTCTAGGCAGGTGTGGATTTTGAAGTTTGTTTTAGCTGTATTTTTGTGATACAATTTGGTACAATGTGTGTTACTTTGATGACAAGTTTTCTGTCTGGTTGGTAATTCAGTTGTGTCAATTTTTTTAACAAATGATTGGCTTTGGAAATGAGGATGTTTTGCATTTAATACACTTTGTGATGATGGGATATAAAAGAATGTCTTCAGCTAATTGGTTGGAAACTGATTGAATCATTATTGAATATATGGAAATTGATGGAATCATGAAAATGATTGGTTGGAATTTTTTGCTGCTAATGTTTTCAGTTCCAGTCTAGCTTCCTTTTAATCACACTCAACAACATGCAATGTACTTTTCAGTTGACTTTGAATTTTTTAGTAATTAATTAGTCTTTGGCTTTAATTTCTGTTTATATCTGGTGTTCAATTATAGGCAAGTATGAGTATTCTGCTTATTTTATTTTATTTTATTTTATTTTCTGCAGTTTTTTAGGGAATTTCCTTTTAGAAGTCATGTAAGATTAGGATAATAAAACTTGGGTTTGTCTTTGTGTTAAATGAACTCCTTTTCTCTCTCTTTCTTTCTCTCTGCAAGTGCTATTGTTTAAATTTTAATACAGTGATTAGTTTTGGATGTTGGATCCCCCCTTTTCCTTTTCTTTATCTCTGAAGTAAATCAGTTTGAAAACATTGATTAGTTGTGGATTGTAACCAAACAAGATAAACTTACAGCTTGCTAAAAAGTGGTTTTTCGTCATCTTCTGCAAATTGTTAATTTGTCATAACTGTTCCTGCTGCTTCTGTTATTATTAGTAAAGATGTTTGATGTCAATAATTGAGATCGTCTGTTTCTTGTTTGACTCAAAATTTTCTATCAAATGCAGTCTTAATGGAAAACTATCATTATGTCAAGTCAACTTTCTCATTATGGTGTGATCATTAGTATATGATCGATTTCTTTATGTTATGTGGTAGTTAAGGAATCCGCTTTCATGGTTGTATAAGAGGACACAGTTTCCTTTTTTCCTATGTATATAACTTTAATATCACTTTGATGTGTAACCTTGAATCATATCATTTGTGCTGTTAGTGATGAAAATTTTCCAACTGTTTGCAGTCATTTCAGCAGCAATTGCTTAGAAAACCTGAAGGGAGTGAAGCAGTGCTGGCATATCAAGCAGGGCTTCAAGGAGTATTTGGGAACAACAATTACTCATCTCCTAATGCCATGCAACTGCCTCAGCAGTCTCGAAATTTTTTTGACTTAGCTCAGCATGGACCCAACCAGGGTCAAGGCATTGAGCAGCAAATGCTAAATCCTGTCCAACAAGCATACTATCAATATGCTCTCCAGAGTTCTCAACAAAAGTCTGCTTTGGCAATTCAGTCACAGCAGCAACCTAAAATGGAAATGGGAGGCCCCACATCTGTTAAGGATCAAGAAATGCGAATGGGAAATTTTAAATTGCAGGATCTTATGTCTATGCAGGCAGTGAATCATGGCCAAGGATCATCTTCTAGGAGTTCATCTGAACATTTTTCTCACGGGGAAAAGCGGATAGAGCAAGGACAGCAGCTAGCTCCTGATAAGAAGAATGAAGGAAAGCCTTCAATGCAGGGACCAGCTGTGGGACACTTTTTGCCCGGGAATATTACAAGGCCTGTGCAAGCACTAGCAACTCAGCAGAGCATCCCAAATGCTATGAACAACCAGATTGCAGCGTCTGCTCAACTCCGAGCTATGCAGGCATGGGCACATGAACGGAATATTGATCTATCAAACCCTGCAAATGCTAACTTGGTGGCTCAGCTCCTTCCCTTGATGCAATCAAGAATGGTTCAACAACCAAAGGAAAACAATACTAACATTGGTGCTCAGTCATCCTCTGTCTCCGTTTCAAACCAGCAGGTTACTTCTCCGGCAGTTGCAAGTGAGGGCTCTGCTCATGCTAATTCATCCAGTGATGTGTCTGCACAGGTAGGTTCTGCGAAATCCAGGCAGGTAGCTCCACTCAGCCATTTGGGCCTACCCGTCAATGCTGGTGTGGCTGGTAACTCCAATGAAGTGGCAGTTCAGCAATTCAGTCTTCATGGTAGAGATGCTCAAGGATCTTCGAAGCAATCCATTGTAGTTGGAAATGGAATGCCTTCTTTGCATCCACAGCAATCTTCTGCAAACATGAACTTAGGTGCAGATAGTTCTTTGAATGCAAAAGCTTCATCATCTGGATCTGGTCCAGAATCTGCAAAATTGCAATACATTAGGCAATTAAACCAACATGCTTCCCAGGCTGGAGGGTTGACAAAGGAAGGGGGCTCTGGAAATTACACCAAACCTCAAGGGGCACCATCTCAGACGCCTCAACATATAAATGGTTTTACCAAACATCAGCTTCATGTTCTTAAAGCACAGATACTAGCATTTAGGCGGCTGAAGGTTTGATCTCTGCCTTGATTGATTTTTTCTCTTGGTGTCCATTTCACTTGTGATCCTATCCCTTTATTTCTCACTGTCCATGGTTGTTTGCTTCTGCTTGCCTGCTTTTTCTGTCAATATAGGCATAGTGAAGATTTACTGTATAATATCTGATGGAGATTGCACTCACTAATATTCTATTTCTGTTGGTTGATAGAAAGGAGAAGGTACACTGCCCCAAGAACTTCTTCAGGCCATTATTCCACCACCTCTTGATTTGCAAGTGCAGCAGCCAATTCACTCGGCAGGAGGACAGAGTCAAGAAAAATCTGCTGGAAATACTGTGGCAGAAACACCAAGGCAGAATGAATCCAATGCCAAGGATTCACAACAATCTATCACATCTATTGATGGAAATTCTTCAAAGCAGGAAACTTTTGTAAGAGATCAGAAATCCACTGGGGCAACAGTTCGTATGCAAGCTATGCCTACTGTGACAAAGGGCTCTGCTGGAGGGGAAGAGCAGCAATCCATTGGATGTTCTGCTAAGTCAGACCAGGAAAGTGAACATGAGATTAACAGAGCTCCTGTTAGAAATGAGTTGGCATTAGATAAGGGAAAGGCTGTCGCTTCCCAGGCTTCTTTAACTGACACCGCACAAATTAATAAACCTGCGGAATCAAGCACTGTTGCCCAGCCGAAGGATATGGGACCCACCAAAAAATATTATGGGCCCCTGTTTGATTTTCCTTTCTTCACTAGGAAACATGATTCCTTCGGGTCATCAATGATGGTAAACAACAACAATAATTTGTCACTTGCATATGATGTAAAAGAGCTTCTTCATGAGGAAGGCATGGAAGTCCTTAACAAGAGAAGGACAGAGAGTTTAAAGAAGATTGAAGGATTACTTGCGGTAAACTTAGAGAGGAAAAGAATTAGGCCAGATCTCGTGTTGAGGTTGCAAATTGAAGAAAAAAAGCTTCGCCTTTTAGATCTTCAGGCACGTTTGAGGGATGAGATTGATCAACAGCAACAAGAGATAATGGCAATGCCAGATAGGCCATATCGCAAGTTTGTTAGGCTTTGTGAACGTCAGCGTGTGGAACTCGCTAGACAAGTGCAGGCATCTCAGAGAGCTTTTAGGGAGAAGCAACTAAAATCTATATTCCAATGGCGCAAGAAGCTTCTTGAAGCTCACTGGGCCATTCGGGACGCTCGTACTTCTCGCAACAGAGGGGTGGCCAAGTATCATGAAAGGATGTTGAGAGAGTTCTCAAAACGTAAGGATGATGACAGGAACAAGAGGATGGAAGCCTTAAAAAACAATGATGTTGACAGATATAGGGAAATGTTGCTGGAGCAACAGACTAGCCTTCCAGCTGAAGCTGCAGAGAGATACGCTGTACTTTCAACTTTCTTAACCCAGACTGAAGAGTATCTCCAAAAATTAGGAAGTAAGATAACTTTTGCCAAAAATCACCAGGAAGTGGAGGAGGCAGCAAAAGCTGCAGCAGCTGCTGCACGATTGCAGGCATGGTTCATTATTCTCCCTTCTCCTGAAAATTAAAAAAGAAAAGGAAAACTCAAATGGCCTGGGAGAAAACTTTTACATTTGTGCGCCTTTTGATTTTGTTTTCCGTACAATCCATTTTTGAGATTTCGGTTTTATATGTTTAATAGTGCAACATTTATAACTTCTTTTTGAAATCATGTATTTATTATTGATCCATTATATATTTTATGATTAAAGGGTCTTTCTGAAGAAGAAGTCAGAATAGCAGCAGCTTGTGCTGGAGAGGAAGTGACGATTAGAAATCAGTTTACGGAGATGAATGCTCCAAAAGAAGGCTCATCTGTCAGCAAGTGAGTTTTCTTAATTTTTTTGTGCATCTCTAGTTTTGGGATTTTGGCACAAGAATGCTTGAGGTCAGGTGTAATGTTGTACCGGCTTTTGGCTTGAAATGTACAATACTTTTTTAATGCTATACTATTGTTTATCTAAATTACATATTTTGAACATTTTATTGGTCATATAACATGTCCTATGCCTGCTGGTTACCATCGTTGGCTACATACCAGGTATTACAACCTTGCTCATGCTGTGAATGAAAAAGTTGTAAGGCAACCATCAATGTTGCGGGCTGGAACACTGAGAGACTATCAGCTTGTAAGTTTCTACAGTTAATGAAATTGTTTATAATTTCTTCTTATCGTCTTCGAGTAAGTTTTTAAGGATATGTCGTCATTTTTTAAGGTTGGATTGCAATGGATGCTTTCTTTGTATAACAACAAATTAAATGGAATTTTGGCTGATGAGATGGGTCTTGGCAAAACTGTCCAGGTTAGTATTATGTGTTGCTGTGTCCTCGTCTCTTAAAATGGGAGTGACCTCTATTGTGTGTTTTTCCAACTGAGTGTTAATATTTAAATTCATTATGTCATACATGGGAGGTATAAGAAGATTACTCTTCTGTTTTTAAATGTTATTTAAAGTGTATAAATAACTACTATGTTAGTTGCACGCACCTCCTGTCAACTAAAATATTACTTCCTTGTCCAGGTTATGGCGTTAATTGCCTACTTAATGGAATTTAAAGGAAACTATGGCCCACATCTTATAATAGTTCCAAATGCTGTTTTGGTTAACTGGAAGGTGAGCTTCAACTCTTTCATTTCAATAATATTCCCTTTCTTTGTGATTACGCATGCCTTAACCTTTAGGCTTTAACCCAAAAATTGCATTGACCCTGCAGAGTGAATTGCATACTTGGTTACCATCCGTGTCATGCATTTTTTATGTCGGATCGAAGGATCATCGATCAAAATTATTTTCTCAAGTAAGTGTTCCACTGTCTGTTGATGTATACTGTTAGTAATTCAATCAACGCTAAGTGTTTTATTTGCAGGAGGTGATGGCTATGAAATTTAACGTCCTTGTGACTACTTATGAGTTCATCATGTACGACCGAGCAAAGCTTTCAAAAATTGATTGGAGATATATAATAATTGATGAAGCTCAGAGAATGAAGGATAGAGAGTCAGTTTTAGCTCGTGATCTTGATAGATATCGATGTCACCGACGCCTGCTTCTGACTGGAACACCTTTACAGGTCTGTTCTGATTTGAGATGATAAGCATTATTGCTGTGGTTTCTTATATGTTGAATTTTCCAGTTTTCTGTTATGTTGTGCAGCTGGTTTTAGACTAGACTCAGCTTTTGCCAAACAAAGTCCTAGTCTTGCCACGCCTTCCTGATTGCTTATGCTAAGATGTGGTTTGAGGCTTTTAGCCAAATAGAAGTTCTTATGGTTCATTTAGCCAAATAGTATTTAGGCATTTCATTGAAGCGTGAATGTTAATTTAATTATGAATAATCTCAAAATAGGTCCCTTGTTGTCACCATAACTTTGGGGTCAAGTATGTATGTCATATTATGGCAGTTGTGGCTGTGTAGTGGTCCCTATAATGTAGTCTAAGTTCTCTGACTAAAATTTCATAATTTTAATGAGTCTTTCTTTATAAAATATGTAAGTTCATGTTTAAAATATTAACTCTTGTTCTATATGTTAATTTCATGTATATGTCATTTTGCCGATCGATAGATCAGAGATTCTCTGTGCAGTGCATATCTTGTTGATGAAATTTTAATGGTTTAATTTTCCCTGCAGAATGATTTGAAGGAACTTTGGTCACTTTTAAATTTACTTCTTCCTGAGGTTTTTGACAATAAGAAAGCCTTTCATGATTGGTTCTCGAAACCATTTCAAAAGGAAGATCCCACCCAAAATGCAGAGGATGATTGGCTTGAGACAGAGAAGAAAGTTATCATTATCCATCGACTTCATCAGATTCTTGAGCCTTTCATGCTCAGGCGTCGTGTTGAAGATGTTGAAGGCTCGCTACCCCCAAAGGTTTGACTACAACTCTTAACCTTTAACTCTACTTTGTGGCAAAATACTGATACAGGTGCAGCACTGCAGGTATCCATAGTTTTACGATGTAGAATGTCTGCTTTCCAGAGTGCCATTTATGACTGGATCAAATCAACCGGAACCCTTCGTCTTAATCCCGAGGACGAGCAACTTCGGATGCAGAAAAGTCCACTCTACCAGGCAAAGCAGTATAAAACTTTAAATAACAGATGCATGGAGCTACGTAAAACTTGCAATCATCCATTGCTTAATTACCCACAATTTAGTGACTTGTCTAAAGAATTTATGGTAAAATCTTGTGGGAAATTGTGGATGCTGGATAGGATCCTCATAAAACTTCAACGAACCGGTCATCGAGTTCTGCTGTTTAGTACCATGACAAGACTCCTAGACATATTGGAAGAGTACCTGCAATGGCGAAGACTTGTGTACAGAAGAATTGACGGGACAACAACTTTGGATGACCGTGAATCAGCTATAGTGGACTTCAATAGCACTAATTCTGACTGTTTCATCTTCTTGCTTAGTATACGGGCTGCTGGGAGAGGCCTTAACCTTCAGTCTGCTGACACAGTTGTCATCTACGATCCTGACCCAAACCCTAAAAATGAGGAGCAGGCTGTGGCCAGAGCTCATCGCATTGGACAAAAAAGAGAAGTCAAAGTTATCTACATGGAAGCTGTTGTTGACAAAATCTCTAGTCATCAGAAGGAGGATGAACTGAGAAGTGGAGGCACTATTGATATGGAGGACGAACTTGCAGGTAAGGATCGTTATGTAGGATCCATTGAGAGCCTCATAAGGAGCAATATTCAACAATATAAGATAGATATGGCTGATGAGGTTATTAATGCCGGACGTTTTGATCAAAGGACAACACATGAAGAGAGACGTTTGACTTTGGAGACATTATTGCACGATGAAGAAAGGTGTCAAGAAACTGTCCACGATGTTCCTTCATTGCAGGAGGTAAATCGCATGATTGCTAGGAACGAAGAGGAAGTTGAATTGTTTGATCAAATGGATGAAGAATTGGATTGGCTTGAGGAGATGACCCAGTATGATCAGGTTCCTAAGTGGCTTCGAGCGAATACAAGAGAAGTGAATGGTGCTATTGCTGCTTCATCAAAAAGGAAATCAAAGAACACTTTATCGAGTGGTAGTATTGTTGTGGAATCCAGTGAAGTAGGTTCTGAAAGGAGAAGAGGACGGCCAAAAGGAAGTAAGCAACCTAGTTATAAAGAGTTGGAAGACGAAATTGAAGAATCCTTAGAAGCAAGCTCCGAAGAAAAGAATGAATATTCGGCACATGATGAAGGGGAGATTGGAGAGTTTGAAGATGATGGGTATAGTGGGGCTGATGCAGCTCAACCCACCGAACAAGATAAGTTGGAAGATGTTACTCCTCTTGATACCGAATATGAATTTCCTAGGTCTTCAGAAGGTGCTAGAAATAATCATGTGGTGGATGAAGCTGGTACCTCACCATCATCCGCAGATGGACAAAGATTGACACAAACAGTGTCACCATCAGTTTCCTCTCAGAAATTTGGTTCCTTGTCTGCTCTGGATGCCAGGCCAAATTCGGTCTCGAAAAGGATGGTACATGGCTTTATTTTGTATTTTAAATATTTTATTCTTTTGCCAGGTAGTATTTTTGTTCTATTACACTCTGATTAATATATTCTGATAAATTTTACCAGGGAGATGAATTAGAGGAAGGGGAAATTGCAGTATCTGGTGAATCTCACATGAATCATCAACAGTCAGGCAGTTGGATTCATGATCGTGATGAAGGTGAGGAAGAACAAGTTTTGCAGCAACCCAAGATTAGACGTAAACGTAGTCTTCGTGGCCGGCCTCGTCAAATCATGGAAAGGCCCGAGGATAAGTTTGGTAGTGAAATGGCATCTCTTCAACGTGGAGAATCATCTCTTCTTCAACGTGGAGAATCATCTCTTTTAGCAGACTATAAATGGCAATCGCAAACTAGGATTGACCCAGAATCAAAACCACTTGGAGATTCAAGTGCCAGCAAGCATGATAAGAATAAATCATTGTTAAAATATAAGCGAAATTTACCTTCAAGGAAAATAGCCAATGCATCCAAATTACATGGCTCACCTAAGTCCAGTCATTTGAATTGCACATCCGCTGCTTCAGAAGATGGTGGTGAACGCTCAAGAGACAGTTGGGCCCGGAAGCCTATCAATTCAAGTGGATCTTCAGCCCATTGCACTAAAATGGCTGATATCATCCAGAGAGGGGTATGTGTCATTAAGTAATCAATGCTATGTCTACTTTTCTGCATCTAACAGAAACCCCTACTAATCACTTTCACAAAATTATAAATAAAATATTAATAATATTACAAATAAGTTTTTTGGTATCTGATCACAGGTTTCTTTACCAGATGTAACCTCGAAGATATTACTTTGTTATGTTTTTCACCAAAACTTTCTATTGGCTATGTAAATAGTTATTTCACCTCCTTTATGTTGAATAATCTATTTGGGTATGTTTCCTGTCATTGTTTTATCTGCCTGCTCACTCACAAATTCATACAACTTGTGCTCTTGCAGTGCAAAAATGTAATTAGCAAGATCCAAAGGAGAATAGACAAGGAAGGCCATCAAATTGTACCTTTGCTGACAGATTTATGGAAGAGGATTGAGAACACTGGTGGTTCTGGGAACAGTCTCTTGGATTTAAGAAAGATTGACCAGCGGATTGATAGATTGGAGTACAGCGGAGTAATGGAGCTTGTGTTTGATGTGCAGTTCATGTTGAAGGGTGCAATGCATTTCTATGGGTATTCATATGAGGTGAGATTTCTTATCATTGTTCAAAATGGCTTTTGTAGAAACTTATACTAACCAATTGTATTTGTTATCTTTTGGAGAGGAAAATTAATTGGTGTCCAAAGACAGCTTAGCATTTTTTGCACCTAATTTCAGCTATATGACAAGTTGTATTTAAAAAGTTCATAATTTTTGCAAGATTATTTTAATATTTCTATTTTCATAGATTTTTGCATGATTGATATGGCGGTTGGATGTTGATAAATTGATTGATGAGACAAGGCTTGTTTATATATGATCTCTATTATTATAAAGGTTAAAAGTTCTGAGTAATCATTATCCACAGGTAAAATCTGAAGCAAGAAAGGTTCATGATCTCTTCTTTGACACCTTGAAAATTGCATTTTCTGATATTGACTTCGGAGAAGCAAGAAGTGCACTTTCTTTCTCTAATCAAATTTCTGCCAGCACCGTAGCATCCCCAAGGCAAGCGTCTGTTGGTCCAAGTAAGAGGAAGAGAGGGAAGAATGATATGGAGACTGATCCATGCCCTACACAAAAGTCGTTGCAACGTGGATCCACTTCCAATGGAGAAAGTGGCAGGATCAAAGTCCAATTGCCACAAAAGGTATCAAGAACTGGAAGTGGTAGCGGCAGTGCCAGGGAGCAACTTCGGCAGGATAGTCCTTCACTGCTTACTCACCCAGGTGAACTAGTTGTATGCAAGAAGAAAAGAAACGAGAGGGAAAAATCATCGGTGAAATGTCGGGCCGGATCAGCTGGTCCTGTTTCACCACCTAGCATGATTCCTGCTATGAGAAGTCCAACTCCAGGGTCAAGTTCAACCCCTAAGGCTGGCCATGCACAGAAATCAAATGGGTCTGGTGGGTTAATTGGATGGGCGAACCCTGTGAAGCGCCTTAGAACAGATTCTGGGAAGAGGAGACCAAGCCATATGTAGATTTTTCAAGTGATACAAAGGATGGTATATGATGGAAACATTGCTGTTAGTTTCAGGAAAGAATTTTAGTGGCTCTTTATCATTATAGAGTTCAGCATAAACTGTTAATAATATATAGAGTTAGGTCCTCCTTTGTATTTTAGAGCTACCTCCAATTGGGTTATATTACAGTGATTAAAATTTTTGTTTGGGTATATCTGCATCTTGCAGGAACTGCTTTTACCTTGAGATATATCTATTGAATCTCTTGTGTATAGTATAGTAACTTGCTGGTTCATATTAGTGCATTCAAGAGTTAATTATTAGTTTCTACATGGTCCTGCTTTCCCCATTGACAACAAACCCTTTCAAATTATATATTATTATACACACACACATGCTATGTTTGAGAGTTTGGAGAGAGAGAGAGAGAGAGGGGAAGGGTTATGAGGATAAGCAATGAATAAAGGAAAGGGGAAGAGTGAGTAGTCCCCTCAACCTTGTATAAGATTTTATTTTTATTCATTGGACAAAAAAAAAAATCCTTCAATATAGGGGAATTAAAAAAATGCATCGAAGAAGAATTTGGAAGATTATGAAAGATTTTGAATAAATTTTCAATTTTTTTTTATAATGCTCTCTAAACAAAAATAATATCATTCATTAGTATTTTCATCTCATTCCCTTCAAAAACACTTGTTGAATTTTAACTTACTATGCATTGATATATTAAATTACAAAAATAAATAATCTGTGATGTTGAAACTAAAGCTTTTAGTAGGGGTGTTTATGGGTACGGGTAAACCTACGAACCCAATCACCAAAATCAATCAAACCTGCATTTTGATCCAACTCATTCAAGTTTGGGTCTAACTTGAACCAATCCATTGAAATTTATTTATGTTCGATTCGGATAACAGATTTAACAATTTGAACCCACGAATCTGTGAACCAACTCATTGACGTGGTATATATTTATTTTTTTACTATCGATGTATAGTTAAAATTTAGTTGTTGAACTATATTTGATAATTTGTTGCTAATTTAATTAAGTGTTTTGTTGTGTTTGTGGATATATTTTAAATATTGAATGATATGTTGCAATATAATTTTATTATTTTTTAGATGATCAAGTATTTAAATTTAATTACATTTTTTTAACATAAAAAATATATTTTTTCTTTATTACCCGCGAACTTAACTTAACTTAACCCAACCTGCTCATAGTCGGGTTGGTTTGGTTCGAGTTTGATGAAAAAATAAGAAAATTTTACCGCATACCCCCCTAATTATACTTATACCCCAAAATAGCAGTGAAATGACCATTTTGCCGTCCCTTATATAATAAAAGTACAAAAAATTTACCATTTGCGAATTTCACATCTCCGGTACAAAAAGTAAGTTTTTTTTTTCCAAACTTCCGGAAAGCTTTAAACCATGGTTTCCGGTACAGAAGCCTATTACTCCGGAAACCTTTCAACAACATATCCGGTACATAGGCCTCTACCGGAGATGTTTTTTTAACCTATCCGGTACAGATGCTTTTTTTTTTTTTTTTTTTTTTTTTTTTTTTTTTCTGAACTTCCGGATACCTTGTTTTTAACCTCTCCGGTACAGATGCTATTTTTGTAAACTTCCGGATACCTTTTTTGTAACCTCTCCGGTACAGTACATGTTTTCTAAATTTCCGGAAACCTTGCCCACCAAGCTTTCCGGAAATTGCATTAATTTTTTTTTGTTTTTTAAAAATTTTAATTCATTATAATTTTATAACTAACTGTGATTTATTTCTTTTTAATTTTTCAGTGGGCGCACGAGGAAGAGACGGGAAAATCATAAGAATTACACGTGACACTGATGCTTCTACATCATCCGCGATGAATCCTCCAGAGAGGATTCGACCGACAACTTCAAGGAAAAGAAGACGGATGATAGTTGAAGACGATGATGAGGGAGATCATGATTATCGATTGATCCCAGATGTGACTGTGTATCATCAGGAGCAACCTCCTATAGTGCATGAGGAGGAGCCTCCTATAGTACATGAGCAGGAAGAGGCTGCACCTGCTCAGGAGGGAGAGCATATGGAGGAGGAGCATGATGGAGCTCAGGGACCTGGTGAGGTCACACAGTATCCTAGAGGACCTTATGATTTATCGGTCCTTACACGGTACTGTCATCATGTTTCAGCTAGATTGTGGTTTGGTCTGGTATGTTAAAATAATTAATTTATTTATAATTCATTAAAAATATTTTGTTAATGTATTATTATTATTAGTATTATTTATTAATGTATTGTTATTTATTTATTAATGTATTATTATTATTTATTAATGTATTATTATTATTATTTATTAATTATTATTATTAATGTATTATTTTTATTATAATTAATTAATTAATAATGTTATTTATTAATGTATAATGGACCTTATGATTTATTAATTTATTTAATTATAATGTTATTTATTTTGTTTGTATACAGGAGCGACCATTGCTGAAAATTGTTGCGCATGGAAAGAAAATGCAGCAATTTACTCCGCCGGTACTTCCGCGACCCATAGAGAATTGGGTGAATTTGTCAGGACTGAACCCATTACAGAGGGGTAGTTTGAAGATGACTGACAACGCCATGTTATCTGCGTTTGTGGAAAGATGGCATTCTGAGACATCGTCATTTCACATGCCATTTGGTGAAATGACGATTACTCTAGATGATGTTGCCAATCTTCTGGGGTTGCCTATTAGGGGTGAGTTCTACACTCCACCCGATGTAGATAGAGTAACGGCATGTAATCTTGCCATGACGTTATTAGGGGTGACGGCTGAAGAGATCTGGGAGGAGACCAAGAAGACCAGAGGTGCACATTATAGATTGGATTGGTTGAAAGAGGTCTTCGCAAGGCAGTGTGGAGCATACAGATTTGACTGTGCTGCTCGGGCGTATATGTTGAATTTAGTAGGGAGTACTATTTTCGCTGATAAGAGTCATATTCTAGTTGATGCGAAGTACCTTCCTCTATTCAGAGATCTATACGGTACAGATAAATACTCATGGGGTACTGCTGCACTCGTAGTCCTATATGACTACCTCTCTGATGCCTGCTGTTATGACACCAAACAGCTAGCTGGATATATGACGCTGCTTCAGGTATGATTTATTTATTTATTTTTATGTTTATTTAATTGGTTATCATTTATTTATTTGTATATGATTTATTTATTTATTTTTATGTTTAATTAGTTGTATATCATTTATTTATTTATTTTTATGTTTAATTATTTATATTATTTATTGTTAATTATTATATCATTTATTGTTAATTATTATATTATTTATTGTTAATTATTTATATCATTTATTTATTTTTTTTATGTTTATTTATTTGGTTATCATTTATTTATTTATTTTTATAGTTTATTTATATGTATATCATTTATTTATTGTTAATTATTATATTATTTTGATTATCATTAATTTATTTAATTTTTTTTGCAACAGTGTTGGATTTACGAATATTTTCCAAATATTTGTAATAGAGGTGACCAGGGTGCTGACGTGGAATGTTATGCCCGAATGAATAGATGGTGCTACAAACAGGCCAAGCATAAGCTCCACGAGTACAGACGAGTCATTGACGAATTGACACCTGCGGATGTTATATGGAGACCGTGGGAGAATCACAGGGGTGTCATTCCGTTTGATGATATCATGTTATATACTGGTCATCTCAGACTATGCGACACTGTAGTGAAATATCTGCCAGAGAGGTGTTTGAGGCAATTTGGATATATCCAACGTATTCCATCACTGCCACCTCCAAATCCTCGTACATTATTTGATGTTGACGTAGAATGGTTGGGATATGTGACGCCAGTCGCAGAGATATTGAATAAGAGTCGTCCAGCTACTTATCCATCTGAGTGTGACGAGGGATATTTGGAGTGGTTCTATCAGGTGTCTCACCCACTGTTGGTGCGACCAGATGGTGCGCCCCAGGTCCCAGATGGTGTGCCCCGGGTCCCAGATTATGGAGTCCCGACCACTGCTGCAGATGGTTCTACTTCACAGCCGCCATCTATTATACAGCAGATTGGTGATCTAATACAGCAGGGGTTGAATGAAGTTGAAGCTACTCCAGATGATGAGTTTTATAAGTCTTTTTGGAAAGCTTTGTATTTAGCGCGTCGTCGTGGATGACATATGGGTTGTTTACATTATGCTTTTGAACATCTATGGGTTGTAATGTCGTTTAGTTTATTTTGAACTTCTGTTATTAACACTTTATGTTAGTTTGTTTTCATATCCATCTATTTTGAGCATTATTGCTATGTCGTTTAATTTATTTTGAACTTCTGTTATAAACACACTTTATGTTAATAATAAGAAATTGAAATAGAGCGACACTAACGTAAAATATAAAATTAAATAATAACAAGTGATTTTGTAACAGTTTTAAAGCATTAAGCTTCATCTAATGACATTGCATCTACGGATTCTGTAGGTGGATTTTGTGTAACACGTGACAAATGACTTAATAAATAGCCCCAATGTTGTAGACGCCCTATGTATGCTATTGCCCAAAAAGTTGCTTCATTAGTGCGATAATTCTTCCAACCTGGTGCAATATCTGGCATTGGAAATCCATCTTTCATCTTTAACTGCAAAATAAGATCATATGATAATTTTTAAATTAATACATAAAAAAATTAACTCTAATGAATACATAAAAAAGTTAGACAATCTTACCGGAACCCAATGATTTCCATTAACAAAACCAATACAAATGATACGATCATTTGTTGTCGCTCCTGAGTGTGAACCCCTCATAGGAAAGAAAGTCATTGAAAATGTTTGACCAAATGTGACGAGAATAATATTATATGTTGTCGCTATCACGTAACCCATATCAGGTATGGACAACCATTTCTCTACGGGTTGAACACCTAAGCTTGATATCTTCAACGAATCTCTTACTTCTCTAATTCGTCATGTGAATAATCTATCATATGGAGTTACATGCGAAGCAATCTCCTGGTCCAAACTATTGCGGACCAAAGACCAAGACTCCTCACCATATCCAAGCAATAATGCAATAGCGCGAAAACCACAATTTCCATCCGCTGCCACATCAAATATGTCATCAATGTATGGCAGAATAATTTCGGGAAATTGTTTCCACAACTTATACTTTGAGGATTGAGATGATTGAGAGGGTTGTCTCTTTGATTGAGAGGGTTGTCTCTTCTTTGATGACTGTGATGGTTGCGAACCAGGATCTTCACAATATGTTGCATTAACATGCTCAAAGTAAGAAGGGTCTCGATATACATCATATCCATCAGGCTTCTTACCCTTACTCTTCTTCACTCGACCTTTTGTTTTAACTTTTTCAGGTGGTGGACACATCGAACTCATAGTTGGAAAAGCAAGTTCACGCACCTTACTCTTCAACACTCGTTTTCCTATAACATCGAGTGATCGAAAGCGTTTCCATAATGCATTCATCTCCGTAGACATATCCAACTCTGATCCATCTTCGTCATAGATGGATTCTCTTGATACAAATGTATTCAATCGCTGATAAAATGGATTGTTGTGTTCATGATCTTCGTCATAGAAACTTTTCTGAAATGAGCCTCTGATTTTTTTATGTTGCAATCTAATCATATTTTTCATAGCTTCCCAACATTTTCACAAGTCACTCATGCTGTGTTCCAACATTAACTTCAGTTTCCAATGAGCTGACTCAACCCTGTCATTATATGTAAATTGTCACAATTGAACAATCCAACAAAATATAATATAATTACAAAATCAAATTTTTAGAGTCACATGACATACCTGTTACTCGTTGTGTTCCCCATATGCATTACTCGATTTGTCAATGCTTCAACAAACCTTTCCTTATGAGGAATCAACCAAGTGTCTTTCACGTAGTCAACAAATACAATATTATCGACACATGATTGCTCAAACATTTGCAAGCGCATTATATACTCTTTTTCATCACTGCAATACATAATGTCTTTCCACATATTCAATACTAACTCTTGTCTATCCTTTAAGACATATTGCTTGCATTTTGCTCCAACATTTTTGTCGATATGAAATCGACAAAGCAAGTTAACAGCATGTGGAAATACAATGCCAACTGCATTCATCAACGCAAGATCTCTGTCAGTCACAATTACTTTAGGAAATTTGTTTTGTGTGACAAACAGTTCTTTTAGCCTTTCTAAAGCCCAACAAAAGTTTTCTTCCCGCTCAAATTTCAAATAAGCAAATCCAACTACAAATGTCATCTCTGTTGATGTCATACCAACAATTTCAAGTAATGGCATCCTGTATTTATTGGTTTTGTAGGTACTGTCCATAATCAACACAATCGGAAACAAATTCAACAACTTCACTGAATCTGGATACGCCCAAAAAATATCTCTCATAACATCTGAGTCTTCACGCTTTCTATTCCAACACACATATTTTGCATCTTCAATTAACTTGAATAAATGTTGCATCTCTGTTCTATTACCTCTCACATGCAATCGAATCATACTCCTCTGCTTATAAATTTGTGAGATCTTAGTAACATTGTTCTTATCTCGGTCTTGCAATGAGAGTAATATGTGTCTTGGTGCAACATTATATTTTGTTAAGTCATGAACATGCTTTTTTTCCTTCTTCATCTAAACGTCCAACAAATGCATGCCCCTCCAAAGTATCAGGTAATTCATGGTTGTGAACTCCACAAATTACTTTAATTGTCCATCCTGAACCATCTTTTAATGGTTTTGATCTAAGTTTGAAAGGACAATCACACTTTTTTGTTGAACTTCGAGTTGAGCTAGCAGCATACTTGTATTTTCCTCCTTTATCGCAACCTAATATTAACTTATTTCTCCTTCCTTTCTCTCCTGTCTCTATATATGATCTTCTGATAATAACAGTAACTTTATTTTTTATACCGATTTCTTTAGCCCAATTCACAACAGCGTCTCTTGTAAGAAATATCTGAAATAAAATTAATTATAAATAATAACAATAATATATTTTTACAAAATTAATATTAAATAAAATTATTCATACCTGATCCGTCTCAAAAATATTTGTAGTATCGACGCATGGTTTATCCAATAATGGTAGCATTTGATCCATATCTGTTAACATTTAAAAAAATTAATAAAATTCAAAAAACTTTAAAAAAAAAAACAAAAAAAATAGTTGTGTATCGGAAACCTTGTAATTAAGTTTCCCGGAACACAATTTTTATGTACTGTACCGGAGAGCTTTGAAAGCAAGGTTTCCGAAACTTTGTTATGTACCGGAAAGCTTGAAATAAGGTTTCCGGAAGCCTGGTGTGTACCGAAAAGCTTCAAACTAAGGTTTCCGGAAGGCACTTGTGTACCGGAGATCTTCGTAAAAGGTTTCTGGAAGTTACCGGAGATCTTGGACTTACCGGAGTTCTTTTTTACGGCACCGGAATTGATGAAATGGTGAAAAAAAAAATTTACTCTGATTTTAGTGAAATAGTAAAAAAAAAGTTGAAGGGTAATTTTGCCATTTTCAAAAAATTTTGGGGGTACAGGGTTAATTTTTCAAAAAATAATTGGTTAAGAGATCAACGAAATTTAAATAAAATTAATCAGTTTAGATATTGGATTTAGCCAAAAACGACCCAGCCCGTGTACACCCCTAGTTTTTAGAGTGTTTTATTGCAATTTCACGGGTGTTAATCATTTTACAATATTGTATCATATCGTGTCATTTAAAACATGTCATATTGTCATTTTATTAGTTAAAAAAATCAAAATGAAATCAAAATTGTCAAATTTAAAGATACCAATTTCGTGAATTTGTGAAAATAAAGGGACAAAAATTGCAAATAAACCTATAATTAATAGTCAAACTAGAATATGACTCACACAATGCACAAATTTAATTTTAAAAATTAAAATGTGATATTTAGTATATATTTATGTTTATGAAAAGAGTAAATTAGATGGAACAACATTCTTTTTGGTGCTATACACCACCTTATAAATTAGATTAGATGGAGTAACGTAAAGCAATGTCCGAAAATGATAACATGACTACTATTTTGATACGGTAAAAATGAAAGAAAGACAAGTTATATATATTTAAGTCTGTCATACATAAAAAATGTTTAAAGATAAAATTATTGTACACGTAATTTATATTAACTACCCATATATTTGATTGAATTCAATTCAATTATGGTAACATTTGTTGCTATTTCAGTAGCACATACTTCAGTAATATATATATATATATATATATATATATATATATATATATATATATATATATATATATATATATAAAATTGGTTAGAAGAATTGCGAAAAGATAAAATGATCAGGACACTTTAAGTTGATACATTGTGAAAAAAAATAGAAAAATAGAGAGAAAGTTGCATCTAGAGTTCATTTGCACAGCACCCCAGTTCATTCAAATACACTTAGTTAATGTTAGCTTTTGCAATTTCTTGCACAATAAGAAATTAATAATGCACACACAAGAATGAATTATAAGACTTGTATATTTCATGGTTTGCCAAGTTTATTTATACATGAATTATTATTACACATTCTTACTGAAATATAACTAACTGATTGGTTAGTTAGTTATTACATTCAATTATTACTTGACTTGAATTACAAATCAATTAATACTTTCCCTTAATTCAAGTATCTAAGTGATACTACTCCTAGCATTTGTCTTAGCTCCTCAATTCTATTTGTCTTCAATGCCTTTGTCATGATATCAGTAGCTTGCACTTCAGTTTGGCAATATATGAGTTTGAACTTGTTTCTTCCAACTTGATCTCTTAAGAATTGGAACCTTGTCACTATATGCTTGCTCCTTCCATGAGACACAAGATTCTTTGTTAGATTTATGGATGAGATGTTGTCAATCATTAATGGTATTGGCCTGCATATCTCAATCCTCAAGTCCTCAATCAAAGACTTGAGCCACAAAGCTTGGCATGTTGCATTGTATTCTGCTTCACATGATGATAGGGCTATGACTGGCTGCTTCTTTGAGCTCCATGCAATCGACGATTTCATGAATTTGAAGACATAGCCTGATGTGTTTCTTCTAGCAACTAGAACTTTATCTCCTTGCTTCAATTTTCTAGCAACCAAACACCAATCAGAATCTGAATAGCCAACCAGATATTCATCTCCTTGCTTTAATTTTCTAGCAAACAAGATTCCATGTTCTAGTGTCCCTTGAATATATCTCATGATCCTCTTGGCTGCAATCCAGTGAGTGTGTTTGGGATTTTTCATAAACCTGCTAATGACACCAACACTATAGCATAGGTCAGGTCTGGTGTTGCACAAGCACCTTAGAGATCCAACAACCTGTTTGAACAAGGTGATGTCAACCACCTCTTCTTCAGCTTCTTTTCCTAGCTTGACATTGACTTCAATTGAAGTGACAATAGGGTTGCAGCTAGCCATGTTGTACCTTCTCAAGATTTCACCAGCATATTTCTTTTGATACATCACCAGCCCTTTTTAGTTTCAGTGAATTCCATGCCCAAGAAATAGGTCAACTTTCCTAAGTCTTACATCTCAAACTCATTCTTCATGACCACCTTGAATTCCTCAATTTCTTTCTTGTTGCTTCCAATCACTAACAGATCATCAACATATAGACAAAGCAGGAGCATTGCTGGCCTTCCATCTTGAGTGTGATGCTTCATATAAACCCCATACTCTACTGTGCATTTTATGAAGTCAATGCTGATAAGGAATGAGTTAATTCTTTTATTCCAAGCGCTTGGAGCTTGCTTCAAGCTATAAAGAGCATTTCTTAATCTGAGCACCTTATTCTCCTTTCCCTTGATCACAAATCCTTGTGGTTGAGAAACATACACTTTTTCTTCAAGCAGTCCATTCAAAAATGCAGACTTGACATCAAGCTGGCACATCAGCCAGCCTCTTGCACTAGCTAGTGTTATCACTAGTATGAATTTCTCAATTATGGCTACTGGGGAAAACACTTCAGAATAGTCTATCCCGGCTCTTTATAGAAATCCTTTGGCAACCAATCTAGCTTTGTATTTGGACCCATCTGGATTTATCTTGAGCTTATAAACCCATTTGACTCCTATCTGTTTCTGTTTTGGAGGTAAATCAGTTAAGTACCGAGTATGATTCCTGTCAATTGCCTTGATTTCTTCCATCATTACTTCTTTACAACGTCTTCTCTTCACAGCTTCTTCAACATTTAGTGGTTCTGTATTAGCAAATAGATCAAAGGGCACTAAATCTCCATTGTTATCAACCTCATTGTTATTGTATACTTCAAACTCACTGAAATGTGCTGGTGGCTGCCTTGATCTCTGAGATCTGCTTAATTCTATTCTCTCTTCAACTATATGTTCACTGTTTTGACAATCGTCCAACAGTGATGCAGGGACTTGTGTCTGCTAGCTGGTGTTACTGGCCTTCTGCTTCCAGTCCCAATATTGTTGCTCAGCTATCTTCACATCTCTAATAACTACAATCTTCCCTTTAGTAGGATCATACAACTTGTATGCACCAGTTGGATGATATCCAACTCAAATCATGGCTTCACTCCTATCTTGTAATTTTCTTCTCTTTTGGTCTGGCACATGCTTGAAGCATAGAGCTCCAAAGATTCTCAAATGTCTTACAATTGGCTTCTTGCCACTCCAAATCTCCTCTAGCACTTTCTCAGGTAATCTTTTTGTTGGACATTTATTCAAGATATAGACAACAATTGATGCACCCTCACCCCAAAACATGTGTGGCAACTCATTTCCTTTCAACATACTCCTAGTCATGTCTAGGATAGTTTTGTTTCTTCTTTCAGCCAGTCCATTATGTTGAGGTGTATAGGGGGCACCCACTTCATGTTCAATCACATATTTAACACAAAATTCCTCAAACTCATGTGATGTATATTCACCACCTCCATCTATCCTTAGCACTGTGACAGCTCTTCCACACTATTTTTCAACTTTCTCTTTGAAATTCTTGAAAATTTCAAGTGTTTCATCTTTAGTTTTTATCAAGTATATCCACAATAATCTACTAAAATAATCAACAAATGTTATGAAATACTTATTACCTCCCAGTGATGGCACCTCAAATGGTCCACATATGTCACTATGAACTACTTCAAGATAATCCTTTTCTTTTGTTGGCACTTGTGATTGGAATAAGTTTCTTGATTGTTTCCGTGCCATACACACATCACACACCTTCTCAGGAACATCAATCCCAGGGATGCCATTCCCCATCTTCTTTGTGCCAAGTTGTTGCAGGCTTCTAAAATTTAGATGGCCATGTTGAGGTAAAAACCTTTTTGATGTATGTTTTAATGACAACAAACCTTATGAAATAAATGATTAAGTTTTATGAATGATGATCTATTAATGATTGCACTTGAGTTTTATTTAAGGAACATGAATTGCATAAGAGAACAAGCAAGAAGCCATTCACTTCATCAAAGTGCATAAAAATTGATGACAAGATCATTCTGGAAAAACGAAGATAATTTTAGTTTATTAAAAACAGAGATTTGAGAAAGCAAGACTGTTCTGGTTATTAAACAGAAAAAACGAAGATCATTCTGGTTTTCACATCATTAATCCAAGAACATTTTGGTTTACAAAGAACAAAGCCTTCTTGAATTCTAGATCGTTCTAGGCTATGAAAACACATCAAGCTACATGGCAAATCACCAGTATTTATTACAAAGGAACAAAACTGTAAACTCAAGATTTTTTTGGACAGATTCGTTCAAAGATGGTCAACAAAGGCAAAGCAAAACATCAAGAACAAACAACAAGATCAATCTCCAGATTTATGATTAAAAAGTACATCAAGGACATAAATACCAACACTACATCTCTACAAAAAGCAACACTCGTACAGAGCAGAAAAACATGACACACAACAACTGTCAAAATCCAACACTCATACAAAACAGAAACGAATAATGTTATGGTTTTACAAAAGAAAATTCTGGTTATTCTCTTTTAAAGACATAATTAAAATAGATCATTTTCCATAGTCCAAACCATAATTTAAAGAGTATCAAGACTGGTCAAATCAATTGTGAAGCCCAGAACTCGAGCTGAACGCCCAAAGGAGGAAAACATTCTCAAGATTGATCTTCAAATTGATAAGTTGTGAGCAAGGACACAAGTACATTGTACTTACAATATTCTGCAGAAAGCTCTACATAATTATGATTGGAAACAGTACCAAACTGACATTTCACAGCTCATTCACTCACTCATTCACGTTTTCCATCAAACCCAAAAGTAAGAACGTTCTTCGATTGTCAAGAACGTTCTAGACAACAATATAAACACATGTTTAATTGCTTTAAAATATATTTAACACTTGGGAAGTGTGTCCAACGACTATATTCAGTTTAAACTGAATATTCAAATCCTTTTATCATCTATAAATTGAATATCAATTGGAAGATGAAGGTAAGAGTTCAATTTACAAATCTACCAACACTTGTTCAAGTAATAACAAGTCAAAAACTCTTCAAGCAAACTCCAGCTCTCTTCACTATATCTTTGGATCATCATTTACTAGTTTCTCTTTTTTTTTATCTCAAACAAGTGTTGAGAAGTTTCAAGATCCCAACACTTTTATCATACACGTCATTTGTAACTCAAGTTTATCTTTTATGTTAGATTGAGTGTGTTTGTAAAATTCCTTTCAAGGCTGAAAGGAGATTGTAAAAATACTTTCTAGGTTGAAAGGTGAAGATTGTAATTGATCAAGGTGTGATCAAGAGAAAAGGTGTGAAGGAGAACATTTTTGGTTTTGAAGCACATAGTGAAAATCTTACGGTTGTGAGGAATGGACTTGCCTGAGTTGGGTGAACCAATATACTTTTTGTGTGTGATCTTTCTATCCATTATCTCCTTTTTATTTTTCACCCGCATAGCACTAATCACTTTGTGAAGTTTTTATTGTTATATTCTAACGAAGAACGTTCTGCCTTTATCAAACCAAGATCAATATTGAGTTAATTTAAATTAAGCACAGGAATCAAAATTTTAAAATGATCACAATTTAAACCCCCTTTCTTGTGATCAACAAGACTGTGTCTGAATCAGAATCATCTTCTTGTGCAACACATACCTCATACTCATCCTTTTTCTTCTGTTTGCCTTTCCAGCCTAACATTCATCAACAAAATGACCAAACTTCTCACAAATATAGCATTATACCTTCTTCTTGTCAAAGTTCTTTGATTTGCCTTTGGGTTTACCATTTCCACCTCCTCCTTTTGATGATGATTCAGATTTATCATCATACTTCTTGAACATATCTTTATTGTTTTTTTTTCACTTCTTTTTCCAATCACCTTTCTTGTTTATTTGAGCTTCCAATGCTTGATCTCCAGACTTCCTTCCATTCCTTTCACTCATTCTCAATTCTCTTGTTTCTAATGTCCCTTGCAATTCTTCAAGACTCATAGTTGAAATGTCTTTAGATTCTTCAATGGCACACACAATGTAGTCAAACCTGGGATGTAAGGACCTTAGGATCTTCTCACACATCTTCTGTTCTGACAGCTTCTCACCACATCCAGCCATCTGATTTGTGATGCTTCTCAATCTTGAGATTAAATCTGATACTTTCTCTTGTTCCCCCATTTACAGTAGTTCGAATTGTATTTGAAGTGTTTGTAATTTCACCTTCTTGACCTTTACTCCTCCTGAATAGCATTTATCAAGAATGTCCCAAGCTTCCTTTGCACTTCTTGCTTCAGAAATCTTATCAAAATTTGTTGTGTCGAGACATTGATGAAGGATGAATGTAATCTTGTAATCTTTCTTCTTATTTTGTTTGTAAGTTGTTCTTTGTGCTTATGTTGGGTTGGCTCCCTGATCATCAAACATTCTCTCTATTATCTCCAAGACTTCTTGGAATCCAAATAAGGCACAAATTTGAATTCTCCATATATCCCAATCTTTTCCATCAAAGTGTGGCATATGTGCTGGAAAATTGCCAGTGTTTCGACTTGGATTCATCCTTACTTCACTCGTGTTTAATCCTCACACTTCACTCGTGTTGTGATGCTGATTAGGATCAAACCCAACTCTTGATACCAATTTGTTAGCTTTTTCAGCTGCTTGCGCAACAAGAAATTAATAGTGCTCACACAATAAATTAATAATGCACACAATAATGAATGATAAGACTTATATATTTCATGGTTTGCCAAGCCTATTTATACACGAGTTATTCTTACACATTCTTACTGAAATCTAAATAACTAACTAACTGATTGGTTAGTTAGTTAGTTATTACATTACTTGACATGTGTAGATTGCAAGGATAAGGAATATTCCCTATGTCTTAGGCATTTCCTCTTTCATTATCATTTTAGGGTTGACTCACTATGTAAAGGGAGAAAGTATAAATATGAAATTAAAAAATTATTTACCTTAGGTCTGATTGTAGTTCTAACCTCCATCATCTATCTCCAACTATTCCATTTTCATTCATCCATAGTAGAACTAGAGTAAGGTGTTGTATCTTCGACTGAGATGTTGTATCTCCGACTGAAGCACCGGTGATTCACAAATCATTAGTTCATTTTGGTGATTCAACTTAGATTATTTCTATTTTACATTTTTTAAGTTGTAATGGATGTAAAACTTGGTATCTTGTGTATGGTTTCTATTATGCTCACTATGAACTAAAACACATTATGTGGAATTTGATATGAATTAGTTATGTTTACGTGATGTGTATTGGTGCTTAGCATTTTTAGCCATGCTAAATCTTTATTTTGAGGACACTTAGTTTAAATATCAATTCATTAAATATCGAAAGAGTTTAATGAATGATTTTCACGTAGCTAATATGGTAGTTTAGTTAATGGACACATTAAACTAACCTAAATACTTAGACATAAGATTTAGAACGATAAAGTGAATGAATCTATATTAATGTCAATATAATGGATTTAAGGAGAGGTTACACATACGAAAATTTTAATACCATTCTATTTTCTCACGTTGCTAACAAACGTCTTTGGTTTATATTCTGCATTTAAATGTTGTAGAACCATGAAGCATCACTCAGTAACTAATTTATTTCAAAGGAAGCATACTCCAACCATTTTACCCAATCAAATCTCAACATTAGTATTATTTACTATTTTAATCTTATTTTCTTTTGATCATATGAATGTTATTGTTACCCATTTTCCATCCACTAACTAATTTGATTAACTATATGATTAATGGGAATTAAACAAAATCAATCCTCGTGAGAACAATCTTCACTTATCATCTTATTACTTGATTGTGTAAACTTGCACATGTCTTTGCACAACAGGGAACAAGGATTACTTTTGAAGACCATGTGTAGACTATAGAGCCTTAAATAAAGTCACCATTCCAAACAAATATCATATTCCACTATTTGATGAGTTGTTTGGTGCTATTGTGTTTTCAAAGATTGACCTAAAGTATAGATACCATCAAATAAGGGTGCATGAAGACCATGTTTACAAAACTACATTTCAAACACATAGTGCACATTATGAGTTCCTGGTAACGTCGTTTGGGTTGACAAGTGATCCAACCACTTTTTAATTAGATTACTACTCAAGCAACACTATACAACAATATGTGTGGCTAATTTAGTTCATGCTGCAACTTTGAATTTAAATTTGGAGGAAAACTCAAACATGCACCATCTGAAAGCGAGGCTTCCATTCAAAGTTGGGGTGGTAATGGATGGTGGAGTACCCACAGATAACCTCATTGCCATGCCTAATATGGATCAACTCAAAAAATGTATTGGAAAAAACTGCAAAGAATTCAAATCATTAATACTAATACTCTAGAAACAAAACAAAAATTATCATAAACATTCTCCTTCGTTCCATTCCCTTTTCCTCCTATCCCTTTCTCCCTCCTTCTATCCCTTCTCCCAACTCTCAATAGCCTAGAGCAAATCAACAATGATGCAAGAAATGGTTCCCAAAAGAATTGTTGGCTTAGATGTTTTACTACAAAAATCACACTACAAAAATCACTTTCAAGAAAATATCCAAGAAAGGCCAAATACACAAACCAAATTCAATTGTCTTAGTTCCAAGTAACTTATAGAAAGGATCAAAATAATGTCTTAGTTCCAAGTAGAAAGTATAATCACTTGGCAGGTGGCATATTGGAAAGGTAATTGACAAACTTGCAATTGTATATTCTTGATTGAAAGAAACATCCATATAGAAACTAGAATCAGCTGAAATTTAAGTTAAAACTTTGATGCATTTGTTTCATGATTGTCTACAACAAAAAATGTTGTTGTATATTCTTGATGCTGTTGTTTTAACTTTCATGTAACCTTTGTCAAAACCTGGTGAAAATATGTGCAATGCATCACTGTGAACAGACAATGTTGCATGTCTCAAAATTGAATGCATGTTAACAAAATAGCAACTTTAACTTCTAGTTAGCTGCTTCCACCACCAAAGGCAACATCTTTTACCTCACAACTGACCCTACACCAAAACAATCTTTAGTCCTTGCAGCAGTGAAGAAACACAAATTTTCAAAATGTTGAGTCTCATAGAAGCTCATGTTTTGACAAACATTCACAGCTATCTTCCCTTTGTATGTGGCTTTGACTGTGGCTTCTTAGGGGATAATAAGGTGATGCTGTTTGATTTATTTTTTTGATGTCCAAAAACACCCCTCAACGGTGTAAATTCCGATTCATCATCGTCGCTATCAATGTTATCTGGAGTGTGCCTATTCTGGTATCCTCGGTGCTGCAAAAGAAAGACATTAAAGTAATAGCTGACCAAATTTTCCCTGCTCTTCTTAGGAAATGTTTTAAAAATATCGTCCCAGAAACATCTATCCAGCGAAGCAGGGTTTGATTTCACTATATCATTGAACTTCTTCTCTTCTGGAAGGGTCCACCAGCGCCTAACATCTTCACCTACCTTATCTAAATTCCATTGGTAAAAGGCTACACCTAATTCCAGCTTAACTTTAGCCCTTTTCTCAGCAATGTGAAATCTAACACACTCAACGGAACCTTGTACATGGCAACCACATGAATCTTGCCTTCCTTTTCCGATAGGGTCCCTTTCTAAGAGTTTTGATTTTGCAGATTTTTGTGGCCATATTTGGGTTCCTAACCACTTAGAATCACTTTCATGAGTAGTGCCGGTCCATTTGGGCACTTCAGCTTGATGATTTGGTCCAAGAGGGATGTTCACTGTGGCAGGTGTATCAAGACTTGATTGTGGAGCACTTGAGTCAAGTAACTTTTTCTTGGCACGGTCTTCGGTATGCGGACTTGGTGTTCTTTGCATACGTGAAAAGATTCCATTAGATGCAGATTTTCCAGCTAAAAGTCCATTGTCACATTTGATTCTCTGTCTAAGATTGTAAGTTGCCCCAAAATTATCATCATACATGGCAGGATGCATCCTCTGAGCCTAAGAAATGGCAGAAGATAGTTTCAATTTTAGTTTCAATGATAAGTAAAAACATTTAGACAAATATTCAAGTTATCTCAAGAACCAGCTTAGATAAAGACCTCTATCATAAAATAACAAATCAAATTCTTTTATCAAGAATCAAGAACTTATCTATAAATGGTAACTACATATTAGACACTTAAGTTCGTGTTTGGATAAACAACTTAATTAAACACTTATAGCATAAGCATTTATCATATAAGTGCTTATGTATAAGTTACTTCTATGGAAAAACATAAAAGAAAGTCAAATTGTTTTCATATAAGCGCTAAGCTGTTTTCATACGCTATCCAGAAGAGCTTAAAACAATTTATGAACATGTCATGTTTCGTAAGCTCTCCCAAACAATCTTACAAATGTTTATGTTAATAGATAAACTCAAATAAGTCAATCCAAACAAATCCGTAATACAATAATGAATAACAAGTGAACCTCCTGCTGGTTCATAAATCCATTTATATTATCCATGCTTTGATAAGACAGAAAAATAAATTTGGAGAATCTTGTCCTGTCACCTGTAATGCAATTGTGTTACATACTTTATTTAATATACAAAATGGTCTCTAATTATTACTATTTCTAAGCGAACATACACACATACAAATTGACAGAGTAAATAAATATTATAAAAGACCAGGTTTGAGCCAAACTTCTATTAATTTTTTCTGGCTCATATTAAAACCAATGTGATAGACAAAATAATTTAATGGATGATATAGCACACAATTCTGAATCAACCAATGGAATCTAAATTAAATTAGCAATAATTTCATACTGAAATAAATTTTTTGAACCAGAAAATTAAAATTAGAAAATGTGAATTATGTAATAAGAAATTAATGAATTATATCCTAAAATATAAATTATTAGAGGTTCAAATGTGAAAGTTTTAAAATTTTGAATTGTGTAACAAGATTTTAATGAATTCTCATCATAAATAGAATATTAATGATAATTTTAATTTAGTGTTGTCTGTAATAAAAGAAAATTCAATTCAAATTTTAAACGTTTCACAATAATGTATTGTGCATAACATTTGGCACAAAAAAATTATGACCCGTTAAACTTTTGATGAAACTAGAGCCACAAGATAAAGTTATATATAAAGGGAATATATGGTTTTGGACTTTGGTGTAGCTTTTCTATTCCAATTTTTTTATTAAAATTTTCTATTCCAATTTACTCCTTTATTTAAACAATTTTATTTATAATTTTATCCCTCTCTACTTAATTAAATAACCGGACTTTTTAAAATATATATATAAAAGGATACCAATGTTTTGGTATAACATTTTTTGTTCCAATTTCATCTTTTGTTTAAACTATTTTATTCTTTCTTACTAATCAAATAACTGATTTTTTTAACTGTACAAAATTTTATAACTTCTATTATCTTAATCAAGAAAAGCAAAAGCAGAGAGACATTAGTGCCGATCTACACGCTCATAATCTTAAAAAATAAATGTGGGTCGAAGTAAATAGAATTGCATCACATATGAAAAACAAATAAATATTAATTACAAGATTAAGTTATGGAAGTGTACCATAAATAAAGAAAATATAAAATAGCCCACTAACAAAAAAACAACCAAAGCTAAATACCATCATTCAACAAGGAAAAAAACGACAGAAAAAAGTGTGAAATTGTGGGATTTTTTAGATAAAAGGAGAGAAAATAATAAGAACTTTCAATATTATTGATAATAACTTGAAATAAATACTAAACACAAATTGTTACAATGTATTGCTCCGCCAATAATTAAAACAGACGGAAAGATAACTCAAGGATGCCGGTAAAGTAAGAGAGCATTGCTACAAAAATGGCTTAGCTTGATAGCTGAGATGAAAACCTGAGAGAAATTTGTGGCAAGCATTCGAACAAAGCAAGGTTTGGCTTTCACAAAACCGCATTTAGAAGCTTCAAACTAATTGTATCAAAGACCTCAAAATATTTACAACGACAACAACCAAGTCTTATCCCACTAAGTAGGGTCGGCTACATAGATCAAACGACGTCATATTGTTCTATCATAGAGTATATCTCTATCTAGCTTATTAATCTCCAAGTTTTTCTTAATAGGTTCTCTTATAATTTTTCTAGGTCTCTCATTGCCTTAGGCAGTTAGATTACCGTTCATTTGATCTACTCTCCTCACTACAAAATCTAAAGGTCTCATCTCCACATGGCCAAACCACCTAAGTCGAGTTTTCACCATCTTTTCTACTATAGGCACTACTCCAACTCTCTCTAATGTTGTCATTCATAATCTCATCTCGTCTACTCTATCCAACACCCAACGTAACATCGTCATCTCTGCTACACTTATTTTATTCTCATGTTGATTTTCTACCGCCCAACACTGTCCCATACAACATAAGACGGGGCCAATGCATCTGAGACGACAGTTAACGCTAGGGATGTCAACGAGTATCCACAAGCATGGATAGTAAACATCTCCTTTCCACTCTGTTGGAAAAAAATGTTATTCGTGTCTACCCTATATCCACACCGATATCCATTGAATCGGGTATTTGGAGGATTTTGCAGTATCTACATATATCCATGGGTACCTTATTGTTTAAAAAATGCATTTTGTAAAAGAAATTGTAATTGGGTATAATTATTTCCTTCTCTTTTGACAAGACAATAATATTGACACATCAAAATATCAATGCATTATACTCTTTTACTTTGACAACAAAATATTAATACATCACTCTCTCATTTCGGTAATTTTACTAACTTTCCAATGGATACAGATACCCTGGGTATGGGTATCACATCCGCATCTGCCCCCATCAACTAGCAAACATCTGAAATATCCGTTTATTTTATCTACGAGTACCCGTTAAACTATCCCCCTTGTGCATGCAGAGGATTTTATCTGTAGATACTATGCACTATGAGGCTAGAGCACCTAAGAAGAAGCAAACAAGAAACCGCATTTGGAAAGCACCGAGAAGGAGCAACAAACAACAACACAAACTCAATGCTTCAAGAAACACACAAAAGACAAAGTTACAACAACAAAAGGAGTACTAAATTGAGACAAACATGTATAGATAGACCCTTGTAAAGGCCATAGAGTCAATGGTGAGACATGCAGAAATGGTTAGAAGGGTCGACAAACGTGCCTCAACATGCGACAGAGGCAAAGACTGGGATTTCAAATAACCAGTAATAGAAAAGGCATGTGTTGGCGCATGAACAAGACATTCAACTGAAGGTTTGGAGACATTCAAGATCGGCTCATTGTGATTTGAGTGGTGGAGGTTTTGCCCAAAAGCGTCATTGAAAAGTGCTCTAATACGACGGAGGACAGTGGCTAGTGGCGGCAATGTTCATTGAGGTGACAGGGTGACAACAACTAGGGAAATTGGGTGAGGGCAGCAAACACAACAAGGAAAGCCGCCGGAAAAGGAGGACAACACAGATAGGTGCAATCAAAAAAGCAGAAAACAACATGTAAGAGCAATGTCAAGTATCAATTAGTTATCCACAAATATAATACATTTAGAAACACACCATCCACAGTAATTATAATGCTAATGACAAAAGGACTAACACGATGCATGGTCTCAGCACAAAACAATGACATACAGCCCTACATTATATTTCAAATATCATCAACGATCTACAAAGAGCAAAGAGTTGTTTTAAGATTACCAGCCAACTGAGCTTTTCACAGTTTGATCCAAAATCTTTTTTCAAAAAGACTGCTTCTCGAAACAACAAAACCTTCTTCCAGATCTCTTCATTACGGCAAGACTTCCACTTTGACTTTTCAGGTATTGAACCTACAACAGGATCACAAGGATTCTTTGCAGTTCTAGTAACCCAACTTAGCACTTCTGACATAGACTCTCTCTTCCTCTTCCTACCAAAGCTCTCTCTATTAACACTAGAAGGATCCAATATCAAGACATCATCAACACTGTCAGCGTTGTCATCACTATCATGCCTCTTGCTTCCATCTGACAATCCAGGCATTTTGTTTACTGCATTGGATACATTCACTGCCAATATTTTGTTCCTATCCAACTCCTCCATATGCATATCGACAAGTCCTCCATTCTTAACTTTCTTGGCCGCATTAGACTCAAGATTTGCGTCCTTCACTCTATTAGCACCACACAACTTCCTCCCATCTAAATAGTCATATACCCTTTCGAGTTCAGCCGCATTCAACTTTGAATTCACACCCTTCACTCTATTAGTACCACACAACTTCCTCCCACAGTCATATACACTCTGGAGTTCATCGCCCGCATCTTCCTCACCGTAATCATCCAGCAAGAATTCAGCTTGCAACTCCATCAAACGCTCACCAAATTTAACTCTATCATCGACTAAACCACACTTAGCAACCTCACCATCAACAACATTCTTCAAAGGTGTCTCTAGAGTACTCAAATACTTACTATAAACCAGTTCAACAGATGAACCAACTTTCACACCTAATCCATATTCTTCACCAACCAAATCCCACAACCTATTTTTACAAACAACATCATAACCACCTTTGTCCTTCACCACCATGAAAAGCTTATACAAATCCAAAGGTTGCTCACTACCCAACATTTTTTAACCACAGATCTCTTTCAAAAAGTAACTGATTAAAACAACCTCCAACCTTACACCATCTAAATCTACAAAGTCAATAGTATCAGCTTCATCTTCAAAACTCTTCAAAGGGGTTTCAGCAAACTCCAAAACAATCCTGCCATGCACATCAAAATCATCTTTTTAATAAATATTCAAAAACAAAAGCATGTTATAAAAGTTCCATTTTTATCATCACCAACATACCCAAAAAAATGAAATAAAATTGGATAAAAGCATAAAATTAAAAGGCAAAAATGGGTTGCAAGCATTCATTCATAGTGAGAAATGTGAAAAGGTTACCAGATGAAAATCAAGGGTTGTAGATTTTGGAGAGAGAAAGCTTTCTCTCTCTATATCTAAACTTGTGTAGATATAGAAGAGGGAGAGTGAGGAAATTTTTTGGGTATCCCGCGCTTTGTTTCTGTGTATAAAAATGTTAAATTGACGATTGTGATTTTGGAGAGTGAAAGAAGAAAAATGGAGGGGCCAAAGTTCAAGTTTTGAACAGATGCAGACCCTATTCTTCAAAAACAAAATTCAAAAAGGGTTTTTGAAAATCTGAAAAATGATAAATTTCAGATATTAAAATGAAAATTATTTGATCTAAGAAGGTCTATGGAAATCTGAAAATGAAAATATTTTTAAAAAATTATGCCCAACCAGATCTAAATTTTCATTGAAAGTTAAAAAAAAAAATCATTGGAAAGGAAAAAGAAAAATATTGAGAGAAAGAAGGGCATACCAATGTCAAAATAAAGAGTGGAGGAGAGAATAGTTCCAAGATAATCTTGTGGTGACCTTTGGTTTGGCACAAACTATTCACCAAACTTGCCAAATACTTTTTAGTATTTATATTTAGCCCAAACCCTATTATTTTTCTTTACTTCTCTCTAGGTTAAAAGAAAGGATGAGAGAATTTGAAGAGTTTTAAAATTGAGATAAGAGGAATGGAACTATTAGGATTGAGGAATGAGAAAGAAAAAAAAAAGTCACTCCTTTTATTATGGTGTGATTGCATTAAGGAGGGTTAACTAACCATGGTTAGTATTTGACTATGGATGGGGTGGTTGAGTTAAGTTTTTTGGATAGATTTCTTAGGAAATCATGAAAACAAATTGGAATATGGATTTGTAAGGAAAAGGGGAAGTGACTCATCATCAGATCACATGTAAGTATTATTGAAAATTATGCATCTCATTCATTCTAAGATTTGTGATTTCTAATTTTTAGGAAATAGATAAGGTTAATTGAACTATAATTTTTGAATTTTTCTATTTAATTTAAATGTATTAATGTAGAAGATTTATTTTCAAATACAACTTTTATTTCTTAAGATTTTATTGAATTTAGTACAACCAATCATTTAACTATATATTATTTCTTTTATATTTAATTACATTTTAAATAAAATTTAAATTATATTACCAACGGGATTGGGTCTAGCGAAAAGGGCTAGACTTCCACAATATGATGAATGTGAATTCGAATTTTCTTTGGGAAAAGTGTCCACATTTAGTGTATGACGCATCTCGAATAAAATTATCTCATGTGGAGGAAATATAAGAGAAAAAAATTATTTTATAAATTTATTTTGATTTAAGAGTATTAGTATCCAATTTTTCTCACGGATACATAAGAATCCTCGTTTATATATATTTGATATTTTTCATAGAGGTTTGATTCTTCTTAAAAAAATAAAATTTTGAGACAATATTATCACTTTTAATATATTTATCGAATTCAAACTATTGAGAATCCATTAGAATTTTTGGATGCAAAGGATCTTTTATTTAAATATAAAGGGGGTATACAAATGACCGGTTAGGTCAGGTTTTGTGTGTCCCTTACCTGATCCCAATATTTGATCGGGCCAATTTTTAGGCCCTAATCCGTCCCTTAATTCAACCAACCCCGATTAGTTGTGGGTTCAAAAAAGACGGGACAAAATAAGACGAGGCCAAGTTAGTCCCAAGATGGGTAGTCAACTAGTAATTCTTGAACTTTTTTTTAGAAACAAAATATATATTTAAAATAACTCATAGCAAGCCACATAGGTTAGAAGAAAAATGAATACAAAGTCGCATGCAGGAAAATGATGTAGGGAAAAGGAAATTTTTTCAAACCATAAATTAAGTTAGTGCAGTGGAATCAATAATAAGGTAAAAAAATAAAAATAAAAAAACTCTGTCCTTAATGTATTTTGAGACGGGACGAGTAACTCGGAGGGTGACTCAAACCCGGTCCTTTTTTTACCTTGTCTCTGTCCTGTCTTTTTTTTGTCCTTGTATTTTTTTGGACTGGATCAGACTCATCTCGTTGTTTATGGGTCAGGTCGGATTCGTGGGATAAACTGAGTCTTGTACACCCTTATATAAAACTATAGTTGTTATTTAAAAGTAAATAATTTTTTTTTATAAATTCATGATTTATTATATATATATGAATATATTTTACCATAATTTATTGGTCAAACTTTATTACTCAGAAAAGATTATGACCAATCAGTGCTGGAGATTACACACATATTTTGTGTGGCAAAAATGCAATTAGTGAAATGCAAATAGAAATATTTGGTGCCCAAATGTTAAGTGTTAACCATTATAAGTGACAATAGACTAGGTTTTGGAAGGTATGAGTCTAGCTCACTTTAAAAATAGTCTTAATTGTATTTTTAGTCCCTTTATTTTTATTGATTTAGGAAATTGGTCCCTCTATTTTAAAAGTCGACAGTTTTGGTCCCTCCTTCCGATTTTTTAACTAAAAAATGATGATGTGAGATGGTTTAAATAGTGTGACATATGATACGACGATGTAGAATGATTAACACCCACGAAATTGGAATAAAACGCCGTAAAAACTTAGATTTCAACTTCAAATATTTTCATATTTTTAATTTAATTAATAACTTATGAATAATTAATGCATCTAGATGGTTCTACATCATAGAATTGTATGTCACGTTATTAAAAATATGTCAAATCGTCATTTTTTAGTTCAAAAATTTGAGAAAGAGACCAAAATTATCGACTTTTAAAATAGAGGGATCAATTCCGTAAATTGGTAATAATAGAGAGATTAAAACTACAATCAAGTCTTAAAAATATTTACATCATCAGAGATCATGTAAGGAGTTATTTGAGTCTAAGAAGCAATTAGGTGACAAGAGAAAATAATAATTTATTAGACTAAATGTTTGCCCTCAAAGAGTCGGTGTGGTTAATTGAGAAGAAATGATGGATCGTAATTGTGTGTGGGAGACAAGCAAATGCATAGCAAGGTTGTGAAGGAAGGAAGACATGGACTAGATTTATGTGGTGTTCAATGATGATATATTTCAAATAGGAAGGAAGGTTTGAGGATTGTGGTATAAGCATTGATAGATGGACAATTGTAGAGTAAAACTACTTTACTAGTGATTTGGAATTAGAGAATAATGATTTGGAATTAGAGAATAATGTTCAAATGTTTGGAGATTAATAGAATAATTTTGGAAAAGAACTCAATGAGTAAGTTATGTTTTCCTTAGAACGGAGTAAAATAAGTTCGTTCTTCATTGTAGAGTTACGTAAATGGAGTTCTTGGAGAGTTCACTATTGAAGTTGTGTCAAACTGTCATCATGGTTGTCTTAGGAAGGAACAATACTTTCATATTTTAATAATAATAAATTTATAACCGTTACCTTTTTTATTAATTTATTAATAATAATAATAAATTTAAGACATTTACCTTTTTTTATTAATTAGTGACGTTAACTTCTTTTTAATTTATTAATAATAATAATTTTATGACCGTTACTTTTTTTTTATTAATTTATGACCGTTAGTTTTTTTTTTTTAATTTATGACAGTTAGTTTTTTTTAC
>JBBPBQ010020321.1:4099854-4163978 GCA_037974755.1 Cicer yamashitae | reverse complement strand
TTTGTATATGAAATACATTTGCTAATTAATAGGAATAATTTGTTTTTGTTACTCTTACTTTTTCTTTCACAATTTTTGTTACAAAAGTTTCTTTAAGCTTTTATTAACAATACTTTTTTACTTATTTTTTCATCTTATTGTTTCAAACAAAAATTGTTTGTGGCAAATGGATCCAAATGAATATAATCTTCAACAATCTTTGTTGCATTTTATGCCAAATTATCATCATCCTGATATAAAAATTTAAATTTATTATTTACTTTTATCATTTTTAATTATTTATGTCATGTATTTAACATTTAATTTTTATTATTGTTATAAAAATTTAAGTTCAATTTTATTTTAAATTTAAATTAAAATAATGTATAATAATATTAATTGAAATATTTAAATTAATATTTCAAGTTATAATAAAATTAAATATAATTAAAATATTAATGTATAAATTAAAGTTGTGGGACCTAATATGGTTTTGTTAAACCGTAAAAAATGAATAAATTGCTTATAATATGGTACAGTAGGCCCTATTTAATGAACCACGTTGAGTTAACTGTTGGAGTAAAAAATGAATGAGTTGCTTTAAGATGATGTGGTACAGTGGACCCCATTTAATGAATCCACATTGAGTTCACCGTTGGAGATGTTCAGGTCACAAATAGGTAGAAAGTGTCGAATGAGATGTTTTGGAGGCCGAATGTGAAATAACATAGTGAAAGTATGTTAGTTAGCAAATAAATTATGTTAAGCAACATTATGAAGCATGGTTATGAGCCTTTGCAGTTGAAATTGTTATAAAAGTCATAAAAAGGACATGAGGATCACTACTACATAGGGACAATCTATTATAATATATTAAAACAACCTACCAAATTATTTCGTTGATAAATCAGTACTTTGTATGTCACACAGTGTTATTTGTGCCACCTCACTTTTTTTCCTAGGTGTCACCTCTTAGAATTGTTCTCCTAACCTTTTCTTCTACGCCCTTTGTTTAGCACACATATTATAATAGTTATATATGATCACTTAAAGAGCATTTAGTTAGTCTCACTATACAAGAATCTTTTTTTCGTTTCCTTTGATTTTGATCAGTTACAAAACATTTAATTAGTCTCATTATACAAGAATATTTTTCCATTTCCTTTGCTGACTCATAAGTTACCCACCACAATTTTTTGTTTATTATTTCTCACCCACATGTACATTTCATGGAGTGTTCTACAATTTCCTACCGTGGCAAAAAATTGGGATGCATCATTTTGGTAATAGTTGTATTGTAGCAGATCCATCATTCATTTAAATATCAACAATTCATGCACTATTCTTATGAAAAATATATATAGAACGATTTGGCCTTGCTTAAGAGCAATATGACAACAATTAATGAGATTTGTTCATGGCCATCATCCCCTTAGTTTATAACACTCCATACTTTTACCCTCAATTTATATCAATTTTATGCTTTTTAAATAATCAATAGTTAAATCTTCTTGTCGATTCTTCTCTTCAACATATTTTATAATTCCTTTTAAAAAATATATCTTATTGTAGCAGATCCATCATTCATTTAAACATCAGCAAGTTATGCACTCTTCTTATGAATAATATATATAGAACGATTCGGCCTTGCTTAAGAGCAATATGACAACAATGAATGAGATTTGTTCATGGCCATCATCCCCTTAGTGTATAACACTCCATACTTTTACCCTCGATTTATATTAGTGTTATGTTTTTTAAATAATCAGTAGTTAAATCTTTCAGTCAATTCTTCTCTTCAACATGTTTTATAATTCCTTTTGAAAAATATATCTTATAATTGTTTGATGTCATTGTCTAAGTTTCTATTTTTAAACGTTTTTAAGATAAGCTATACTAAAAGCAATTATAATGTTTTCTTTGTTTGTTCCTTATTAAGCTTTTATCAAATTGTCAAATGTAAAAAATTTGAACATCTTATTCTAAAACTAAATTTTCTTTACATCATGTCCACATGAATTTTCTGTATTTATTATGTCTCTGTGTTCTCTTCATGTTTTCTCAATTATCACCCCCAAATATGAATGGAAATGTGAGATTGTATAACTTTTTCGGTGACTTCTTCAGATAGATCAAAGTTTTATGTTTAGATTATTTTCTTTCTCCACTTAATTTTATTCTTATTCTATTTCCCTCTTTTTTTATCTATGTCTTTCAGCCTGATATTTTTTAACTTTTGGATACAAATCATTTTCTTTTCTTTAACTAATATTCTTTTGGAATCATTGAACACTTTCAAATTCTTAAGTCACACAACAATTTTTCTTATATGATCTTTGGCATTTTCAATTCATTTATTCTTTTAGATTTTTAGGTCAACTACATATAATGGATATAGACAAACACTACGGTTTATTTTAGCCAATAGTTTACTGTGTCAATTATCATAGCAAATTTGTTCTACCAGTCGTTCGACCATAAGCAATAATCCAGTGGCATAATGTAACACTCCAAGTTTTATAATAAACTATTTTATTAATTAAATAGGATTTTAAATAATTAATTTGACGTTAAAATTATTTTAGAATATATGTTGATTAATTTTGCTATATGGGTGCTTCCTATGATCGGCTAGTTTTATACCTATTGGACAACATGAAATAATATAAATAACAAATATTATATTTTATTATTTTATATATTTTTTTAAAAATAATAGTATTTTAGTGTAATATTTAAAAAAAAAATTTAGATAATTTTACGTGTATTTGCGCGTGAGTAATTAATGTGATATTTTCATTTACGTTTGACTTGTGTTAAGTGTGCACATAGTTATATTTTAATTATTTAGAACTATTTTCTATTTTTAGTTATTTATTTTGTGAATAATTATCTTGAGATAATAGTAATATTGTGTTTAATTTCCTTTATTTTTATATATTTGTTATGACATTGTGATTTTATATATATTTATTATAGTTTAATAATTAATATAAAGTGTTGATGTTATATTTATTTTATAATTTCAAATATTCTCTAATGATGGTAGTATTTTAATGTGAGTATTTGAAAAAAATAAGTATAATTATAGTGATTATTTTAAATATTAGAACCTTAATTATTAATGTATTTTAAAAGATTGATTAATTATTTTATTTTATAAAATATTAGTTTCGAAATATTAGTAAATTTTTTAGTAATTAGATTGTGTTTAAAAAAGTGTTAAAAATTAGTTTTTATAATTGTTGGTTTATTTTAAAAAAATAAAAGAAATGAGTAAAATGTATTTTATGGGTTAGACGGTTAGACCGATATAAGTAAAACCTAATTAAATAATAATAAACAAAAAAAAATTAATTGAAAAGGAAAAGAAAGAAAAAGTACGAGAAAGAGAGAGAAGCATGACACGCCGGAAAGATGAGGAGCGGCAGTCGCACATTGAAAGGAAAAGAAGAATATTAACACAAGTCATCAATAACTGTCCCAGAAAACTTCATCCGTTTTCGTCCAAATTTCAGTATGTTATTTCATTCATTTAGTTAGTCAATTAAACACACCTTTTTTTTTTCTTCAGATTTTTCACCATCCCAATTTCTCTATAAAATACCTGACTTATCCGGTTATAGAATTCATTATTTTGTACCGTTCTTCCTCATTGTAAGTTCGATTTGAGTGAAATCAACGTCAAAACGATCGAGTGAAAAGTGGCTATATTATCCATTGATTGTTTTTATGATTTAGGGTAAGTTTCTTTGACCCAATTTCGAAATTGAGATTTTAGAGTGTGCTCTCATATTTTATTTTGACGTTTAACAATAAAGTGTCAAGTTAGATCAGTTGAACGACAAAGAGTCAAAGAACAAAGGTTGTTTGCTTGTGGCCTTGTACTCACATGTGAAAGCTTCGAAATAAGGTAAAGGGTGAGAGGCCGTTTGAATTCATGAGTATAATATTGTGAGATGAACAGAAAAACCGTAATTCCCAACGATTCATCTGTGGCTTGCTACGTACAACAGTAGCCCTTTGAGGGATAAACTAATTAATGTGCAAATATGGAAACTGTGAGATTAAAATGTGGAATAGAAATATTTGTAAGGTGTTGATTGATTTAATTTCTTTAAATGTGTGATATTTGATATTATTGTGATATTGGGTGTCGAATGAATTTTATGTATATGTTTGATTAGATGAGTTTAAGTGATGTGATGATAAAAGATTGATGCATTGTGATACTTTTATGTGATGATGATGATGATGATGTATGATTAATAATTGTGGTGTTATAAATTTGTGATAAGTTTATGTGATGGTGTATGATTGATGATAGTGATGTTATAAATTTGTGATGAGTTTATGGGATGATGATGATGATAATGTATGATTGATGATAGTGATGTTATAAATTTGTGATGATAATATTGAAGTAACCCCATAGTTGATGAAATAGCGGTGATTCCAATTTGTGTTTGAGATGAAGGTCTTAATGAAGTATCATAGGCCAACGAGGGAAAAAAATAGATATTGAGAATTTTTTGAAGTGGAGATTATTTTGTCATCATATAGGTAAAGGCTGACAAACCTAGTGATTTATGGGAAGTACAAATGAATGAGCCTGATCGTGGCGGTATGCTGTTAAGCCTTAATTGTTAGACTTGGAGGTATTCGGGTAGGGAATGGCTAGATGACTTGGAGGTAGCACTCCAAAAATCGGGAGCTACCGTGCAACACACGTTTACCTCGACTGTCGCGTATATGTGTCTCAGGTTGAGTTGAGGAGATCTATGAGGATATGGCCAATTTGAATTGTTCGTCCACTCGGGTCGTGGCATAGTATCAAGCCTCCTAACCAAGTACTTCAGAATTAGAATGGTACCACATTGTAAAGTAGAGTCTAAGCTCACGCATAACATTGCATTTTCTTGAGATTGTTTTGTTGTGATTGATGCGTTTCAAAAGTAATAATAATTTCTCTTAGATGATTTGATGCATATTATCATGAGACAATTATTTTATTTGAGTGACTTTGATGTTATAATATGGTACTATTCGCTTAAATATTTTGATATATTGTAATGTGATTAGGATACAGTCTATTATGATTGTTTACGTGTTCTTCATACTTATATTATACTATTAACATGATTTCGAAACTCACATCCTTCGTTGTTTGTGTTTGACTGGCTTGACCCTGCGTTTGCAAAATCGCAGTTATTACAGGTTAGTGAGTCTTGAAGTTCAAGTTTGGGAGAAACCCCGCTCTGATAGGTGATATCAGGAATAAGAGTTGTAATTTGTATTTTACTTTTATTTATTTAATTAGAAACGACTTTTTGTATAAAAACCTTATAAGTACTAGTAAGTTTTTGGAATTAAATTGAGAAATGTGATATCCTAAATAACTTGTAAAAGTTTATTTTCCCTCTAAAAGAGTTTTTATCTATCCGCTGCAAAAGTTTTTAAAAAAATATGGTATAAGTTATTAAATATTATTTTGGAGTTTAGGGTGTCAGACATATCAGCACATTACTTCACACAATTCCGTTCACAGTTCACACCAATTGCTCATTCAAACAACCAATAGTATATATCATATAGAATGTCAATTTTAATCAATATTCTTTTGGTTGTAATGCATGAATAAATAAATTTAAAAACTAGCGATGACAAGATAACCCCTCAACAAAAAACTTGAAGAAGAAAATACAATATCTTTAAACAAAAAAGCTATGATTAAAAAACTAAAAGTATATTCACTCTCTATTTTTTTTATTATATCATATATTTACATGCATCTCTACGATTGAAAAACCAACAATAAAAAACATAACTCCTACTACAAACTTAATTTCATATTAAGTTACTTTTGGTAATTCATTACATATAAATACATCACATTATTTTAATTATTAAAATGTAACAACTACCGTAAATGACGACAAAATATATAAAAACATAATCATCACAACTTAAAAACTAATAACCAATTATAAATAGACAATCTAATTAAGTTTAAACCAAATTAAACAAGTAGATATTGAAACACAAATATTTTAATAAATGTTAGCAATATAATTAATAAAACGTTTAAATACTTTTAAATATTTATTTAGACATTAAAAATAGTCAATATGCAACTTTTGTATTTTTTATTATTATTATGTCGTCACATATATTTACCATAATAAATAACAATCAATCAATCTAATAAAAAACTTTGTGTTTTGTTTCTCTTATTAGTTATCAATGGATATATTTACCGTAAACATTATTTCAAAACATTTTAAAATGTGTAGGAAAAAATGTTACATTTTTTTTTAAAATTACATAACTTATATATTTTAATAAAAATAGAATTTACAATTATCAATTATATAATTTATCATTTAAATCATGGTTAATATTTTATGTCCATGAACCATGAAATGTCAATTAAATAGTACAAATTTGAAATTGTAAACAAAGTTCAAATCTAACTCGAAACGGTTGTGAAATTGTTAATTTTTTATCATTAAACTTTTATAGGACATTGTTTTTATCATTTTATATATATATATATCACCTTCTAAAAAAAATTAAAATTAAACTCCCCAAAACGCGGGTTATTGACAAATTACCAAAACGCGGGTTATTGACAAATTAGATTGCAAGTTTCGAGGAGTTTTTGCAAGGCGCCATCACGAGATTTTTGATATACTTGCGGTTGAGTTTGAGATTTATCATCCATAGACTAGTGATTAACCTTAGTAGATAATTCAGGTATTTATATATATCTAGGGGGTTATGAAATTGGGTTACCTTGGAAGTACGAGACTGATTTCTTTATCACTCTAAGGGAGATAATCTACAGAGATGATAAAGTTAAGAAAATAATTGGACCATTTGTTGTAAAATAAATGTTTAAATATGTCTTTGATCCTTGCAATTATAACATTTTTTGATTTTGGTCTTCGTAAGATTTTTTGTTCGGTTTACATCCCTGCAAATTTAGTTTGATTTTAAAATAGTCCTTCCGTCAAATTTCTGTTACAAAAACACTAACACCGTGAACATGTTTTTGGTTCACCAAGTGTTTGTGAGAATGTGTAACAGAAGTCCTTCTCCTCATTCAACATAACAACAACAATTCAATCTCCATTATCACCATCACCACCAAAAACAAATGGAAGGTACAGAGGAATTCTTTTGAAATGTGGGTACAAAGTAATTTAACAAAGCAAATAAAGGTGATCAATCATTCTCTTTGCCTGCTAGTATGCATTCTTCGTTTGATTCGATTGTGTCGGATAATGTCTATATGGATTTTCAAGTGGATGAAATGAGACAAAAGGAGGCTTCCTATGTGCCCGATGCTTCAGAAAAGACGAATTTTCTTGACAAAGAGATAAGACGAAGAAAAAATTTGTATGTGCCTGCTCTGGAAAATGTGATTTTTCGAGAGGAAGATACGGAACAAAGGATGATGAATTCTTATGTGGCTGCTGTTGAGGATACAAATTTCCAGAGAAGAGATTTGGGAAAGAAGGTTTCATTAAGAAACCAAAGGATGGGATCTAAAGGGAAACATGTTGATTTTACTTATCCTGCAAATTTCAGGCCTATGTCGGTTGATGAAACTCAATTTGAGTCGCATAATTCGAAGTCTTTAGATTACTTTGTTAAATTACTTTGTACCCACCTTTCAAAAGAATTCCTCTGTACCTTTCATTTGTTTTTGGTGGTGATGATGGTGATGGTGATGATGGAGATTGAATTGTTGTAGTTATGTTGAATGAGGAGAAGGACTTCTGTTACACATTCTCACAAACACTTGGTGGAACCAAAAACATGTTGACGGTGTTAGTGTTTTTGTAACAGAAATTTGACGGAATGACTATTTTAAAATCAAACTAGATTTGCAGGGATGTAAACCGAACAAAAAATCTTATGAGGACCAAAATCAAAAAATGTTATAATTGCAAGGACCAAAGACATATTTAAACCTAAAATAAAATACTTTAGATCAAATGACTTGTTGGGATGAAATGTAGTGTAGAAGAATGATGAAATTCAAGGTCGGCCTAACATGTTACGAGGCTTAAAATAAAACTATCACATGAGTCTTTTCAAAGTTGATAAATAAATTATTAATATTTTATTTAAAATTCATCTTGTCTCATCAATTTATAACTAATATTTTTTCAATTCATTCTACATTCGTTGGCCACTTTACTTGTAGTAGGAAGAATATTAAATAATTTGCAACAAAACAAAATGGTTTATCAAGTATTGAGAATAAATCAATCATCTTGTTTCGCGTATTTCTCTCTTGGGTAAATTTGTAAATTGATGAAAAAAATGCCTTAAAGATTCATCATTAGGAAAATATATATATCAATAAGTTTAACATGACATTTTTCTACTAATATATCTCTCAAATTTGTATTAGTATTTGTCTATTTACTTGGATCATATATGTTTTTGGTAATGGATTCTTCTAATTCACCGGTTACAAACTAATTCTGATTCCATATTTTCATTTATTTCTACAATGTTATCTTGCTCATTCAACGAACAATCATCAATATTTTTAATTTTGAATAGTCTGATACATATTTTTGAGTTGACATTTATATCTATGAAAATAGAAGCAACATAAATTCAACAAGATTAAGAATGAATGTTAGAAGCGGCAAGATACTACTTGAAATAAAAATTTCTTCCAACCAAATAGAAATGGTTGATCCTAAAACTTGAAAAGAATATAAGTACTTACTTATATGTCATCTAAATTAGAAAAATATATTAACATATGAAAAAGAGATTAATAAATTATGGCCAGTAACAAGAGTAAATCAAAGCAAGGAATTAGGAAATAGAGTCAAAGTGAAAAAACAATTGTTTTGTGGTGTGATAACAAAATTTCTTATGAAAGTTTTATTATGATATTTTAAGAGTCTTTTTAGTGAAAAACAATGTCTTTAAGTTATAAGAGATGCTTCTAACGATACATTATCCTTATCATAAACAGGTGCATCATTCTTTGATTTTAATTGAGGATTAGTACAGTCAACACAACTATCAATTAAAATAATGATTAAAATAATTAATATAGAGTTTTTATACTATATTATTGAGTCTCTGAACCGTATAAAAACTAAAGTAAAAAAAATATATTTTGGCAAGGCATAAAACAATGACTTTATGTGCCTCTCCCGAGGCTTTGTTGAAATTATAGTGTGATGCAACGATGTAAGATTGCGGTGTGTGCTTCAATGAAGTTAAGAACTCAGAGAAAAATTATTCTACTCACAATTGGAAATTGAATGTGAGTTTTTTGCAAGAAATATTTAGAGGCATTACATATTTGTGTTAGCTTTCAAACTTATTACTTCAAGTGCAAGAAAATAGAAAAGTATATAATGAGATATATGTTGTAGGACTTATTTATTAAATGAATGGAGTGTACTATTTATACATAGTTTATTCCTATTCATTCTAACTGCTCTATAACTATCTAACTAACTAATTAAGAGATTAGTTAGTTAGCTATCACATACACTTAGTATTTTAACTTGAATTACAAACTTTCAATACCAAGAACGTTCTTGGTTTATTCTGATTTTTCCAGAACATTCTTGGTTTCTAACACTTTTCCTTAATTCAAGTTTCTAAGTGATTTTACACTTAGCAATCTTCTTAACTCTTCAAATCTAGTCGTCCTCAATGACTTGGTCATGATATCAGCCAGCTGAACTTCAGTTTAACAATAGATGAGCTTTAGTCTGCATCTTTCAACTTGATCTCTTAAGAAGTGAAACCTTGTCTCAATGTGTTTGCTTCTTCCTTGAGACACAGAGTTCTTTGCAAGATTTATTGCTGAAATGTTGTCTATCATCAATGGTTATTGGTCTGCACACTTCAATCTTTAAATCTGTTATCAATGATTCCAGTCATAATGCTTGGCATGCTGCATAGCTGCCAACAATATATTCAGCCTCACATGAAGAAAGTGCTATCAGTGGCTGCTTCTTTGAGCTCCATGCTATTGGAGATTTCATGAATTTGAACACATAGCTTGAAGTGCTCCTTCTACCATTCTTATCTCCACACCAATCCGAATACCCAACCAAGTCTCCATTTTCTTGTTTTAAATCTGTTGTAAACAAAATTTTGTGCTCCAATGTGCCTTGAACATATCTCATGATTCTCTTAACTGCCACCCAGTGAGAATGCTTGGGATTATCCATGAATCTGCTTACCATGCCCACACTATAGCAAATATCAGGTCTTGTATTGCACAAGTATCTTAGGGAGCTAACAACTTGCTTGTAGAGGTTCGAATCAACCAACTCTTCTTTTACTTCTATTCCCAACTTTGCATTCACTTCAATGGGTGTGACAGCAGGATTGCAACCAACCATATTAAACCTTCTTAAGATCTCTCCAGCATATTTCTTCTAGTGCATCATCAAGCCTTCTTTAATCTCATTGAACTCCATGCCCAGAAAATAGCTTAGCTTGCCAAGTCTGTCATTTCAAACTCATCTTTCTTGATTTCCTTGAATTCTGCAATTGCCTTGCTGTTGTTGCCAGTTACCAGCAAGTCATTAACATATAGGCACAACAGGATCATTGCAGGCATTCCATTCAGTTTGTAATGCCTCACATAAACTCCACATTCCACTGTGCATTTGATGAAGCCAATGCCAATTATAAATGAGTCAGTTCTTTTGTTCCAAACAACGCCCGAATCTTTACCCTCCATCTATCCCAATCTTTTCCATCAAAATGTAGCATATGGGCTGGAAAATTTCCATTGTTTGCACTTGAACTCATCTTCATTTCACTCGTGTTTTGATCCTCACACTTCACTCGTGTTTTGATCCTCACACTTCACTCGTGTTTATCACTATGGGATCGAAAACCTCCCTTTGGATACCAATTGTTAGCTTTCAAGCTTATTACTTCAAGTGCAAGAAAATAGAAAAGTATATAATGAGATATATGCTGTAGGACTTATTTATTGAATGAATGGAGTGTGCTATTTATACATAGTTTATTCCTATTCATTCTAACTGCCCTCTAACTTTCTAACTAACTAATTAAGAGATTAGTTAGTTAGCTATCACATACACGTAGTATTTAACTTGAATTACAAACTTTCAATACCAATAACGTTCTTGGTTTATTCTGATTTTTCCAAAACATTATTGGTTTCTAACAGTTTGGAGCTCGCTTTGTTGGATGCAATAATTGTAAAGGTCAAAATGCATGAAGTGGAATGCGAGCAATAAAGAAGGATGGAGAAATTCAAAGACTTAAGTTGGGTTTACGTTTCCCGTAAAGCCATTTTAAGAAAGCATTTGGTCTTAAGGGATTTTCTTGAATTGGTATTGGAAGGACAATTTTTGAAAACGCGTTACAAAATTTGAGAGTGAGGAAATAATTGATAGTTATAATCAAAGTGGTGCAGCGGAAGTGTGGTGTTACCTTGGTATAGGGAATAAATTGCATTGACAATGTCTGTATCAGCTCGACCCCACCAACTGACATTGTACTCACAATTTTCTCGTCTCTCTTTGCCCCAATAGCTCAATTGATAATGAGAATGAATGACCTGTTAACTTAATCGCTAGGTTCTGAAATTCAATTCTCACAAAAGGTAAAATCTCGCTCCAATGGTGGGAAAGGAAGCAAGAAGATCACCAGTATGGTGTTGATCAGAGGGGTCAGACTTTTACAACGTCCATACTTTAGGTACGTTACATTTCGTAGCAAAATTTCTTTTAAGAGGGTAGTAATGTAACACCCCAATTTTTTTGTACCCTTGTAGCTTTGATCTCATTCAAGATTTTGATATTTCATTTCTTCATATTTTGATAAGTCTTGATGTTCTGAACATTTTATGTGTTTGAAAATTTTTCATTTGAACCTTAGAGAAAACAAAGAAACCAACGACTAACACTATTATTATTCATGATCTTCTCATCCTCGTTTTGTTGCAATTGTAAATTAGCGAGTTTTTTCTTTACACATGAGTTGAACCCAATACCTAGGAAATAATTACCACAATTCCACCACTCTCACTACTAATTGAACTCTTAGAAATGCAAATGTAGATTTCAATTCAATGGATTTGGATGACGATGATCCTTCTGTTGGTAATGCTACTCTTGAAAGCAATGCAAATGCTGATGGGTAATATTGGGACCTTGGAATGTAGAACTTAAAATTATTGAAAGTTTGATATTTTATAGACACTTTCAAGTTATTAGAACTTCAATATTTTGGGTGTATTGATAAAAAAAATTATATTTTATTGTTATTTGTGAGGGAAATTTCCAAAATATATTTGGATTTCTCTAATAGTTATATCAATGTAGTAAAATTAACTAACTTAATGTACCACTTGGTCAAGTGGTTGCAGTGTTTGGATTTAATACATCTGTTAACCATCAAACCGATGCATCTGTTAAGTTACTAAGGGTTACAAACTTTTTCAAGAGTTGTTTTCTTTCACCAATTGGTATGAGTTTCTCTATAAATAGATACATTTTAGAGGCAGAAAAAAAAAAGATGATTTTAGTGTTTACATGAGTCAAATTGCTGTCAAAAATATTTCTGAGTTATTTCTTATTTTCTCTAGTGCACGAGAGTAAATGAAGAAACTTTATTCTATAAGCTATCATTGATCCATAGGTTTGATGTGAATGTGTAATTCACTTAAAGGATTCCAAAGTATCCTGAAGGAGATTCGCCGGTTAACCCGTTTGCATCCAATATACATAGATTGGTGGAGACGAATCGAACCTAAAGAGTATTGTATCTTTTATTTTGTGTGTGTGTTTATGTTAGATTTAATACGTGGAATTAGATCAACACATCCACGTCTTAAATAAAAATTGTTGTACACGAAATTGTTATAAGTATAATTGATAATTTCATATTATATGTGCATGATATAATTGAGTCCATTAGTGATATGCACAAGTTTTACACTGTCATTTAATCATGTCTGATTATGACGATATTTGTTAAAATATTAATTTCTTATGATAAGAATATGATTGAATGACTATGTAAACGTATAATTGTTAACTCTATAATTTTACTAATACAACTAATATGTTTCCCTGGTTGCAATAACCATAAGAACTGTTAGTTTTAGAGAAATTTCTCTCTGTAAATCTATTTTTTCCTACAACTGATGCACCATACAACAGCGGTATATGATTCAAGTTATTTACCTGTACTCTGTATCCCCCTTTGTAACCAAGAAAAAATCCAAGGGGAAGTCCCATAAGATAATAACAAAATAGATTAATGTAAGCTACCAAAGTCTGCCATCCTCCTCCTACAGCAACACCTGCAAGAACATAGAAGCTTTCATGATTTCCCTATTGCAAAAGAGCGCGCACTCATGCACGCGCGCACATATACTTACATTTTGATTTTCTATTTACCTGATAAAACTGGCTGAACACTATTTAGAATCATGGTTATACCAAGAAGAGATGCTAATTTAGAAACTGCCTTTTGCATATCTTTACTGTCAGTGAAAATGACAGCAAAGTGATAATTTCATATTATATGTGCATGATAGCATAAAAGTAATTGTTTCTTGTTTATCTTGACATTAAAGAATAATTTGGGTATATATTTTAAAATTATTGTAAGTTGACAAATGTTCATGGATGCTTATTAAATATAGTAAAAGATAGAATGATATAAAAATTTATGTATGTGATAATTGAGATGCTTATTAATTGTATTGATACAATGTGAAGAGATTAAATGGCAAAAGTGTGATGTAGCTATGTACATGAATCCATATTTATAGTTTATTAAAGTTGAAATGAATCTTGCAATTCTTTGATGAAAGAGGTGACAAGGATATGATGTCTTCGAATATGATGTTGAAGTCATTGAAAACATCATTAAAAATACGCTCATATCTAAATAATCACCAATAGTGGAAACGATCAACTCACACTTGAGTAACATCAAGTCTTGAGTTCAATGATGAAAGTACACTAATAGAGTGATTGAAGTACTTGACAATAGATACATCCCAAAGGGTAAAAGTACTTGGACCATAAAATAAAAGTGGTAGGATGATATCTCCTCTTAATAGACATATAACATATATTTGCTGGAATGTATAACTATGGGTGCATTTTTGATATAGTCCACCTATATGAGAATGAAGTGGGATGCTTCATAGAGTTCAAGAGTTTAACTCTTAAATTCTCATGAAAATGATATGAGACACAAAACCTTATCAAATGTGTCATCTTTATAATCCGATCAATGGTATCGAGATTTCATGTGTGAGTTATACACACTTGTTCTAATAAATGGTTTGTTCAAAGCTTGTCTACCAATCTATTCGGGGATGAGTAAAAACACAACTTACTAAGTAATGGTTCAAATTGTAAGATGTCTTTAACTGAAACCATGAAATTTCTGGAATAACAAATTTATATATTTTGAAAATGATGGGGATTGTGAGGGAAATTTCCAAAATATATTTGGAATTATGTAATAGCTATATCAATAAAATTAAATAACTTAATATATCACTTGGTCAAGTGGTTGCAATGTTTGGGTTTAATGCATTGTTAGCCATCAAACCAATAGATTTGTTAAGTTACCAAGAATTACAAATTTTTTCAAAAGTTGTTTTCTTTCATCAATTGGTATCAGTTTATTTATAAATAGAGACACTTTAGAGGCAAAAAAAAAGATGGTTTTAGTGTTTACATGAGTCAAATTTATATCAAAAATATTTATGAGTCGTTTCTTATTTTCTCTAGTGCATGGGAGTAAATGGATAAACTTTCTTCTATAAACTATCATTGATATAAGCTTGATATGAATATCCAATTCACTTCAAGAATTCCAAAGTATCATGATCCAAAGTATCTTGAAGAAGATTCGTCGGTTAACCCGTATCTAATATACATAGATTGGTAGAGTCGAATCGAACCTAAAGTTTAATGTGATACACATACTTTAAAATTTATTTGTGCAATCTTTATTATCATTAATTTCATCTTTTTCTTATTTAAAATTTGCAGTATATCTTCAATAAAAGATAACATTATTTGGAGATACTTATATGTTTTTATGATGGAACAATTGACGAATTGATGTTTTCAAATGATTTTCTTAATTATTAACACGTTTTTAATATTTCAATTTTTTAATTTAATTTTTGTAGATTTTGTTTACTCTTGTTCACATCCTTTCACCTAAGAAAGAAGTGGTTTTTGGTATTTCATTAGCATAAATCAATATACTCTCTCCAAATTTAAAACACTTTTCATTTTACAAGATGCTTTAATTTTTCACTTATGTATAGAGTTAAATTACAACAGTTCTTTTCTCATTCTAAATTCTAAATCATTTCATTTGCTTACAATTTTCTTCCTATATAATTTTTATATTATTTAAGTGTAATTCTCCTTTAAATATGTGTTTTGTTATTGATTTATTCCTCCGCTTTTGATAGTGTGTGTGGTAATCATTAAATTTTGAACAAATGCATAGTAATAAGTAATCATTCAATTAAAAGAATGTCAAAAAATTTAATACGAATATATAAATAAATCTAATAGCATTTGAGATTTTGTTGACTTACTCGATTAATAACTAACTGTAAATTTCAAATGAGGAAGTCTGAAGGGACTTTAAAAGCTTGTTTTTATTACACGATTAAGAAGAATTTACATACATACAAAATTACACTTTATTACATACAAATGAACATTTTTGTCACCTAGTAAAAATACACAAAATTTGCAATGATTTGAATCTTTTGGATTTCTACATCTCACTCATTTCTGATTCTTGTCCAGTCCATTGCTTCATTCTTTCTGATGCTTGCTCCACCTGAATTTTTTTAGTTGTAAGCATTCAATATCATCAATTTCAAATTCTAGTCAATTTGTTTTATTTGATCAAATAATGATCACTATGAAAAAGCACACAATTCTTACCTCTTTGTTCCAATTTGTTTTATAGATAATATACACCAAGATGCCTGTCTGCAAAACTGTCCCACATATCATTCCAATCCAAATACCCTGAAACAATAAATACTTTCCATCACTAAGGATTGATAAAAGAGTTAAATAAAGTTCAATCACATAAGTTTTTTAAAATTGAGTCCATTAGTGATATGCACAAGTTTTACACTGTCATTTAATCATGTCTGATTATGACGATATTTGTTAAAATATTAATTTCTTATGATAAGAATATGATTGAATGACTATGTAAACGTATAATTGTTAACTCTATAATTTTACTAATACAACTAATATGTTTCCCTGGTTGCAATAACCATAAGAACTGTTAGTTTTAGAGAAATTTCTCTCTGTAAATCTATTTTTTCCTACAACTGATGCACCATACAACAGCGGTATATGATTCAAGTTATTTACCTGTACTCTGTATCCCCCTTTGTAACCAAGAAAAAATCCAAGGGGAAGTCCCATAAGATAATAACAAAATAGATTAATGTAAGCTACCAAAGCCTGCCATCCTCCTCCTACAGCAACACCTGCAAGAACATAGAAGCTTTCATGATTTCCCTATTGCAAAAGAGCGCGCACTCATGCACGCGCGCACATATACTTACATTTTGATTTTCTATTTACCTGATAAAACTGGCTGAACACTATTTAGAATCATGGTTATACCAAGAAGAGATGCTAATTTAGAAACTGCCTTTTGCATATCTTTACTGTCAGTGAAAATGACAGCAAAGTGATCTTTTGTCATTAGAATAATGCCTGCAGATACTATTCCAATGATGAGGGACTCAATAGCTGTGACAACAACAGAATATTTTGCAGCTCTTGGGTGTCCTGATCCAAGTTCATTGGAAACTCTTACACTGACAAAACAAAAACAACAACAAAATTTATTCAAAGAAGTTGTAAGAAAATTTTTACACTAAAATGGAAAGAAAAAAAGTATCAATCATAAATGAAAAGTTTACCTGATAGCTGCATTGACCCCTATGAACAATATGCCTTCCCATCCATTCACATTCATGCTGATAAAAGAGAAACAGAACTAAATCAGTAATTTAAGTGTATATAAGAGAATAACTTGAAGTTTGTGTTGTGTGAAAGTATATGTAATCCAAGTTATCCTCCGCACACAACTGTGAAGATTAATCTGTCAAGATAACTAAGATTCATTTAAGGGTTGCTTTCTTCTTACATATATTTTTTGTAAGCACCGGCACGAGATCAAACCTATGACCAAATGGTTAATTGACTCAAACAACTACTACTTGTGCTACACCATGCTGGTAGCTTCATTTATATCATGAATCATAAGGTAAAGTAGAGTTGATTATTAGGTGTAATCTTACCATATTGAAAGTGATCCAACAGCAATAATTGGATTATCCAAGTGTCCAGTGAGAACAATCAAGGTCATAAAATACCAAACCTCCAAACAAAGCATAATAGCTGAAGCAAAAGACAATTTCATAAACCCCCAAAGATCCTTAAAAGCTAACCATGACAAACCCCTCCAACCTTCTTTACACCAACCAACAACATAAGCCATTTGAGCCAAAGCAATTCCCCAAGCTGATATATCATAAGCTGCAGCAGCACCAGCTGTACCCCAACCAAGCACTTTAATAAAAAGTATAAGAATCATAACATGAATAATGAGGAATATGAAACCCAACCATGCCAAAATTCCAACTTTGCTTTGTGCTTGCAAGAATTTTTGGGCAGGGAAATTTATGGCTAATGAAAATAACTGAGGGATGGATTGAACAGTGAATACTCCAGCAAGTTCTGCTATGTCAGGTTCTTGTCCAAGGAGTATTAAGATTGGTGTTGAATAAAGGTAAAGTGGCATGATGAGAAAACATGCACCAAATAAGATTAGGATTGAACGTTGCATGTAAACACCAAGCATTTCTACTTGTCCTGCACCATATGCTTGTCCACATAGTGTCTCTAGTGCACTTGCCATGCCAAGCTGCAAGTTTTTATACAAAAGTTTAAGGCCTCATTTTCAAACTTACATATAATTTCAAGGACTAAAAACGAAAAGTGTATATCTGTAGAGACTAAAAACAAAATATTTTTAGAAGGACTAAAAGCAAAAAAAAAAAACCTATATTTATGGAGATTAGACATATATTTAAACCATATTCTTACATACTATTATACTATACTCCGACTAAAACATATTCTATTGGCCTATATTTGAAAATTGGGAAGGCTTTTTATAGTTACCTTTAAAAAAGAACATCTAGTAGTAATTAGCAAGTGGAAGTCACATATTCATGTGAGGAGTTTTAAGTTGGTTGTTTGAAAGGTAAACACTGCATGCCATTAAAAAAATCAATGAAAATAACCATGCAAGAAAGAATAGCTCTATAACACTTACATTTTTTATTGAAGGTGTGTCAAATGTTCTACACGACACCAATACAATATCAACACATGTGATTTATTGTGATTATATTGAATAAATTAATTTTTTAAAATTATCATCAGTGTGAACATGTTGGTGTCAGTGTCATGTTCGATATTTGTATCTGTATCTATGTAAATGCTTCATAAATGAATAGTCTATGAGAGTATAAAATGTACATGAGAAATGAACCAAAAAGACAATAGAAACTAACCATGAATCCAAAAGAGAAGTTTGAAACAACAGATAGAGAGATAGAAACTGATGTGAGTTCCAAATTACCAAGATGTCCAACAAATATATTTGTAAAGGTATTAATTGCATAATTGCATAGTATACCAAAACAAATAGGGCTTGCAATAGACCAAAGTTTTGAAGATTCAACAATGACAACATTTTTAACATCTTGAAAGTTATTTATTCCTGTGTAATCACCAACATTGGTCTCAATGAGACCTTCAGGAGCATGATGAAGCTCTGTTGTATCCATAGAAGATGAAGTAGTTTGAAACAATGGTGCCTCTCCCTTTGATATGTCTTTATTAGGTACTGTCTCAGCAGAGGGTAAGTCATTGCTCACCTCTGCTATGTTTTCTTCATTTTCTATACCTATTTTTGCTGTTTTCTACGAACCTTTTAGTGAAATGAAACACTTGCATGCAAAAGTTGAAGTTTCATGCAAAAGTGAAAAAGAGGATTGAAAAGAAGAAAAAAAAAGGGTGTTTTTGTTTTTATGAACTAACTTCAACCGTTTGTTTCTTTGGTGAGAGAAGAGATTGAAGGATTTTTAATTAACTTTTTTTTTTTCTTTCTATAATGTAGGATAGCCGTGAAATCATTTAAGCCAAGAAAAGTTATGACTAAGTCTCCTCCATTATTACCTCACCAAATCGTTGTTAAATCTATTTCTTTGTAACACCATTGCTTAGTGGATAGTCTCTTAACACCAAGATTCCTGCAGCAGGAAATATAACAAGGAAAAAAAATATTAAAAATAAATAAATTAGAGGATAAAATCATATTGTCTAAGAAACAATATTATCATTGCATAAATAAGTATTTAAACGTATAAATTAATCTCAGCCATTGATTTAAGAGGAACACTATTTATTAATGTGTCGCATATTTAATGTTTGGAATCCAAATATGGCCACATACACACATATGTTTGAATTTTGGAATATACACAAAATGAAAGAGGGTGGTGTTAATAGCAACTCCGTAGAAATTATTGAACAATAAATGGCAGCAAAATTGTTGAATGAGTAAGCTGTACTCTGATGATGGAGTACATTAGAAGCATAGATAGTGGACATGTGTTTTTTCCGATGAATTTCAGTATTTGTTTACTTTTCAAATAAAATATGTAGCTATTATAGTTTTATCAAATTTCTAACCAAATCTTTATACTTTATTTATTTATTCAAAATATCTCTATTAATCTCAAGGACAAAATCTTTTAAATATAATAAAATTTATTTTATAAAAAAAGTCCATGCACTACCGTTGATTGACACGTGTCATTGCTACCATTTTATAAAAAAGATAATATGTAATATATAAGAATTTAATTTATATACAAAAGTCATTGTAAACAAATTTTACATTGTCAATCAATCACAATTATTAGATCATTAATAATATTTGACTTTTGTCATAATTACTTATAAAGTCACTCATATAATTAGTCGTCATTTGTTTACATAGACTGTGCGTGAAAATTAAACTAAATATATAATTATAAATAAAATATAATACACAATAAACTATGGACTCTATTTAAAAACAATTTGGCAGATAGAAATCAGAAATAGCTACTAGTTTGATGAACTTCTATTATATTCTTTGAATGCCTAAGATATATACATACTTAAAGCAAACATGATTTACAAGTCCAGTATGCTCCCCCAACTCCCCAAATAAAAAGAAAAGACAATAACATACAAAAGAAATAAAAATTGATTAAAAAAAAATTTGGAAAACAACAAATCAACACAAGGAAAAGTGCAAAAAGCCATCTCTGAACATGAATTGTGGCATCAAGAGATAGAACTGCTGCATTCTTCAACTATAATAATAGCCAAATTCCAAATAAAGGAATTGCATTCAGACACAAGCTATATGGTATAGTATTCTGTCAAATTCTCATTCTTCTTCTTAGAGAGTGATTGAGCCTACTAAAATAATGATTTTGTCATCGTATCGCGAATAGAATATGAATCTGCAGCTACCAACATCTAACCAGGTTATCATACATTCAACTTCTTCATCTATCTTTTCCATATATATAGCAAGCTTTGATTTTAAAACAATCAAACTAATTCATTGTCTGGTCAAAATATCAACTCCTGTAATATCAAAGGAAAACAAAAACATTTCAATAAAGCTCAACATTGTCAATTTATAAGATAAAAATGTATTAGAACAACAACCCTGGTTCAAAAATAAAAAAACAGCTACGAAAAATGCAAACAAAGAACACACATGATGACAAGATTTGATCACATAGTATGACAATTGTGCCTGTGTTCCGATTGCAGAGTGGCTACCATGATTTTCTATTATTTAAACTTAGAGTTACAAATTACAACTCGTGTTTAAATACTACAATTTAGTTTACAAGATTACTCCTAAGCCGCATTGTAGAGGAAAAAGATAATGGTGAATTAGCTAAGACAAAAGGGTAGGGGGAACTACATTTTTTCTTCCCTCTTCAATTGTTTCAAACCCTATTCTCTATATTTTGTGAACAACCCTCATAAGACTTAAGAGTGACGTAAGCATGATTATTGTATTAAGGAAAACAAGTCTAAGGCACTCCTTTGTAAGTTAAAATGGAATTGTTGCAAAAGCCAAACCTGGTCACATATAGGACAGGAGTCACTTCTTTCCATCCACTCAAGAATGCAAGATAAGTGAAAATGGTGTTCACATTTTGTCAGATTTTTAGGATTCTCGTCATCATATTCTGCATTGAAAATGAAAAATCTCAAATGATTGTTTTCAATATACTAACAGAGAGAGCTTACTCCTCTTTGTGCAATAATAGGCTGAAACACGGAAAATCTAACACTTAAGAAACTACTATACCTTCAAGACAAATTGGGCAGACATCCTCTTCTTCTGTCACAAATACTTGAGTTCCATTTGATTTTAATAGTTCTCCCTTCTTTGGAGATAAAGGTGTAGATTTGGCTTGAGCTTTACAATCTGATTCTTCAATATCATCGCGTGTAATTGAAGTTTCAAAACTACTAACACTAACTGTTTCTCTGCCAGACTCGGAATCTGTTGACGCAGAACCTCCTAAGACACTATCATAAGGCAAAGGCGCAGGAGGAGACCGGAATGTATCCGGTATGGATGCTTCAAGGTTCATTCCAACGAGAAATCCAGCAGCGAGCGATGCAGTGGTGCCATCATTAGAGGTTAAAGACCCGCGCTCTTCAAAAGTTGGTGGACACTGAAACCGGAGGTTTTCAGGTTTTAAATTATAAGAACTTAACAAATTAAGATAAACCATAATCTAAAACAATAAACTAGTAGCCAGACCAAATTATTTTTCTAGAAGTACTTATTATTAATTAAAGTGACATTAATGACCATTTGACAACCTTCAGGAGGATTTGAACTCCATCCCTTGAGGTTATAAGTCAAACTTTTACCACTGAACTAACACATCATGGACAAAAGTACTTAAATTTGAAGAGAACGATGAAAAGGCGACGATGATGGAAATGAAAATAATGGAGTGAGATTACTTGACAGATTGGTAAAGAGAGGATGGAAAACTACTTACATAGTAATAAACTGGTGTTCCTTGCAAATGATGTTTTCTGGCAGAACAACAGCAACCTCCCATTTTCCACCAGTTCTTTCTTTTGGTTACTTAATCAAAACTATCATTGATACTTTTATTCCAGTTTTCTATTTGTCTTCAAAAGGGGATCATATCAGAAACCACCAGATTTTATTGGTTCAGTCTGCTACCACACAAGCCTAAAAATAACATCGATGATTAATTCACAATTTCATATAAGAAACAAACTTAAGAATTTCAAAAAGCCACAATGATATTAAAAGAAACTTTAAAATATGAAACCAAACATAAAGTATACAATTAGAGGGTAATTGAGTAGGAAAGCCCTACATTTTAAAAAATGAAATAACTTGATTTGGAGTAAATAACTTTTAAAATCTACGTATTTTTGGCTCTTCTAAGTGAGCAACTAACTTTAGAGTGTAAAGTGAATATGCACATGCATAACAAATCATCAATAGTGAAATAATATTCCTTGATTTTTTCCCACTTTACTAACTACAAAATTTAGAGGAGTTAAATCTCATATTTTTATATTAGAGGAAGAAATCAGAAAAAAAAAATTACATTCATTCCTTGGCAAATTTGGGTTTGAGAAACTTCACCATTCACTGCTTTGAAATTTACCTTGATTTAATTATTTTAACATTCTTTCTAGAGTTAAAATAAGGGGAAAGAAATATCATTCCTCATTAATTCAATACATGTTATTTATGTCTTCAAAATCATAATCAAATTAGTCAACCAGAGGAATTCAATCAAATTATCAATAATAACATACCAAAGGCACATAGCTTATAGATTATAACAGTTGCAATAGACAAAAAAAAAACATATCTATGATGAATATATGTATTTCAACAAAAAAAAAATCATTAACATCCCAGTTACATATTACTAGAATAAGCATATAAATTTCAACAAAAACTGCAACTTTACAAACAGAAAACAATCAACAAAACCAACAACATCAAAAAACAATAACCCTTTTGAGAGAACAAGAATTGGGTGAAGTGGAAAAAATCAACAGAATCAAATTGAGAGCACAAAACCCTATCTGCAAGGCCCAAAAGGGTGGCTAAAAACACAAGTGAGTTAGCAGTTACAATTCATGAAAATTGATAAAGCTAAGAAGAGAAAAAAAAAAAAAAAAAAGTTACCTTTATGGAAGCAAGAGAAGAGATGAAGAGAAAGGTGGGAAATTGTTGGTTTGTTGTGGAATTTTGATGCTTGAAGGTGGCTATGGTTATGGCTATGACTAATGACTTTCTATCTTTATATAAATTTAATAAATATAATACCATATAATAATATAAACTTTTCAATATTCACATTTTAGTTCAATGTTAAAAGTTTTTTTTTCCCAATGTTTTTAATAATTAGAGTCGACTTAAATATACGTAAAGTTTAACAAACAATCATATCAATTAAGATTTAAATTCAATGATTTTAATAAATATTTAATCATTAAATACTTAATCACGTCAATCATTTAAATTAAATTTTAAAAATATTATTTATAAATAGAATTCATTAAATACTTAATCACGTCAATCATTTAAATTAAATTGTTAGTTCCATAAAGTTTAAACACACAAAAAAAAGTTACATATTTATTATAATGACATTTATTATGAAGAAAGATGAATAAATAAATTAATAAATAAGATATCTGATTAAGAATATTTATTAAGGAGAATGCAATATATATTTAATTAATATATAAATAAGCATTAAATTATATTTTTTAAATATAATAAATGTGTTTTTCAAATATAATAAATGTATATTTCAAAATTATTATCTAGAATTCTTGTTCTCTCATTTTTTTTTTGGTACGATAGATTACAGCTTCCAAATAAATACAATTACAGTTTTCTATATTATAAAATAGACTAAATATCACCCGTGGTCCCTTAACTTAATTTCGATTAACGATTTAGTTATTTTTTTTTTCCGATTGGATCCATTATGTTTTTAAATAATTTCAACGTTACCCTTTAAGTGGGGTTCCGTTAAGAAAAAGTTAAAAACCTCTAGGAACGATTGTCACTGATCTGAGATGTCTAAGGAGTATAAATACATCATAGTTTCAATTTTAACGAATCAATCATACTACCAAACTTATAACAATTTGAACATTTTTCTGAAATATTTCCAAAATATAAAGGGTAATTTTTTTCTGAAAACGGAGGAGAGATTTTTTAACTTTTTTTTCACGGAACCCCCACTTAAAGGGTAATGCTGAAATTATTTAAAAACATAAATGACCAAATCGGGAAGAAAAAAAAAAAGATAAATGACTAAATCGCTAACTGAAATTAAGTTAAGGGACCACGGGTGGTATTTAATCTATAAAATAAAATAAGACAGCTTTCTATTAAGGTAATTTTATTAAAATTAAGGCTAAATATCACCCGTTGTCTCTTAACTTAATTTCAATTAATGATTTAGTCCTTTATTTTTTTTTTCCCGATTCGGTCCTTTATATTTTTAAATAACTTCAGTTTTACCCTTTAAGTGGCCATTAAGAAAAAATTAAAAAATTATTCATCTGGATCATTGCATATGTTCATCAAAACTCTAGGAACGATTGTCACTCATCTGAAGTGATGTCTATAGAGTATGAATACCTTCATAGTTTCAATTTTAACGAATCAATCCTACTATAAAACTTAAAACAAATTTTGAACATTTTTCTGAAATATTTCCAAAACATAAAGGGTAACTTTTTCTGAAAACAGAGCAGATATTTTTTAACTTTTTTTTAACAGAACTTCATTTAAAGGGTAATGCTAAAATTATTTAAAAACATAAAGGATCAAATAGAAAAAAAAAATAAAAAATAAAAATAAAATAAAATAAAATAATATAAAAAACTAAATTGTTAATTGAAATTAAGTTAAGGGACCACGAGTGATATTTAGTCTAAAATTAATTTTACTAACTTTTTATAAGTTTTTGTTGTTGTAATTTTTACATATATTAAGAAATAAAGAAAAATAGGTAACATGTTTTTTTTTACCAAAGTTAATAAACGTAAGTGTCTATTTTATATATAATAACTATCTTTTTGGATATATTCAACTCTTAACTTTTTATCATTTGTATAATCCTAATTAGAACTATATTTGAAAAAGAAACGTATTTAATAATTTGAAATAAATGTTATACTTATAACCAAATTTCTTCGGAATAGAGAGTATTTAATGATATTTATTATGTTCATTTATTTACTTCCTCCATCTTATAATAACTAGCTATTACTTCTACACACACAAAATCTTTATAAAAAAAAAACAGTTATTTTTAGTTTCAAATACAATTCTAATCGATTTTTTTTATAATTTTTTTGGCAGAATGTTCATTACCTTTAGTATTAGTTTTTTTAGGGAATTAAATAGGTGTTTAGTTATAGGTGTTTTTTAGGGAAAATTAAATAGGTGTTTAGTTGAAGGAGATGATAAGAATGCATTAATTTTCAAATAAATAATGATTCAATAATAATGTTTTAAAATGCTAAGCTTCCTTGGAGGATGTAGGGTTATGTTTTGTTTTGTCTTCTTCCAACGTGTATCAAAATAATAAAGTATGAAAATGACCTTGTTGAACTAGGCTTTTCTTGTGACTTTATTTTAACCAATTTATTATGTTTAACTTAAAAAGTATCAATTTATCATACGTGTAATGTAAAGCTTTTAGGAATTTTAGGACTCATTTTCATTTTTGTTCTCCATTACGTAACACTTTAATCTTATTATGGTGACTTTCATACCTCATGCTTTGTGGAAAATATTCTTTCCATTATATTTTAGGTTCTCCACTAAGGTGAATTGGTAGGTAATAAAAGACTAATTAATGGTGCATGTTCTTTTTGCTGCTTTTGTTTTACCCATTTTCCTTACATATGCAACTGAGGAAATTACCACAAAACCCGAAAGTTAACTCAAAATGTTTCTATTATAGCTTAAGCCTTTGAGCCAAAAGCTGCTGAATTTAAGAGATAAAAGACAAAGGAATTAAATATGGGATTAATATTACAAAAATTCAAAATCTTCTGCTTGATACCATTATGCTATAAAAAGATATATTAAAAGATAAAATGACACTTATGCTTATTAAAAAAAAATACACTTATTTTTGAACAAAATGATCTTATCTTATTAAATAAAAATTTAATTGAGTTTGTCGGTTTAAAGAGTTTTTACAGTGTCAATTCATCGCAATCATTAATCACTCACATGATTGATCATAATGTGTTGATTATTTAAAACTTTTTATATTGTAAGTTAATAAAAATTAAACTCATTAAAAAATACCAAAGATATATTTTTTTTTTGTAAACTAAAGTATTATTGGTACACATATTAACCCCTTGAAAGTTTTAAGGGACTTTAAAGAGGCTAAAAATATGTTTACCACCACATATAAATGAATTTTTTATTTTTTTTAAGTTAAAAAATTATTAAAATGAAAACGAAAACAATCAAGGACATAAATATAAATCATGCAAGTTCTCTAGCTCTAGGGAGGAAATTATATTTATAGTGTCTGTATTTTATTTTTCTTACCTTAGAAATCATTTCCACAAAAGGTTCTTCATTGACAGTAGACCGGTGTGCTTTGTTAGCGTCTCTATCCTTAAATAATCCTAAACCCTTCAAAATCTTCAAACTATGAACAATCATGAGATGTAAATTATCGTTAGTAACAATAATTTTGGATAAGTCTTACTCGATATCATATTCTTTGAATGTAAATTAACTTCCGAAATAGAAGAAATTTGATGGTTATGAATATCGTTCTCCTTTAACATTTCATCACTTCAAGAACCAACAATACACATATCTAAATATTTATAATCACCTTATAGATGTTATGTGGTAACTGCATTAGATAAGTTGGAACCAAAAATCTCATGAATTACATTTTTAGGACTTCGTGTAGCCTGGAACTCAAATTCCTAAGGTGTCTCTCAAATGATTTTTCATTCCTCTAAATGAATTAAATCCAAGTCAAAAGTTTTTTCACAATTTTTAACAATTTTTTTTCCTAATATGAAATAGATTCTTGAACAACAGTGGTACCACCTAGTTCAACGTTGGAGATATGATCAACAAAAGGGGAGGTAACAACACAATAAATATTGTTACCCTGAATATATTTGTTTGTACTTTCAGATTCAACATTATCCAGAACAATATTTTAAAAGACATACTTTTTAACCAACTTCTTTATTGCTGCAATATCTTCAACAAAGTGAATTATTCCATTATCAATATGATATTTTCAACATTTATATATGAAATCCTCGTTGATTGTCTATAATCAAATTAATTGCTATCTCTTGTTCAAGGACAATATATTGAATTTTTTTTTTTAAAGAAAAATAAGTTTCATTCAAATGAAAATAAGAATAGTACAAACAAACTCATCATGAGTTGGAACATTCTCCATCCACATTTTGATATCAAACCTAATTAAAAAAGCAAAAAGTATGCCAACAATACACATAAAGATTTCATAAGCCAATGAAAGATAATCAAACCAAAACATTAATCTTAACAATTAAACTAATTTTTTCAACATATGATCAATGGTCAAAAATAATGCAAGATCCACGATCTTTAATTCAATCTATCTTCGAAAAAAAAATATTTTGTGGTGTTCGCTCATATCGACTATAAGTGATCTTTGACATGACAAATCCAACCACGTGTTGACAAGTGATATGTAAGGCTGACAGTGTGTTGAATTTTGTGATAGCCTACATAACCTCTTACTTAAAATATAATACCGACAAAACGAGTCTTTTGCATTTGGAAACACCGCACTTAGACAAAAAACACACGACGCCACACCATGATGACGAACAAACCAAACGACGCAATTAGGCGAAGAAATCAAAAATATAATACAAGAAGAAAAAAAACTAAAACTACGTGGAAAATCACTTATATAAATAAAATAAGAGAATAGCATAACTTGCACGAGTATTTTAGACTAAAAAAATAAGAAAAACCTTTGTTATTTATGATATAGTATTAGTGAATTTCAATTTTGCTTTGCCATTGTCAAAAAAATGATTTTCCAAAACTATTGTTTTTCTGCATGTATGTTACATTTAACTATTTTTCTTATCATGTTTTTTTTTTTTTTTTTATGAAAGCATTATTTTTCTTTCTTGTCGCTTAATCTTTCTCTTATATCTCAAGTTGTACCATTACACTATTGGAAGTGTGAAAAAATTTATAAATAAATTCAAAGTCAAATAATTTCTCAGCTACTTTTTATTTGTTTAAGGTGTATTTCAAAAAGTGGGGTCAAGGTAACCTTATGTCGATATGTCGACAACAATGATAATATATTTAAATAAAGCAATTAAGACAAAATATTAGAGAGATAATATCCACAGAAAAATCAGATGACCTACTCAGCACAAATTATCAACTAGAAGTCCTCTTGTTTCTAATATAATTTATGCATTCCTTTTTTAAACAAATCCATAGCTAAATTACTCATCACATAGTTAACTTTAGAGTCTGCAAATCATCACTAATATATATATTGTTTGCTCCTATGTGCTAAAATAAGATCTCACACAAACCCGAAATTGCAATGCGGACAAAATACCTCCGATCAAACACTCTAAACATAATTTGAATCTTAATTAGAACAATTAATTGTCACACTTTACTAACCTCTTCGGCCAAATTCCAAATTACCAATCTTTCCCTTGAAAACCGGAGAATTAAGACAAAACAACACACTAGACATAATAAACTCCTTCATTGTTAATATTGTTGCTACTATAAAATAGCCATCATAAGTAAGTTTATAAAGAAGCTGCTGAAGTAGATAAGATCCATTATGGAGAGCAGCATTTATCACAATATCTCTGTAATATGATACAGTTCTAAGGCAAGTCTTCTTCTAAACTATAATTACATGAGACAAGCCTCTTTATCCCATGACCAAAAATTATATATCCCTACTTTTATTCTTTATTCTGGAAACACTTGTGAGTAAAATATTCTATAAAGAATAATAATAGCATAAACCAACCATATGCTAAAAATAATTTACATGGGACTGTTTTGCTTGATCACTGTTATTGGTCTCAAAATTGACTCCTAGGGTGACTTCTGAACCAAGTAGCCAGGATGTTTGGATTTCCATTGTGAATGTTCGTTTCGGGTCCAAAAGTTCGTTTGTCTCGAAGGTACTCCATAGATATTTTGAAACTAAATGTACCGTTGAGACTAATAATACCGGCAGTCAGCACATTTTTGTACCACCTTTACTAGAACTCGCCTTAAACACAAAAAATATAAAAAACGATCTCTCTCCCTTTTTACACCAACCTATTCTATATAAGTTATTCCATTTTCTAACCACCTCTTGGAAGTGAATCTTGATGGGTCAATTCATAGTTTCCATTTTCAGGTAGCTGATTCTCACTATCCAAAATATTATTTGCTTTTGAACAAATGAAGAAGAAAGAAGATGTGTATATTGTAATGTGCCAAAAGCTGTGAAAAAACATTTCAAAAGAAAGCAAACATAAGAGATAGAGAAAGTAAAAAGATTGAGGAAAATAATAATAGTAATATTGAAATACCTATGCCAAAACCAGTAAGTTTCACTGGTTTCAAGTGTCCAGCATAATATTGCCATTGCCAGTGCAGAAAAACCAGCCAAGGCAAAAGGCCAGTAGTACCGTCTTAGAAGTGTCGCAATAAGATTACATAGCCATCGCTTTATCACTTGCAAGCTGCAGGTAAAATTCATGCTAATAAGTTACATTAAGGAACAACCCCGTCAGCGATGTGCACAAGTCCATCTTCAAGAACATTTTTGTTTAACAAATAAGCACAAAACTGCGATCAGGCCACAAATTCAGCATTTGACAATTACACTTGAAGACACCTAATCTCTATAACACCGACACTTTTGATTGAAGGAGTATCCGATGTTCAACATATGTAGGTGTTTGACACCGACACACACTGACACATGTGATTACAGCCAATTCATTCATTTTCTCAGATGGTTACTATTGTCAATGTCATGTTTGCGTCTGTGTCACTGCTTTATGGCACGTAACAAGATTAACCCAAATGAGATTGAAGGTAGTAATGGATAGAGTGAGATCCAACCGGTAGCATAAGGATAGAGTAAGACAACACCATGATCAGCCACAAAACTTATGTGGGTTGGAGAGGGTACAGGTTGATTGACAAATGTTAGGATTCAAAGTATGATTTAATATTCTTTGACCGTACAACTTCCTAGGTTCATTGGTAGAACTCCTAGTCAAATACAAATTCCTAGTATTTGAATGTAATTATTGTTACCTCATTATAAATAGAAGACGTGTGATCTTGTTTGAGACACAAGAAACACATAAATCACATATTTTACATGGTATCAAAGCAAAAAAAAGAACAAAGCAGTGACAACTGGTGTAAAGCACAGCTGTGTTTGAAAGAAAAAAATGTCACTGGAAAAACACCTTTTGAGGCAGCTGTAGTGTCGTGGCTGGTGGCTAGAAAGGCAGCCGGAGTTGATGGCGACAGATGATTGTATGAAGCCAAAAAATTGAAAGACTGAAGAAGGTGGTGCTGCCGGCGGCAAATGCGGTAGTGAAGCACAAAGATGGGTTACAGAATCAGAACCTAAATCATGGATAGGTGCTTTTCCCGTCACCAACTGACATTGCACACGCTCAAACAAAAATCAAACGGAGGTTTCATTTCAGCTCCCTGACTCTGACTTTTCTCCTATCATCATCTTCTTCTTCCACCATTACCGATTAACTTCAAACCCTATTCATCCATTTCTCACTTCCATTCTTCCCAAATCCCAAAGTCTTTTCCTTTTTTCCTTAATCCATAACCTCTCAGGTAAGTTATACAGCTAATATATTCCCTTCTTTTTCTTTATTCTATTTTCCTTCTATTTGCACCACCTTTTCATTGTTTTCTCTACTTCCCTAACAATTTCCTTCATTCCCTTTTCAAGGTAGGATAAAAAACCCCAAAAAAGTAGTTTTTTTTATTATAATATTTTTAATTAACCCCAAAATTAGAAAATAGTTGAGAAAGAGGAAAGATCAAACAAAAAAGAGGTATAGTGAAAATTAGGTTTTTTGTTGTTTAATTTGTGCTAAAGATGGAAACTTTGAATGGTAATTCAGAACAATATGCAAATGTTTCTTCTAATTCATCATCTTTTGGAGGTGTTAATAGTGATGATAACAATGGTAGTATAACATGGTATCAGCAGTGGTTCATCCTAGGACTGCTTTTTTTTTTTCTCTTCAAAATTCTGTGATTCCAGCTGTGCGTATACTGTTACAGTGCCACCCACCACCACAGACCACCGTGCAATCCTCTGGCAAGCACCGTGACACTTTTTGCGCCGCCAAACTCTGACGCAGGCGCCAGCACGCACCGCCTCCTTATATGTGTGTGAGACCCACGCGCCTCCACCAACCCCCGCGCGTGACACACCTCTGGCCACCAACTTTTCAACACCGGCCGTCGCTCAGTGCCTTACGGCACATTCCGAGGTCCTTTTTCAAATTTTGGTGATTTTTCCGCAACCTTTCTTCTCTTTCCCCTAACGTTGATCGTCATTTCCGGTGGATCTGCTGCTGCCTCCTCTTCCGTTTTCAGTTTCACTATGCTTCCTCTGATCCCTTGCAAAAAATTGGTAGTTGCTGCCAATTACGCAGGATGGGCAGCTGCCGTTGAACTTTGGTTTCAAGGACAAGGTCGTAAAGACCATTTGCTCAAACAGTCCAAGGATGCCGCTGCCAAGGATCAAGACAATTGGAAACAGATTGATGCCTCTCTATGCAGCGTTCTTTGGTTTTCAATCGATGTCAAACTTCAATCTTAGTTTCGCTTGTTTAAAACATGTTATGATGTTTGGGCAAAGGCGAAGAAACATACTCCAATGACGTTAATTGTTTATACACTGTAGTCTCTAAACTTATTTCCATGAAGAAACAAGAAATGGATATGCAAAGCTACATAGGTAAGCTTGATAGTTTGATTGATGACATTGATGCACTTATGCCCTTTACTGACAGTGCCGAAACACATGCTGAACAACGTGGAAAATTATTTATGGTTCTGGCTCTTGCGGGTCTTACACCAGATCTTGACTCAGTTCGCAACCAAATTCTCTCCAGTGCTACTGTTCCCTCATATGAAACTGTTTGCGAACAACTGCTGCGTCTTTCAGCTCCTGCTCCAGCCCTAGCTTCTCTCAATGTGCCAATTGAATCTATTGCACTCGTCTCTAACTCTTATCAACGAGGTGGTAGAGGAGGAGGACGTGGACATAATCAGGGTCGAACTCGATGCAACTATTGCAACCAGGGTCGAACTCGATGCCCCAGGCAAAGGATTACTTTATGAAGACAAGGGTAACACCGAAGTTGTTGGCTACTCTGATGCTGATTGAGCAGGGTCATCATCCGATAGAAGATCCACTTTTGGGTATTGTGTCCTTGTTGGAGGTAATTTGATATCATGGCGGAGCAAGAAGCAAAACATAGTCGCAAGATCGAGTGCAGAAGCAAAATATCGTGCTATGGCTGCAACGACTTGTGAACTTACATGGCCAAAACAGTTACTCAAGCAACTCAAGTTAGGAGATGAAAATGTAACGAAACTAATTTGGGATAACCAAGCTGCACTTCATATTGCTTCCAATCCAGTCTTCCATAAGAGAACAAAGCACATAGAGATCAACTATCATTTTGTAAGAGACAAAGTTCTTTCCGGAGAAATCACAACTAATTTTGTTCGTTCAAATGACCAATTGGTTGACATATTTACTAAGTCACTTAGGGGTCCTCGAGTTGAATTTATATGTAACAAGTTTGGTGCATATGATATGTATGATGCTCCAACTTGAGGAGGAGTGTTAGAATTCAAAGTATGATTTAATATTCTTTGACTGTACAACTTCTTAGGTTCATGGGTAGAACTCCTAGTCAAATACAAGTTCCTAGTATTTTAATGTAATTATTGTAACCTCATTATAAATAGAAGATGTGTGATCTTGTTTGAGACACACAAGAAACACATAAATCACATATTTTACAACAACAATTTCCAAACATGAATAACCGGTGAAAGCATGAAGAATACAAAATATGAAAATAAAATATAGTCCAATAGATTGCTACCATGCTGCATGTGAACAAATATAAAAATGTATTCAACACAAATTTACTATTCATGTACAAAGAACTTACCTGTGAGAGAAATCAAGTGAGAATCTAACTGAAAAGGAAAGTGACCTATACTTCGTTGACATCTCTACAACCCATCCAATAAGGAGACCAAGAGCACCAATCACTATCACCAGAACAACATTGGAAGACCTGCATAATTCATAGTCAATAAATATGAAAAACGACTAGAACATTTTTTCATGGTGTGCGAGTATACGCGCGAATGCGTACTCGTGTGTGAATATTCAGTCTATTAGTTAATATACCTGGTTGCATCTGTTATAGCCATTAGAGCAGTAAGGATAGCAACAACTGTGTGGATCGCTCTCTTCAATACTTCATCAATGGTAGCAAGATAAAGAAAAGTGCTAATCCCAGCCATGAAAGAGAGCCAGAAGTCCATGAACTGAAATAATTTATACGTAGCCATTGTAACTTATCAAAAGCAAAAGTATAACTATTTTGTATTATGTTGTATGTTAAATCACATTATCCTTAATGATGTCAGATTTTAGCTTCCCATCTAAGCACTTATACATTCTACCTATTATTGATGCTCAAGGATTGTGCTTTCACAGCATAATCCAAGCCTCTAAGAACAGAAATTCCATTACAAACGATTATTGAAACTTGTAATAGCTACACCAATTATATAACATTTAGTTCCAAAATCTTTTCTTTTAATATATTTTCAGAAAGAGCTCAAACCTGTAAGACACTATAGTTCAATGCACACCAGACACCAACGTCGCAAGCGTGATATATTCCACTAGCGATTCCACTGGATGTGAACAAAACCCATTCTGCTAATGCCTGCATAATAAAGGATATTATGAAATTCGTAGAAAAAACTATATAATGAGATAATAAGAGTTACCAAAAGTAACAAAAGTAAAGAGAAAGAACCACCTTTTGGCGAAGAGCCCAATACGCAGGAAGTATGGCTGCAGCATTGGATATAATGAGAAACAATGATTGCCGTATGTGTCCTGCACAATTTTGCCTAATAAATAAGTTACACAACAAGAATGATAAAAGGTGTAAAGAAAACAAGAATCATAAAATTGATGCTTTATATAAGTTAATATTAAACACTACAATGCAATAAAAGCACCAACTTCATCAATCTCAAAAAATGAACAAGCACCTTGATGTGTTACAATTTCAACGCTACAGTCAAAGCCTCCATGGTTTCGATCACAAGAGCAGAAGCTGAAGACAACAAAGTAAACATTTAAAATGGTGAATTCCTTAATACATTGAGGAACAAATGGAAAACATAATTCCAATGGAATGTAAACATAATTGATAAATTAAGAATAAGCAAAGGGTTTAAAGAAAAACCTGTATGATGTCAAGCCACTTGCATCAAAAGAAAATTTACAGTCCCCATGAGAGGAACAGTGTTTTGGACATCGTTCAAGCGAAAGAGACATGATAGTTGGCGATTTAGAAGGATCACTGCTGGTATTAAGATGTCTAAGACCAAAACCCCAAGTTCCTTCTCTAGCATACATAATATAGAAATTGATCTTGTAATCACTTGAATCATATACTATGAAAAACATAGATGGATCGCTTCTACTTGTCTTGTTAGCATAATAATAGTCCCAACTCCTGAGAGATGGTAATCCACCAAATCTAGCGTAAACTTCATAATTGATCTTCACATCTGAGGATAGTTGTACATGAATATTTCCTCCAGCTGCACCACGAGGAATGTCCAAAAGTAAGTAAGTCCAAATGTTACCAGTTTCTCCGTTGTACGACGTGTTACTCAGAAGTGGTTCAAGAGGGAAATTTGCAGAATTGTGGGATGCTTCAGCACCGACCGGTAAATAATATGATTCAAAGGGATTTGGACCTCTCCGTACAAATGTCTGCAGAAAACCATTCTCATCTTGTCAATAATTTATTCAGATTTGTAAATATCGTTCTAGCATCAAGGATTATCACACTCATAATTGAAGAGCTCGTTAGCATAATAATATTATTATAAAGTTCTTAAGATGATAAAACAAAAAGAAAATATAGGCAGAATTTTTTTTCTCAAAGAATACTACCTGAAGCATGTAGATATCCATAGTACAATTTGGTCCAGCCTTCCCAATCGGGCATTGAAGCACGTGAGATTCCACTGAATAGCAAACCCTTACATTGCTATCCTGCATCTTTTTAAGATTGATCGGTACGATAGTAATGTACCAACGACCAATTAATGGTGAACGAATAACCAGCGGCACTTTATTTAAATCACTGGAGTAATCATATGAAGTCACTGAAGGCACTGCACTGTGGCGAACAAAACACATTAAACTAACATCATTTGCACCAGACATTTTGTTTGAAGGTGTAACGTTGAATTTGACATCACTTGCCATAACGGTAAATTCTTCTGCCACGTTTATTATATCCAATGTGAAGAAGTTCGATACACCTTCGTGAGCACAGAAAGTTTCCATAATACTTTTGCAGGTCACTGAATTTTCCAACATTGGCTTGTTCGCCGCAGCTTCCAAAGCATTATTATTGACATCGGATGTTGTGCATGAAAATGGATAAATTGGACTGTTACAGAAATTTCCACTCATCATCGAATTTGTGCATGCTTCCACAGTTATATTGGCAACGAAGGAGTATGCTGGACCTCGGATAATCTGCGAAGTTGAAATATTATTACTTATAAACTACATACCATTTCAAGAAATAGCAGTCTACTCTTTTGGCAATTAATCAACTTTCTAAGTCTTCAAAATTCAACTAATTCTACTATCTTTAAATGAAAGTGGGTTCGTATGTAGAAATGATGTGTTAAACTTGATATACTCAACAATTTCTATATTTAATTATGCACAGTGATGCGAAATAGATAGTAACTTCACCAACATAAAAGCTGCGGTTCTAGCATAGGAATGCATTAAAAGACAACACAGGATAATAAATTGTTATAATAAGTGATGGAGAAAATTCGGACTTCATTTGAGTAAATATAATATTTACATAATAAAACTTACCATCTTTGATTGTGTCCTTCTAGGTCCAATGCCATTGAAAAGACCAATGTACCAAACACCTGGAGATATCTGAACAATAATTTGTTATGTTTGCTGTCTAATAAATTACGAAAGAACAAAAGAAAAATCACCTGTATCTAACTGCTCCCCAAGCAACATAGGTGTTAGATATAAAAAACTAATCATGTGACCTAACAGCTTAAGCTTTTAGGGCGGTTATGTCATTATAAGCACAAGGAGACATCGAGCTAGATGAAACGATGCCAATATAAACAAATGAAAGATAATGAAACAAAAGACCTAAAACAATACCTGATTGTTTGTCAGTTTCATTGTGATATTTTTCTGCATAGGAAAGCATTGCTCCACATCTAAAACATTTATCCCTGAAGAAAATGGGGAACATAAAGCAACCATTATAGGAAACTGAAAACAAAAAGTTAAGAAACAAATCTCGTCTCTTCTTTCTTTTCGAGAAGGGAGACAGATACTATGCTACTATTTATTCAATTATTGTGGTATTGGCATAAATATTCCAAAAATAAAAGAAAACAGTTATAAAAAATGACTATAGCTGTTCGCATAGTATCCAACATAAAAAATACATGTCCGACACAGGTATACAATGACATGGCTACTATTTTATAGCATCTGTGCTTCCTAAGTCTCCTACCTGAGATGGCCGAATCTTTCAAAGATGTGTTTAAGGCGTCTGGCAGTGGAGGACTTCCATCTCTAAAGCATATTATTGGCAGTGTGCTCATTGGAACCCTTTCAATTCTAGAGACATCCTGAAAACAACGTATATATGAAGTATGAACAAAAATTGAAAATAAAGAACAGAAAGATAATATCATACGCCATGGAATTTTAATGTAGCACAATTGTCAATCGGTAGTGACAATTTTAATTGTTACATAAAGGAAGAAATTTTTAAAAGGACGTATAAACATTTTTTTCTCTGAGAAGTAGAGAACTATATCATTTGCATTTATAGCTTATGAAGTATGAGGCCTTTAAAAACAATAGATATCAAATAGAAGAATATGATATATTAAATCCAAGGCAACAACCATCAACAATATCTACAAAGAAGATTGGTATATACTTACAAGATCTACATCTGAGTTGAGTGCTATAGACATCGCAGAAAACCATGGCGGCAAGTCAACTGAAGCAATAAAAATATTAAGAGACAAGTAAGATTGTTTCCATCTGATTTTTGTACACAAAGCTGATTATTATCCCTTTCTTGTTTATATAAGGATTCTAATCATATATTAGTTAAATGTAAGAAATTAACACATGAAAAATTAGAGAACAAATAACAAAAACCAATCAAATAAAATTGCATCCTATGACTATGTTATGATTACAAGGCTTCAGTGATAACTATTGGCACATAACCTATTTATCCATCTCTGAAATTTCTATCAGAATAAATAATTAACAGAAAACACAAAACTCCTAATGTCAAAAAATCAAGTTCATCATTTCCAAATAATAATCACAACGATAAAAATAACAGCATTATACTGTAGACTAAAAAATATACAGAGACCAATTTTGTAATCCTCATAGACTCAACAACCCATTAAAATAAACACTAAGATAATGGTTGAGAAACAATAACATAAACAATATAATAAGTAAAAAGAAAAGGGTGAGTGGTAATTGAGTAAGAAACCTCTGATATAGCGCAAATCAAAGGGTCTGAGCGTAGTTTCAGGGTAGCTGAAGCTTGAAACAATAAAGGTTTGAACTTTACTGCTGGATTCGCCATTTGCAGAAAAGAGAAGCAGGAGAGTGAGAATCAAATTGAAAAAAGACATGTTTTTTACTAAACACTTCTCACTCAGATCATAGCGATGATGGAAAGTGAGAGACTGACGCAGATGCTGGTTATTACTTAGATTAATTAATTGATTAATTAATTAATTTATTTGTCACTGAGAGTGTGAGGAATATTTACTTATTTATTTAAAACTAAACCCACCAAATCTATGTTTCTGCTGAGTGTTGACTCATTTTTGGTTGACTTTATGTGATGTGGTAAACACCTGGAACACTTTTATATTCAATATTTTATTCTACCACTCATCTTTTATCCCTTTGTAAAAATATTTTTTTTTAAATAAATATTATTTTTATTAATTACTTTTTTAAATTATATTCTATAATCATCATTATATATCACTTTTAATTTATTAATATGTTTTATTTACATTTATTTTTAGTTTAGTTTTGTGTCTTAGTTTTATGATTTTTAAGAGAAATTAGTATTGATGATTTGGAATTTGAAAGATAAGTAAGTAAAATCAAATAAATAATTATTTTAGTTAGAATTTTAATTCGAGTACTTTTAACTATTTTGTTTTTAATTAAAATTCGTTGATCACATGAGTCCGAGATAAGTACATTAATATTTAAAAGTAATTTTATAATTCTTTCATTCATAATTTTATTTAAAAATTGTTAAAATTTGATTGTATTTGAATGCACAAAAGATAAAAAGACATTATGTAAAGTAATAAAGACATTATTTAAAGTAATTAATGATAGTATATGTGTTACTTTATTATTAAAAAAGAATATCTGTGTTACATTTTTTGTTAAAAAAATATTTGTGTTACTTTAGAATACTTGAGGATTTGTTGGTATCATTCCATCTTTGAATGCTCCCTTGTTTGATTTTCAGAAGGTAATAATGACTTTGTTGATTATCTATCATATTATTCCTATTTAGGTATATTGAGTGTAGCATATAAGTATTTTTAAAATTTATTAACATACAATCAAATTGAAAAAGTTAACAAAAATGTTTTAAATTACAAAAGATATTCTATAATTTAATACTCCTTTTATTCCACAATAATTGTCACAATTGCTTATTTCACACAAATTAAATAAAATTATATTATTTTTGTATATAAATGGTTAATTATGTCTATTATTAATAGATATATCATGTATCAAAAATCATTATTGTTCAACATAATTACGTTAATCACAAATTTAAACACGGTTTATCATAATTTTGAGATGTTTAACTACATATAAATTTAAACACTTTAAAATTATGATTAATTATGTTTAAATTTATTATTAATGAAGTTACGTGGATGGTCAAAGAGTTTTGACATCAAATATATTTATTAATTTTTTACTGAATACAATTAACTATATTTAAACTGCATTAATTATTTAATAAGTTATATAAAAAATTAGTCTAATTTTATCTGCTCCAATTAAAAAAATTAATTTTGTCTGTTTCATCTTTTACATGTAACTAAATTGAAGGAGAATAAAATTTGAAATTTCCATATCCATGTATATCTGGAATGTTATTTTTCATTCACATAAAAGTAATTTTAATTTTAAGATTTAATATACATTAATTAATCAGTTTGAATTCCATACATAGAATTTTAGAAATAATTAGTTAGTTTAAAAGATTGTACGTTCTGATCAAAAAAGAAAAAGATTGCACCTTAAACTCTGCACTTTCTGCTCTAAAATCTATCATAGCTAAGCTAGTACTAATGAAACTCCAGTATTTTATTAAACACAACCATATAAAAATTAGTACTCAATAGTACAAAATAAACTCCAGTACTAATGAGACACTGAAAACTTGTCCTAAAATTTTGTTGCCAACTAAATATGTGAAATATCAGCATGAACCCTTTCAGATGCCACCATCTTGTGATTTTCATTGTCCCCTTGTTCATCATCATCATCATCAAGAAATACCCCTTGAGTCTGCATTTGAGATAATTGCTGGAATTTAACTGCATCTCTCTTTTTCTTGCTATATAGTTTCTTGCCATAAATGACACCAGCAGCAACTGCTCCAACTGAAGAAACTACCAAGACAGACAATGTTCTCTGTGTTTGACAATACCACATTGTCATCAAATTGTTAATAAAATGGAATAAAAATAATAATTTCATCTTAGGAAAGGAAAATGTGTGTCATACTCACATTAGTCTCACTACTGCTACTTGCTCTTGGAAATTTGGTGATAGTTGAGTTTGAATAAAAATCTGCAATACAAAATATCTAATGTGTAAGCCTATAAGTTGACTAATCTCTAACTCATTAGCTATAAGTTGCTTATAGATGTTAATAGAAAAGTTAAATAAGAGAGCTTTCTAAAATACTTATGATGCATAAAAAATGTACTGTCAGACTAAAATAATTTTACATCGACATCTAATGATAATCTACCATATATCCCCACATAAGTCTACATTTAAATTGTAGTTTAAAAGTAACGTACATTTCAAAAGCTTTAAAAATATGAAAGAAACTCGAATTCTCTGCAATCGGCCGAATCACACATTCACGCGGTTGAAACATTGATGATCGTTGGATCAAGATTAGACAATCCGGATTTCAAATTTGGTAATATTGTCTTTGATAAAAAAAAAAATCAAAACCTGTATAAAAATTTGGATCGTCCAATTTCGGTTTAACAACCACCAATATACTGACTACATGAATGTGTGATTTTGTCGACAGCAAACAGTTGAATTTGGGAGAAAAACCTGTTGAAGTGGTTGGAAGAGAGCAATCAGCAGTTCCTTTCCAATCATGTGGACACTGACAAACATGACTTGCTTCATCCAAGCATTGAGCATGATGGAAACAGAAAATCTGACCACAAGGCACTCCAACTTGCTCACAATGCTTTCCACCAAATCCAAAGGGACATTTGCATGAATACTTTTCTCCTTGAACAATCTCCTCACAACTTCCACCATGCTCACACCAAAAGGAGTTTGTCCCATCACACATTGTCATTTCTTCATCACAAAACTTTCCCCTATAGCATCAAGCCCCAAATACATAATCTCATTGAGAAAATTCACAAAAGCCTTATTGAATCAAAAATACTAAGAGCCAATTTGGATTTAACTTCTTTCATAAACTAGGAGATTCCTAAATAATTGCTTCACTTATAAATTGAATTTAGTTTCTGTATCTCAATTTTTTCAGAAACTCATTTCAAACTTTTGCACAAACACCTATAATTGAGAAGCTTTCAAATAAGCTAAAAGCTATGCTTCAAGAAACCAAATATATGAATGCTAGGAAGAAATTAATAATATATTATGATTTAATGTATTGTTTACCCGAGAAAAATTCGATGACCATCTAAGATGGTGTTAGGATCAGGGAATTTACAAATGCAAGCACCAGTGGTGTTGCACAACCCAGTTTTGCATCGATCATCTTCACATTCTAAGGAATACACTTTGAATGATCCCAAAAGCAATAAAATTGCAACAAAATGATATATTCTTGTTGTAATTGACATGTTCTATTTTGGACTTTTGAGGGTGTGGTGCTTGAGAGTGAGAGCTTCACTCTTTTTTTTATGACACAATTTACAATGTTTTAAATCACTTGAAAGAGTAACTTAAGATTCAAGTAAAGGTTAGAAAAAGTGTGATGGGTTGGTATTGAGCTCAAACTTGAAAAACAAGTTAAATAGGTGAGAGGGTATTTTGAGTTTAGTTTACCATATTAACCTTCAGAGTGTCCTTAATTCTTGAAGAATAATTTTAGAACTTGGAATTTTCAAGGTCAATAATGGAATTTAGTTATGTCAAATAAGTTTGCATGTGGTGTTTATTTATTATGAAGTCAAACGAGGTAGCAAGTGTTCTACTTTATTACATGGAGTCTGATCCAAGGAACTACGAGTATTAATCCTTTTTTTTTTCTCTTAGTGTACATATTGCAATAAGATTTTCTTGAGCTTTCCTTCGATGTGTTAAATATTTTCCAAAGGCCTTGTTTTAGAGCCCAAAATTTCATACTAGTACATATCTATATCTACCTAGAGCATCTCCAATACTAAATTTTTAAGGAATCTATTTTGAAATGCATAATTACTAAAAAAAACTTTACATTGTGATTATTACGGGAAAAATTAATCAAACTTAGTTTTTTATTATAGTTCAGAGCAAAATCAGTTAACCTAACTAAATTTGAGTTACCTGAATGAGTCAATTTGATATGCGAGCATGTTATAGCGGGTCGCAGGTCACACGAGTTCACAAATATGGATTTATACGTGATTGAGTAGTCAAGTGCATGTGAGGAAAAAATAAACTATAATTATCTGAACATGACCGCTTCACTTAGCACTCTAGGTATAAAAACCCAATTTTTTTAGGTGAAGCTCTAAGTTTCACTTAGTGATCGCACCACCATGATAAATAAATTATTTGATAAAAACTTATTTAAGTATTGACAAAAATATTGAAACTTTCATTTTTTTTTTTAATAAATTTGAAAATAAAATGAACAAAAAGTTAAAGAAAATGAACATGTCAATAAAAACTAAAAAGTTCATCACGTGAATCAATTCACCAACAAACTCACACTAACCAAAATCTACTAAAATCAATGCAACAATCGGTCAGAATTTTACATGTTAATTGCATACTTGAAACGTTACTTAACTTCATCAATTTTTTGAGTTAATAAAATATATAATATAAGGTTTTTTGTTTTGATTAAATGATTTGTATTTTATATGACAATGTTATGAGTTATGAATTGACAAGTGGTAAGGTGGTTTGCTATGAGTTATTTTATTTTTTTCAAATTTTGTTTCCAAGAATTACTAGTTGACGACTCGTCTTGGGACCAATCCGATCTCGTCTTATTTTGTCCTGTCTTTATTGACCCGCAACTTATTGGGTTTGATCGGGTTACAGGACGGATTAAGGCATAAAAATTGGTCCGATCAAATAATGAAACCGGATAAATGACACATCAAACTCGACATAACTCGTCCTTTGTGCACCCCTAATATTAAACATAAAACAGTTACTTAAAATTTACTCATATTTAAATCCATAGAACACAATTTATTTATATTTTATGTTTGAGTCGTTGGACAATATGAACCTATGAGAAAATAGATGTGCACTATCAGTGTAAATAAACTTTATATTAAAAGTGAATATAAGTATTTGATTTTATTATCACACTAAAAATTTATAACTATCATCACTAAATAATCACTTAATAAACTATATAATTGTTTGTTAGTGTAAAATTGTTTACAGTAGCCGTGTATAATCATTAAATTCATAAATCAAATAGACTACGACATATATTACTCTCTTTTTTTTTTTACACTATAACAATTTTCATTTGTCTTTTTTATCTTAGAAGATATGATAAATTCTATTGTAATTAACTCAAACAACTGTGGTTCAAGTTTGAATCAGGAACAAGACGTCAAACTTAAAAATATGACATTTGTAAGTTGAGTTAGGGTTTAAAGACTCCATTTATCTTCATTTAATTTTTCATGAAAATAATTTCATAGAACATTAATTGAACTGTCGAAAAAATATCATTAATGGAAAGATAATTTTGCAGTGCTAATACTAGCATTAAAAATAATAGTTAATTAAAATTTACTACTCATATCCAAAACATAATTTATTTATTTTTTATGATTTTCTTTTTTACAAGTATTTATTTTTTATGATTGAATCTAGGGATCACCCGACTATTTTGCTGACCAAGTTCGATTAATTGAATTGTCAAAAAGAATAATGTTCGATTAATTGAAAACGGGCCAACATGAACCCAATTGGCCCATAAGGCATATACTACTCTTTTATTTTCTACACCACACCTACTTCCACCAACCATTAGATTAATCTCTAATTACACATAAACTTCATAAGTCAACCTTTAAATAATGCTTTACTTTACCAACGGATATATGCTGATGTACAATCTTAATTCTTAAATATAATTAATTAATAATTATAATAATAGCTTCAAATGTACTTGTTGAGATGAGATGGTAGTATATGTTTGAATGTGAAAGCAAATATATTTCAATAAAGAGCAATAACAATAATTTTTATACAACTAGTATACGTTGCGTAGCTATCTAGTTGACTGAAAGGCCAAGGCCAGCACTCTGCAGGCTTAAAGTCATATTTATTGACACATATTACCTACCTTCTAGAATAATTAACAAACTTTTTTAACACATTTTTCGTATCATTAATGACATTAATGTTTCACTTATTTGTTACTTATACAATTACTATATTTTAATGAATTTATTAAATTGCTTGAAGAAAAACTAATAATTAAAGGTTTATATACAAATGGATGTGGACTTCCTCCCGTTGGATAATTTAATGTCACATTCATGTGTCAAATAATTTGTATGATAAAACAAAAAATGTTAACTTTTATGGCACAATATGCTTCTCGTCCTCTTCTTTCACGACAAAAAAAGACTTCTTCGTGATTCATTTGTCGTCCGCCATAAAATGTTTTTTTTTTCTTACTAAAGCGCCATAAAATGTTAAGTGACTCATATTAATGGATATTTGAGGTTAAGAGAACAATGACTCACACAACCAAGACTTAGGTGCGCTATGATGAGAAATTGATTGAGCCTCATATATTATAATGTTTTTTTATATGTATGGAGTGGTAAATACTATAAGTCCACACTCATGATTATGAGATCTTAAGATCGAACTCGGTATATGATGTTTAGTCAAATAATATCGACATTTGTCAATTGGTATTTTATATATATATATATATATAGAGAGAGAGAGACGAAATTTGACAATGAGATTTTCACTTTTCATTAACTTAAAATGGTGTGTTTTTTGGACAAAGACGACACAAGTCTATGTTTTTCTTACAAAAGTTCATGTTGTATGTTTTTATTGGCTTTTTTATGACATGTCATTGTTAAGACTTTAAAAATATCATTAACTTAATAACTTAATTATTTCATCTTTAATTTAACAATTTACTCTTTAATTTGAAGTTTTATCAATGATATGTCATCAAAAAAAGTCATTGGGATCATGCACATGACTTTTTCTAAAAAATATCAGGACTAAAATTGATAACAGAAAATTTAGAAGGACCACAGTTCGAATGAATTTTTTAGAGGGACTAAAAACATATTTAACTTTATAAAAAATAAATGATAAATGTCTGTCGTCGATACATTAAATATACGTGATATAGATTTGTCACTAATAAATATAAAAAATACGGGATAAATATTTATCACTGATAAATATAAAAAACAGAAGATAAATATTTATTACTGATAAATATAATAAAGCACAATCCAAATATATGTTTTTTTTATACATAAAAAATACATGACTCGTATTTGTCACTAATAAATATAAATAACTAAAAAAACACTAAAAAAATATATGTCATTGACACATGCAAAGTGCATGGGACAAATGTTTCTCACTAATAAATATAAAAAAAATATGGGACAAAAATTTATCACCGATAAAATATAAAAAAATATAAGACAAATATATGTGACTAATAAATATTAAAAAACCATACATAATAAGTATTTACCATTGACAAATATAAAATAATACGGGGCAAATATTTGACACTAATATATAAAAAAAATTGGGACAAATATTGATCACCAATAAATATAAAAAAATTATGAGACAAATATTTATCACTGATATATAAAATAAAATAAAAACAGGACATATATTTGTCATTGATTAATTTAAAAAAAAAACTATGGTTTAAATATTTATCATTGATAAATATAACAAAAACACGTAACAAATGACATACACGAGATAAATATTTATCATTAAAAAATTATCTAAATTAATGTCTTTTTAGTATTATATACATAATAATCAAAACAATTATAATATACTCAATATAAATAAATAAAAACTATGGGTAAACCACAATTTTAGCCCCTAAAAGTACAAAACTTTGTCATTTTGGTCCCTGATTCAATAAAAAACTCAAATTAGTTCTCGAATTATCAAAATGTCAGTCAGTTTAGTATTTGACGTTATAATGATTATGAACTATTTTGACAATAAATTGTATCTTTCACGGATTTTTATGATAGTAAGTTGTATTTTTTAGAGACTATTTTGATAGTTCAAAACTTAATTTGGATTTTTTGTTAAGTCAAAGACAAAAATGACAACATCTTACTTTCAGGGAGTAACATGGTGGTTTACCAAAAAAACTATACACGAGTTGCATCTCAAACTAAGAAAGTGGATTTGTCTAAATGTACGAGTCTCGTACTAGTGTTGATTAAAAATTAAATCAAATAACATTTTTCCAATGAGAAAACAAACTCGTTTTCATCAAAATAGATCATCAACAATACATCAATAATATCCATTTGATTTAAATACATCAATTATCTTTGATCATATTTTTGTTTATATTTGTAACCAAATGAAATACATCAACAAAACTATAGAAAGTAACCGTATATTATTACCAAAACAAATTGTTATAGACCTAACTCATGACGACAAAGTCCAAGCCCAACATAAAAATGAGTGACTTTGTACAGACTCGATCCAATCAAATGACATACCAAAACCTTTTTGAAGTCAGGTTAAGCCGTTTCCAAATATAGGATCTGAAGTAGCAGTCTACAATAACTCATTTGGACCTCCAGTCATGGCCACTAGATGGACAAAGAAGGAATCTGGTGATGACGAACACAGTAACTCACACATTTACTCTGAGCCATTTGATGGCAATTGTATTGTGGTTACAACTACCATATGACATTTACAATTCCCCGATGACAAGGACACGTGTTTTATATCATAAGGTGATCCGAAGACACCAAATCCTTATTTTGATGATCATAATACAAATTTTTTAGAAAATTTAAAAAGACTCAGTATATAAATAGGATTATGAGATCACAAAGATACACAAAAATTCTAACTTTGAAAAACATCTCATTATTTGACAAATTTGTACTCGATCTTCGGACTGTGTGCACAGATACACCATGACCGATTGTTGATGGAAAAAAAATCAAGAGCTCCCACTTATCGCCATTTTCGAAGTCAAGTTCCTATTATTAGTATTCCTTGTACCGAATAAATACCGTAAGTAAGTATCATTAACTCCATAAAATAGAGGAATTAGTCCGTTTTACCAATCATCAATCTTCATCATTACTCAAATCTACTTCCATGTACCAAGAGATTATGTATTTGAGACGACAGAATCTATCTTAAATGTCCAACAGATTTTTTAGCATAAATTAATCACCGCTAAATGCCTATGGATTTAATTCACACAATCCGTCCACATCCTCGCTCATAATTTCTGAATCCAAAAAAAGATGAACCAAAAAACCAATAAAGCTAAATAAAACGTACACGTGAATTTCAGGAAAAAAAAACGTACACGTTAATCCACATCTTTAATTTTTTGTTATAAATTAAATTTAAAATAAAGAAATGGTATTTTATAGAATATTTTCAGACTCGCTTATATTCATATTTGATTCATTCTGACGAGACTAGCATAAAACTCGCAATTATAGGAGTTCCAAATCTTTAATTTCTCTTATCATCGTGGAAACATTTATTATAATTTTGGTTTAGTAATTTATATACAAATTCACGTACCAGCCCAAAAACATGTATATAAGGAAAGAAAAAAACTCCCAGAAAAATATGAGGAGAAAAAAAAGTCAAAAAGGTAAAAAAAAAAAAAAACTCAGTATGAAGCGGTAGCAATGTAGTCATCACGCGCGTTGAGAAAAAAGTGAAACATCATCTTCAGATTCAGAAGCAGCCCACAGCCGTTGATTATAATCTTCCATTTTATGATCAGGCACGAAGTGGGTCCTACAAAGTGGGCACAGCTTCTGATCATGATCAATCCAACGGTCCACACACGTCCGGTGGAATATATGTCTGCAGTTCGCCATACACCTGATCTCTTCCTCTCCGGCGAACTCGTTCAGACACACCGCACACCCCGCCGGCGGCGAATCTCCCGCAATTTTGCTGAAACTTACGACGGGGAGAAATTCACGGATAAGGATTGCCGAGAGGGTGGGACGGGGGGAGTTTGTTTCCGGTAGGGTGGCGGCGGAGAAATCGGTGTCGAGGAGATCGGAGAGATGGAGGAGAGAAATGAAGGAGAGAGCTAGGGATCTTAGAAAGGCGAGGAGAGAAAGAATGTAGAGGAAGACTTTGGGGACGGATACTTCAGGGTACCCTACGGGGAATCCCATTTTCGAAGGAGCTTTCTTGATTCCTTTGAATTTTAGAGAGAGAAGTTAGAGAGAGAGAGAGAGATGAAGGAAGGTTTCGAGTTTTCGAGAAATGAAGGTGTGGTGGGTGGTTATATATATTGGTGAAGAAATCAGGTGATCAAGTCACTGCCTGTCATGTGGGATTAAGAGGCCGGTGGAACAAAAAAAATGCATCCAAAAGGTAATTAAATAAGGGAAATGCTAAAAAAAGAAAAAGAAAAAAAGTGCAATAAAAGTAAAACTAATGTATTCATTTTTTAAAATTTAAAATTTAATATCTTTTACACGATACTTCAATTTTATTATTTCTTTTTTTCACGCAATAAGACACTTCTCACCACGATTATTAGAAAAATCAAGGAAAGATAAATTATAGAGAAAGATGATTAAAGATGTGTTTGGTTGGAGTAGTTTGGAAGAAAGGGAAAGAAATTGAAGATTTTTAAATTTATGTTTTGTTTAAATTTTAGAAAAAGAGGAGAGGGGAGAAGAGAAAAGTTACTTTGTTCGAAATGATGATGATGATATTAATGAAAGATTGTTGGAAATAACTATCACATTAATGATTGTTGTGAATTGAAAAATAAGGAAGTCTCACTCAAGAAATATGTCACACATTAATAGTGTTTATAAGGTGGAGATATAGAACTTGAAGTGTATCTAAGGGTACGTCAATTTTCTCGTTGCGAATTTCCTCTATTTATATAGGGTTCTCCTCAAAAATAATCTGAAATATTTATCTATCTTGCTCTCTCCCCCTCATTTGAACTAATCATGTCTTTACTTATCTCTCCTAACCTTCCCTTCATTAAAATTTCTCATATCCTCTCTCTTTTGTTAAACCAAATAGACTCTGAACTTATCATGTAAATAAGTACCATAGATGATTTAATTGTGACTACTTTGTCAATATCAACCAAACAAATATGACAAGTCTACAACAAAATAAAGTAATCATACAATATAGTATTAAGACAACAAACAAAATAATATTATATCTAAATGATTAATATTATATAAAAATATGAAAGAAAAATTAAATTTATAAAAAAAAAACTACTTGTTTAAATAAAAAAAAATAACAATAACAATAACTTGACGGAAAAATCTCCAAAACCATTGCTCTCTAATGCTCAAAGAATAAGAGAATCTAAGTTCTTAGAGGAGTTGGCGAATGTCAATTAGAAGAAGAAGAAGAAGAAGAATTGATTTTGAGTAATGTGACAAATTACAACACGTATCAAATATGGTGTAATATCTCTAATCACTTTTTTGACTCATATCTATAATCAATTTAATTAGTATAATAATATATAATTTTTAAAGTTTATTTGTTAAAGATTATAAAAAAAATGATGTTGATATAGTATAATTTAGAAATTATTTATTAAATGTAATAAACATAAACTATTTTGTATCTGTTTATTGTGATGAAAATAACTTTTTAAAAATGAATAGTTATTAAAAATTATTTTTATGATAATATACTTTAAATAACTTTAGAATTAATTATCGAGATGAGTATACATACAATTTTTCATATGATTTTAAATATTAATAAATGCTCTAAGATTATACGATAAAGAACTAAATATAAAAATAAAATGTTAAAAATGATGCACTCAATTCTATAAAAAATTTAAAATTATTATTTTTTTAATAATTTTTTTTAACATGTACTTTAAAGGCACAAATTATCATGACCATATATATAGCCTAGTGATTTTATAATTTTTTTTTAGATTTGAACTCTATCTAATGTTAGTATCGTAGTGATTATCTACTCGTTGTTCTTCACAATCATAAGGTGATCATGAGTTGTGTCATTTTCGTGTAAGGTATAAGTGTTAATGTGTTGAAGTTTTACAGATGATTCTGTAAGAACAGAAGTGCACCTAAGAGGGGCTGAATTAAGTGTTTAGAAATTTTCTTGTTTTCAGCGATTTGGTGATCGATTTTTCTGTTTTAGGACAATATATGGCAATAAGTAAATGACAGAAATTTAATGGACACAGTAATATTATCCTGGTTCCCCTTATGACCAATGGTACATCCAGTCCTCTTGCACACTACAAGAGATTTATTCACTATTGTCAGAAAATGTACAAATCCCACCCTAGGATCTCTGCTACAAACTTCTAACACAACTTCTAAGATAACACACCACTATCTTAGATTAGATCACTTGAAGAAAGTACTACTTTCTTTTACAAACAATATAATCACTTTAGTGATTTTCAACAAAATGTTCTTTAACTTGGAATAAGAATATAATAGTTGTACAATGATATCAATCCAATATTATTTCAAGTGTACTTTGAGAACCTTTCTCAATGATATGAAAATGTATTGCAAGTACTTGAAATATGAGAAATAACTTTGAGAGGATTTCAGAAAATTGTTCAAAGTTGTTCAAAGTTTTGGTAGTAGGATTGTGTGTCAATTAACCTGAAACTATGGGGTATTTATACTCCATAGACATCACTTCATATCAGTTGTCATTGTTCAAAGAGGTTTGATGAACAAATGCAATGATCTAGAACCATTTCAAATCTGAAAAATTGCGTTGTTTCCAGTTGTATTCGAATACAGTATGTGTGTATTCGAATACACCTCTTATAACGTTCAGATTTATTCAAAATTTTCATCTTGTATTCGAATACAAAGTCCATGTAGTCGAATACAACTAGGTGAATTTTGCCACTGACTTGTTGTTTGTATTCGACTACATCGGGTTGTAGTCGAATACAGATGTGTAGTCTTAGCTACTGACTCAGCACTTGTATTCGGCTACAACATCTTGTAGTCGAATACAGATGTTCAGTTTTTTCTACTAACTTAGCATCTGTATTCGAATACAATATGTTGTATTCGAATACAACATTGCTTTTTGTCAAAAACTTTATTTTTAAACTCTGTTTATGTAATTTTGACATATGAAAATCCTTTTTATGCATATGCTAAGATGAGTGGTTCTCATGTACTTTTGAAATATAAGAATACTTGATTGCATCATGTACCTTTACATTTATTAAACATCTAATATGTTTGATTATAGTTGACTTTGATATTTGGACTTCTTTTTGAGCTTTGTTGCTTTGATCACATTTCTTGGTCTTTGTCTTTATCAAAAACATGTGTTTTACAGATTCGACTCTAAAGATTGCTCCTACTAATAGTGGTGATTTTACTTCTATTCCCCTCCATTATTCTACAACAGTCTCACTTGGTCCTTGTGTTGATTTATCAATTGTTCTTTGTAAATGTAAACGATTTACTTCTAATCCTTATACTATTTACAACTTTGAGTTACTACCGCTTATTTTCTTCTCACTATGTCTTGATTTCTACAATATATCTCCTGTATTTATTACTAACTAGATGCTAACTCGCGCGTTGCGCATGTATATTTTAATTTATTTAATTGAAGTGGATTTAAAAAAAAATTAATATGAAGTTTTATGTTTCAATTGTCAAATGATTATTGATATAGTAGTTATATCAATAATATATATTCATTTTTATCAATGTAATTTATAGAAGAGAAGTACCCAACAATAAAAGGCGGGTATATTTTAATTTATTTAATTTAAGTGGATTTTTAAAACAATCAATATGAAGTTTTATGTTTCAATTGTCAAATGATTATTGATATAGTAGTTATATCAATAACATATATTCAATTTTATCAATGTAATTTATAGAAGAGAAGTACTCAATAATAAAAGGCACATATAAATAGTCGAAATATATTTTAGAGGTAAGACACATGTACTCTCAATTCAGAAGAAGTTGAAGAAACTTATCATCTTATTAAGTTCAATATTATATATCATGAAAAGATGTATACAATTGCTAGCAAATAAGTAGATGGTAGGTAGAGGCGAAAATGTGAAGTTGATTGATCCAGACAAAAAATACATATAAGTAGATGGCAGGTAGAGGCAAAAATGTGAAGTTGATTAATACAGACAAAAAAAACGTATTGAGTAGTAATGTGGAATTAACGTGAAAGATGTTGGGCAAAAGTTACGAAATAATAATGTGACGTTATGAAATAATAATGTGGGATTAATTTAGAAAATTTTGAGTTGACGTTATGAAATATTAAATAGGAGATATAATATAAGATAGTGGATGAGAAACTCTCTATGAAGACGTACACGTCAGCTTTTTTGCTGACGTAGGAAATGTTTGCATACGTGGAGGAAATTGTATGAGGTGGCAGCAGAGTCTATTTTAAATATATATAATAGATACTATCCAAAAATAATTATTCACTCCAAATAGCGATAAACAATGATTGGTGAGACAAATGATTCATGAAAAACTTCCAATTCCTCTTGAAAAATCTACAATTGGACACTATCAGTGGCTCTTTGCCCTTAAAATGGGTTCTAACAAACAAATGGATCATTCGAAAGATCAACTGGTAACAAAAGAGTACACTCAAATTAGTGGTACAGACAACAATTATACATTTTTTAGAGATCTCTGATTGCAAAAATGGGATATGTATTCGATTGTTCTTCTCTATGACAACTATAAAACACCGACTCTTATATCAATTTGATATTAAAATGTCATCTTGCATAGAGACTTAGCAGATTAAATTTATGTAGAGCAACCTCCTAGATTCGATGATTTGGAAGAGTTTGGTTTTGTTTGTTAATTAATAAAGAAATTGTTTGTATGGTCTAAAGCAATTAACTCGTGTTTGATTGGAAATTTAATAAAAATTAGAGTGGTTTTGCATAATTTATTGTAAGACACGTCATTGTGTTTTTCAGACGTTCTTCTTTAAACAAATTCATTTATCTAATTGTGGTGTATGTAGAAGATAGTGTTATTATAGATGATGACCAACGCATTAATGACCTAAAACATAATTAACCCAATTACTTTTAGATTTAGATCTATTGAGTTATTGTCTTGGGTTTGAAGTAGCTCTGTCATAGGCATATATTGCCATGTCTCAAATTAAGAATATATTTTGGATATCTTAGAAGAAACAATGATGATTGATTGTAAATTAGTTATGCTCCAATGAACCTCATATATGAATCTTCCATCAAATCAGTGGAGATTTTCCTAATCTGAGACATATACAGTAGGTTAGAGAAGAAAATGAGTTATCTCACTAAACTCACCATGTGATAGCCATTGGAATCCAATAGTTGATATCTCGATTTATATTAAAGGGTGGTAAAGAAAATGTCATATTTTTTAAACAATAACCAATACCAATATTATTAATTACATATTTATGAAGATTAGGTGGGTGTTGTGAACATTTAGAATATCTTATTTATTTAGATAGAAACCATACCAATATTGTCAGTTTTGATTTTTTTAATAAGCAAAATTGTATAAATGAGTACATACTCAAAACCTATTACAAATAAAAATGGTTAATACATACATCATTCCACCAATTCAAGAAAACGTTAGATTTACTCAAACCTTCTTTACATAATAATTAAACCCAAAATAAATATTTGATGCGGCCAACTATCTTTAAAAGATGATTCATTCTCGCATTAAAAAAGATATCATTTATCTCTAACCAAATACACCAAACTGTTATCAACTACACTAAGTGACATTCTTACTTGAGTTGCCTCTACTAATCAAACTAAAGAAAATCGAATATTATTGATTTTGATTTATTTAAATATTTTTAAGTAGAGTTAATTTTAATTACTTTAAAAAATAGTTATCCTAACTTGAAGATATAATTTAACCTTATACTTTCTATTTAATTTATTCAATAAACTTTTATATAAATCTATTCAAATTTAAAAGATTTTACATTCAATTTACTTGTAATTGGAATAAATTTAACAAACAAATTTTTGTCGACACACTAATTAACATTGTCGATGGATAAGGACAATAATTAGATTTGGTTTATTAAAGTGCGTGTCGCTTAGTTCATCTTTCACAAAACTTGTGCGTCACTAAAATATTCATTCACAACTCCAACGTGCTCCATTAAGGAAGGAGTATGGAAATATAGACAACTTAATAGTTATCGTCTTCTCAATGCTCATAGTTGACCGTAATTTATTTATAGATTACGCTAAGAACTGTACTTAGGTAGTTATTAACAACTATATAAAATAAAAATAAATTTTGAGTAAAAAATATCACTTTTATAATTTGTAAGTAAGAATTGTACAATGTTTAAGATTTTATTTATTTATATTTTTAACAAATATCACGAAAATACTTATTAATATTTTGTTTTATTTATTTATTAATATATTTATTTTTTTTAAATTCATTTTTCTTATATTATTGGACTAGTATATAAAGAGCACGAGGGTTACATAGGTGATTATAAAGAACATACACAAATGATTTTTTTTTTTAAAATGATTTTTAATCTGTTTGTATATAATTTTATAAAAGTGGTTTTTTAAACTACAAAATTACCATAAAAGACATGACTTTTATAAGTTTAATCCATTTCTTATACACATTTTAAAATTGATTAATGTACCTTAAGTTATCATCAAAAAACAATAAATAAACACACAAAAGCAAAAAAAAATAGTATCAACATATGAATGATGTAAAAATAAAATGATTCAAATAAAAGGCATAGAAACAATAAAAAAAAACTATGTGGAAAAATTGAAAAGGAGAAGAAAACTTACTTGATGAAAACCTATCAGAGTCTCATGGAAAGAGAAAAACTCTCACAATTGAGTAGGTGAAACTGATGCAGTAGAGTAGAGAGAAAACCCAATAAAAATTGATGGAGGGTAATTTTGAATTTTCCAAAATGTAAAGGTAATTACATCATTTTCTCTTACATCATTTTCTTTTAGTGAATTAAGTTCAGTGTTTTTAAAATTTGTGGCATCTTTCTCTCTCTCATCTATCCTAATGTGACAAGCTACTATTTTTAGCTTTTCATTTTTAGCCAAAAAAATAATTTTTTTAACAAAATGATTTTTAAAAAAAATCTGAAACAAACACCCTTCAAACTCTACAAAATGATATTTAGTTTAAAAAAATAGATTTTTTTTATGAAAAAATCTGAAACAAACGCACCCATAAGTGCTCACATTGAGAAAAATGTTGGGTATTGGGCTCCCTTGCTATGTGGAGAAAGGCCCAAATATTGTAGTCCATGTGTCTCACTTATTTAAGTGGAGAGTGGTCTAATTAGGGTCGTAAGAGAGAGACTATTTTGAGAGAAAAGGCAACCACCAAAAGAGAAAAGAGAAGAGTAAACCCTATTCCCGATTTTGTTAAATCAGTCCCAGAAAAATATCGATTGCGCATTCGTTAACCGTTTGATCGGGCTGAAATTTGGACAGTAGGTTCGCAACATTCAGGGCTTCGTTTTCAACGGTCGGATCGGCGAAACGACTTCTGGAGTGGGAGGAATCGAGCTCGCACAGTAGCAGATTTTTAGATGTTTTACTTCTTCTTGCTTTTCATTTGTAAGCTTTAGTGCTTTGTTATTTTGGCTGGTTGTAGGTACACTTTGTGCATCTTTTTGAGACTCTCTTGTACCCTTATTTGATTATAGTGGAGCTATTTCTTTGGTCTGGACGACCCGTGGTTTTTACCCTTGCATTGAGGGGTTTTCCACGTTAAAATATCGGTGTTCTTTATGCTCTTTTATTTTGATTAATTTGTTGCCATATATTTGTTGTTGCTCCTCACGGGTTCTTGCAAGTTAGAGAAATTTTATATCCGCTGCGTATTACTTGTTATTGTGTTTCTGTGTTTATTCCCCATAAAAAAAACTATATTAATATTAATATTATTATGTTCATATATTTCAAGCCTGGCTGCTAATAATTGAAAAGAAGGTATACACATATATAGTTCGAGACAAAACAATGTTTAGATCAATTCCCTTGTGTGTTTTTTTTACTCAAGATTTCCTTATGTTCAAAGCAGCGTGAAGAAATAGCGTGAAAGATATTAATCAACCTTTTAAATATAAAGAAGAGTGAGTTTTGGAATTAAAATAAGAGAGAGAGAGAGAGACAGAAATGTTTGTTAATTGTGAACTTTAAAACATGGGAGAACTAAAGAAAAAAAAAAGAGTTTTTGAAAAAACAAATGGAGAAATAATTTTGGGACACATGTCTTGACATTGACATCATGTATATTTATACGATTTTTGAGTTTTAGATCTTGTTTCGCAAAACATAATTTGTTTTAGAATATGTTTTAGTAATGTATTAGTTTATAATTTATAATTTTATTTTAACAATTTTATCTTTATTATAGTAATTAAAATCATTTTTATCTTTTATAATTTAAAATAAATAAACTAGTTAAATAAGTAAAAAAAATATATCAAATAAACTATATGTTATGAATGTTCAGTTATCAACTAATTTTTATCAAACAAAGTCTTAAAGTGTTCTCTCTCTCCTTTGATGTTTGTTCTCTCACCTTGAGATTAATGTGCACACTCAATAATAAATTGTGTTAGAAATAACACAACTGAAAAAAAAATGATAATATTTTCTTCCAAATCAAACTGAACCAAACAAATTAATTAATAACTAACAAATATCTAATTTCTAACAAACTAATTGAATCTAAGTATTGCTATTCTTAACATTTAAAAGGGTAGCCTTTCTATTCTACACAAAATTATGAAGTGGAGGTAACAATGTGGCCGTACTTATCGTGAGATTTTTCCTAGGCTAAGAATGAGATACTGTTATAAGTGTAAATATTTGGTTTGATTTATGTATGTTGTTTGTTTTGATTTTAAAAAATGAATTCAAAATTTAATTTGAATCAAGCAATTTTCACTTAAGAAAATTCAAAATATCAAACAATATTTAATTTTATGCATTTTTTATTTTTTTTTAATCAATTTACCGTATTATTTAGATTGATTTGGATTTTAACACTATAACATTAGAAATCTTATGACCAAGAAAACCAAAAAGAGACATGATTTTCACTTAGATGTGCTTCTGATTTTGAAATATATGGCCTACCTTGTAAAAATGATTTTTATAAAGTGGGTTCAACAAATTTGACCATATGGAAAGAGCACGAGCGATATATAGGTGATTATAAAGCATATAAACAATTCACGTCCTATCCATAATGTAAATATATTAAATTTGTCCTATATAAATGTTCACATTGAGAAAAAAAAAAATATTAATATTACTATATTCATATAGTTTAAGCCTAGCTGCTAATAATTGAAAAGAGGATATATATATATTATATATATAGTTCGAGACAAAACCAAGTTTAGATCAATTCCCTTGTGTTGAAAGCAGCATGAAGTAATGTGAACGATATTAATCAACCTTTTAAATATAAAGAAGGGAGGGTTTTGGAATTAACAAAAAAGAGAGAGAAATGTTTGTTAAGTGTGAACTTTATTATAACATGGGAGAAATTGTAAAAAGAAAATGGAGAACTAATGAAAAAAAAATGAGTTTTTGAATAGAAAAAAAATGTTTTCAGACACATACTAAAACAAACTCGGTATATTTATACTGTTTCTGAGTTTTAGTATATGTTTGACAAATCATAAAAGGTTGCTTATAGCTTATAAACTACAAAATTTATTTGGTAAGACGATATATAATTTTAATACAATTTATTGAATAAAAACCACAAAAGGTGAAAAGAAAGAAGATGTTTTAATAGTCACCTAACCATTCTTCATAAACACCAATATTTTTTACTCCACATTGGAGTGTCTATTTGGCATGATACTTATTAAGGGAAACACCTCTCATCATAGATGCTCTAATAATAATTTATGAGCTTATAACTTATAATATTTTTTAATAAACTACTTCAAATAACTTATGAGCTAATGTTTATCATTTTTCTACCAATTCTACCTTTAATATAATAATTAAAATCTTTTTTATCCTTTATAATTTAAATTTTTTTTTAAATAATTTAAAATTTAAAATGATTTTAATAAATAATATTTTAAAGTAAATAATTTAAAATAAATAAACTAACTAACTGAATAAAAAAATATATCAGATTAATACTTAAATAATTATTTATTGTAATTTAAAATTATTTATAAATAATTTATGTTTTAAAATAATTAATATTTTAAAATAAATAATTTAAAATAATTTAGTTATTACCATTTAAAATAAATAAATTAGTTATATAAAAAAATATCAGATTATAAATTTTAAATTAATAAAAGAATTAATGACTAGTTTTAAAATAATTTAAATATTAATTGATATAAAATTTATTTTTAATTAAGAATGTCATTTTACATATTTAAGTTAATTGAATTAGAATTATCAAATATTTCAATTAATTTAACAACTATCAGTTATAAGCTATCAACTAATTTTTATCAAACAAAGTCTTAAATTTTTCTTCTCTTCTCCCTCAGTTTTTTGTTCTCTCATCTCGAGACTGATGTCCACACTCAACAATATACACTATTGAGATACAACGTCGAAAATTGTGTGTCTAAATAATACAAATGAAAAAAAAATAAGAATATCGTTTTCGTTGTATTTAGAGGGGTAGAAATCTTTTTGTTTGGAGGGGTAGAAATCTTTTTCATTTTTCAACGTATAAACATTCATCATGTGTTTCTATTCTAAACAAATTTATAAAGTGGGGTAACAATGTGACGTAAGGAGTGAAATTTCCCCTAGGCTGAAAATAGGGACAGTAGGACACTATTATAAGTGTAAATATGGTTTGGTTTATGTAAGGAGTTTGGTTCGGTTTGATTTAATTTTAGAAAAGGAATCTAAATTTTGATTTTAAGTCAAAGTGGTTTTCACACAAATAAATCCAAAGACATCAAAACATATTTATTTTTGTGCAATTTTTAATTTTTGGATCAATTTACTGTTTTAATTTAAATTGGTTTGAATTTTAACACACCCCTGTAACATTGATATCTTATGATCAACAAAACCAAAAAGAAACAGTGATTTTCCCTTAAATGTACCCCTGATTTTGAAATATATGGCCTTGTGAAAATGACATTTATATAGTGGGTTGAACACTATTTGACCATATGGAAAGAAAATATAGATAAGGGGGATTAATCTTACAATCACTCATAGATTGATAGATACAGAAACAAGGGTCCAACCGTCCAAGTAAACAGTGTAGGGGATGTCCATTTCAAACGACAAAAGAATCTAAAAGCAGAAGAAAAATATGGACCATTAGTGACGCCAACATGAACAAACCGTAGCTGAAAATTTTCCGTATGAGTTGTGTTTTTGTGGCGCTTTCTTTTGTCATGTCATTTTTCATAATTTACCTTTTTTTGTTTGGCACATGCCTAACTTACCTTTTCTTCTTTCCTTTCTATGTATATGAGGCTATAATATTTGCTTATATGTATCATACTAGTACTTATATATAGTATGTAAATTCGAAAACGTATAGAGAGAAAATCGTTGAAAGAATACACCTTAAATAATATTTACAATATTTGTTGTGTCTTGTTATTGAGTACAAAAACATTTATTAGTAAATCATATACTTCTCCAACTAAAATCATGACATGTACGTGATATCGTTAAGGATTAATTATGTTTGTATCTTGTAATTTTTTTATATAAAATTTATGGCGAAGGAATGCTATTTTCTGTTTAAGATTTTAATGGAATTCAAATCTGCAATCTATTATATTTAAAAAATTTCATTGCTATACAAATTAAAAAAAATTATTATCATCGTCAACATCAATGTTATGCAACATTTGTTAACTGAATATATTTTTGTCAAACGGAAGATAACTAGATCACATACCTAATAATGTTTGAGCGACATTAAAGTTCAAAAATTTTATTTACGTCTTCAAGCGAATTAGACCAATTTATTTTAATAAAATTTATACTAGGATATTTTTAATGGAATTAAAATTATAAAATATTTTTTGTAAATATTAAAATTAAAATTTATTTAATTTTTAGAGAGCAAAAATAATATTTTTTAATTTTGAAGGACCAAATAGTTCCAAAACATATTAAACCCTACTATAAGCTAATGAGAGAAAAATATCATATAAAAAACATTTGAGTGATTAGAGGAATACATATTAGACGATAATACAGAAAATTTTCTCCAGCATAGCATATGGGTGGGTTAGGAATACATCAGCAATTGATGAAAACGAAAGGTACCTTAAATATGGGTGCACCATAATACAAGAATCATATGAAGATTAATTAACTTACATTTGAGGTTTGATTGAATTCTAAGTTTTGGCATTGCCAGGCTATGCAGAGACACTAATGGCCCCACGGTAGGCAGCACCATATTACATGGCTAATATTTCCCAATAAAGCTATAACTTTTTTCAATAGTGCCAATTCTTACATACATTGACATGAAGTTTAACTGAAAAATAATGTGGATTATTGGTGAGACATACGGCTGTCAATGATATGATGACATTTGCTTTAAATAGACCAAGTTTTTTTTTTTTTTTTTTTCTTTCTTGTGATCAATATAACGTTAGTTTGGTCACAACGATCAATAATAATTGATTTATTTGCTAAGCTTAACTTGTACCCTTTATATCTAATTTAGAACTTGAAAATAGTTCTCAAATGACAAATTCCCTTTTTAAGTGATTAGGCTGAAGAAGAAATTTCGTCATTCAACTATGAATTTTTTAACTACTTTAACATTAATTAAAATAAATTAAAATGTAAAATAAGTTTTTAATTGATTGATGGAGGCGTCTAGAATAATATTTATAAATAGTATTTATAGATAAAAATGTGAGAGTGGAGGTTCTATCATCCATAAACGTAGCTAACTAAAATTATTTCATAATTGTCGTTACTCGACTAAATTTATGTGATTGTTTGTACCTTGCCACTACACCTAGCATTTCCACTTTCTATGGTTACCCCCACGGCTTTATTGTTTATGCGTAGAAATGGAAGAGAGTAGAAAAAAGACAAACAATTTGCATACAAAGACATAAATGTCCTATAAGTAGAATGGTGGTTTACAAAATTATAATAAAAGTTATCTCTCTTTATATAGTATAATATATTATATGGATTATTAATATTATTTAAAACTTCGTGAATTAATTACAGTAAAATTTAACATCTCTTTTAATAATAAAAACGGCACACATATTTTTTCTTTTGTTTTGCCACTCTCATTTCTACGGGACAATTAAAAATATTTATTTTTGATTTACTTTCATTCCTTCAATTTTATTTTCTTCTGTGATCTTACTCATTTTTACAAAAATAAATGTAAGATTATTGGAATTTTGTGATTATCATATTTGTGTGTTTTATGAACTATATTTAAATCACATATGTTATCAATATAAGGCTTCAGATTGAAACTTTCTTCCCTTCCCTTTCTCTCCCTCCCTTCGTCATTCTCACAATTCTACCCCGTTGCGTAACTATATAAATATCTATTTGTTTTTTTTCATTATTATTTTGTTAGTTAATCCCTTGTAATATAGTAATATATAAACTATTATATAGATTATAATTATTCATATTTCAGAAACTAAAATCAATATGATCTTCTTATTATATTGAAAAGTTTGATACTATAAAAATCTCTAAACTAATTATCTATAGTATGCATGACACACCGTCTTTATTAAAGACATTTTTTAAAATTATCGCAATACTATTCTATTATGCATTGAACTACTCTATTACCTATTGACTTTTTGTTTTTTGCATATTTTTTTATAAAGTTATTCACTTTAATAAAGTCACATATCCATTAAATTAAGAACTTTAAATAATATGTTAGCACAACAAAAAAGATGAAGTTATTTTATACTAAAAAAATTATAGTTGTCACTATGTAGATTAATTTTATGATATAAATTGTTACTATAAAATTATGTACGAGACAAATATTAATTACTAAAAATTAATATTTTAATATTATCAATATAAAAATTAAAATAATTATATATATAACTATAATTTTTATGTTGGCGTAACATTTACCTATTTTGTAGCAGTTATGTACTAAAAACATCGATGAAGTTTACACGAAACAAATTTTATCACTCAATTAATTAGTTAATTTTTTTGTTTATCTTCTATAGAATTAGAATAACAATAATATACTAATTATAAAAATTATATATGAGACAAATATTTATATATTTACCTAATTAATTAAATATAATTTTTTTTAAGTAAGATCAATTATAATACACTAATAATAAATTTTCACACATCAATTTGTTCACGTTATTTCTTACTAAAGAAGCCGTTGGAACATATAATTTATACACAAAACAAATATTTGTCACTAATTAATTACTTTAATTTCTTATTTTATTGATATTTTCAAAATAAAAATGAAAATAATTAAAATGTACTAATTATAATTTATGGTATCATACACTAAACAAATATTTGTATATCTACCTAACTAGTTAATTTTTTATTTTTAATATCATCAACATCAAAACGAGAACAAATATAATACACTAACGGAGTAGTTATAGCATACAATTCATACACATGATATTATCATATATTTTTGTTAGGCGGACATTCCTGAATTCGAACCCAAGATTTATGTATGAGTTTTCATATTGTATTTGCCACTCCATCTATAAACTAAAAAAATAGTATTTTTTTATATATATCTTCTAAAAAATGAGAATAATTATAATACTTTAATATAGTTTATATAAAAAACATATTCAGAATAAATGTTTATAAATTTATCAAAATAGGAAGACATAATGATTTTTTTAATGTCTTCAAGGTAAAAATAAGAATAACTATATTAAACTAACAATAATTTTTTACACTTCACATTCTTACATTGTTTTTCTAAAACTAAGTACTAAAAAACCATTGAAGCGAACAACTTATATACAGTACAAATGTTTGTATAACTACTTAATTAGTTAAAATTAATATTTTTTTTAATACAATTGATATAAAAAAAATAACAATTCTAATACACTAACAATAATTTTTAACACTTCAATTTTTTCACGTTACATGCATTTCTAGAAACAGGTCTTTAAAAAATCCGCCAGAGCGTACAATTCATATACGAGACAAATATTTGTGAATTTGTTAATGATAAATATATATAAAAAAATACCAGATAAATATTTGCCATCAATAAATATAAAAATATACGGGAAACATATTTATCATTGATACTTACAAAAAATATCAGACACACATTTGTCACTTATAAATATAAAAAAAAAAACACACGATAAATATTTAACATTGATCAATATACAAAAACATATGATAAATATTTATAACTGATAAATATGAAAAAATATGAGATAAATATTAATCAATGATACATTAAAAATACGGGATACATATTTGTCGCTTATAAATATAAAAAAACACGAGATAAATATTTATCACTTATAAATATAAAAAATACGGGATAAAAATTTATCAATGATTAATTTAAAAGGATACGAGACAAATATATGTTATTGATACATAAAAAAATACATGACATGTATTTGTCACTGATAAATATAAGGAAAAAAAGGATAAATA
>JBBPBQ010020321.1:4048244-4095611 GCA_037974755.1 Cicer yamashitae | reverse complement strand
AAAAAAAATCTTAATTAACTTTACCTTATTAATACCAAAAAAAACTTTACCCTATTAAATGATATAATTGCTACAATATCCTTTAATTTAAAATTATAATAAATTTTTTATTGCAATTATATTTTTAATTATATCTAAAAACTAAATTATACTAATTAATTTTCTTTAAAAATGTAACAACATGATTAAAACAATGTGTAAATACGTGTTTGGTTTTTGTAAATACAACACTTTTTGATTTTAGTCATATGAGTTTTTTTGTTTGGATTTTTGAAAACTTGTTAAAATTTCTACCCTTTACATGACCAAAATCAAAATGAAACATATTTGCAACGACAAAAAATATATTTAAACTAAATTTAAAATATTAGTACATTACAACATTCATATAGATAATTTTAAAAATAATTGTAATAAAAATCAAATAGCTTTAATAATTTAATGATGTAACCTATCTACATTGTAATTTTTTTATCAATAGTGAAAATAAATTAATCCTAAGAAAATTCAAAACTTATATTCCAATGTAACAAATCCAGATTTTGTTTTAAGAAAAAGATTTTACACTATCGATTTATTATCACAGTTGTCATAATAAAATTAATTTATTTTTAAATCAATTATACATAAAAAATAATTAATTTATTTGATAAACGAAAATTTTATTTTAATTTCCAGTGTTGATGTTGTTGGGTTGGGGCCTTGTAGTTGAACTTGGTTCTTCCCAATTTCCAATTCCCAATTCCCAATTCCAAATCCAAATCCAAATCGCGGATCAAACCTCAAACAAACATTTCCATCAATCTCTCGAATTCCTCTGCAGATTATAGATCTATGATCAATTACAGTAATAATCTCAAACGAATCTGAGAAGAAAAAGAAGAAGAAGAAGATGTATATGACATATGGATGGCCTCAGGTCATCCCTTTGGAGCAGGGATTGTGTCCTTCTGCACAAAATATTGTTTATTTCAAACTCATCAATCGTTTGTTTCTTGTTGTTTCTCCCACTCACTTTGAACTATGGAGCTCTTCACAGGTACTTGGATTGGATCCGTTCTTTTTTTAAATTTTGTATTTAAATTTATGTTTTTTAGGACAATTTTGAAATGGGTTTTCATTTAGGTGAGTTAATGTGATGTCGGCATAGGGAATTTTGTGTATATATAAATGCATATTAATTTTTTTGGAAAATATATGAACTTGATTTTGATGAGGAGTAGAGTTTCTGGAATGTGGGATTTTGGAGTTTGGAATTGAATTTGTTTGTAATGGGTTTTTATTATTTATTTATTTATTTAAGATTTTTGGGGAAAATGTTGAAGTGTGTTTCATGGGGGTGAATTGATGTAATGTGGCTATGGTTTGGGCTTAACAGTGTTTTTTAATGTTTCTGTTGGTTCATTCAGCATAGAGTGAGATTGGGGAAGTACAAGAGAGATTCAGTTTCGTTGCAGAGAGAAGGAGAAAACTTGCAGGCTGTGTGGAGTCCTGATACAAAATTAATTGCTATTCTTGTAAGTGTGCTGATGTTTGATTAACAATGTGATTTATCATATGGAAAATAAAACCAGCTTCTATGTATTCCAATTTCCAACTCTTTCCGTAACATCTTTAATATGCTTGTGAATTTGTACGCATGTATGATTGCCTGCTTTTTGGTGTAAAAATAAATGGAATGTCAGTTATAATCCTTGGAAGCTGCAAATGAAATGCTATATCACTCATGTTTGCAAGCTAACACTCAAATTGTGTGATTGTCAGTGATCTATGTTCTCAAATGAAAGATGTACCATACCCCATTCAAATTATATTTAGATATTTTTTTGATTCAAATTAGCTTTCTTGTGTGCACATTCAGGATTGTTAAAACTTATTATTTCAATATTTTTTTAGCTTTACCCCAATATTAGTTTATTCTGTTTATATCATACTATTTGTAAGATATTCTATTCTACCTTCAATTTCACTTCGTGCCTTTATTTTGTTCATGCTTCAATTAACACATTTCTTGAAGTTAATGCTGTGTTTTAAGTATCTTGTTTCATATTCCTAATTCATCTGTATTTTCTATTTGCAGACATCTTCTTTCTATCTTCACATTTTCAAGGTCCAATTCTTGGATAAAAAAATACACATTGGTGGGAAACAACCTTCTAATTTGTGCCTAGCCACTATATCTCTTCTTCTCACAGAGCAAGTTCCTTTTGCAGTAAAGGATTTGTCAGTGTAGGTTTCCTTCTATTATTGGTTTTATAACTTCCTTCGTCTATGCGAATTAGTGCAATCTAACAAAACTACTATCGGTATGGATAGTGGATGTGAATCGAAGTTCTATAGCGGAATACAATTTTGTATTTGTAAGTATGGTATACACGAGATAAATACATTCTCCATTTGATGAAAGATATATAGATCTCTTGGTTACTGTCATGAATCAACCATTCTAGCTTTTAGATAAAGACATATGAATGTTTTTATGTTATATATCTGCAACATATGTTCCTCACACAAGAGTCTTCCGAGCTCAAAGCGTGGACAATGCATAGACCTGCCTACCTTGCGCACCGAAATGCAACTTTTAGTTATAGGACTGTGGGTAGAAAGGATTGAACTTTGATAAAATGTTATGAATCAACTACCCTAAAACTTAAACTGTAAAACACAACTTATTTTATAACTCATAAATATTTTCATAAAATTTGGTTCCACCATGCTACTTACTTCCAAGATTGCTGATGAGTAGGAAATGCAAAGATAAGTAGAAGAGTTTGGTATTTTATAAATCAAAAGTCGAAGAAATATCATCTAAGCTCCAAAGATTATGTTCCTTAAAAGAATTCTGCATCCATTTGGTTATGTGCCAAGGTTTTATAATGTATTATAGGCATTTATCATAATATGGGACATTAGTTATTTTGACAATTGAGTCTCGACATCATTTCTTTTAACCCATTGGCATTATCAAAAGTGATATGAATATGATATGTTGAATTCATCATACCGTCATTCCTCAATACTTCGTGAAAAGTATCAAATTTTTGTGCTTCACTCTGTATATAATAGTCAAAAGTTGAAGCCATTTTCTGTCTGATCGTGACACTACTCTTTACACAACTGTTTTGCCAGGAGTAATATTGTTTGTGATAACAAACATATGCTGCTTGGACTTTCCGATGGAACTTTGTACAGTATGTCTTGGAAGGGGGAGGTAATTTAAACATAGAACACTCAACAGTTTTGGACATTTCATCCGAATTTAACTTATTATATACGGTCAATTGGTCACTGATATACAGAATATTCAACTTCGTTTTACATCATTCTTTTTTGTTTTGATGTATAACAATATTACTATCATTTTATGATCTCCTACACAGTTCTATGGAGCTTTTGAATTTGATCCATATCCTCCTGCTAGCTTTGACGATACTCAATTACCACATTCTTTAGAGAACGGTCTTTCTCCTAAAGGCCTTCCAAAGGTTCCTATGTCCAATCACTTAATTGCAAGAAATTCTGAAATCAAACAGCTGGAACTTTGCCTTTCATTGAGGTTGCTATTTGTCTTGTATTCTGATGGGCAAATTGTCTCATGTTCCGTTAGTAAGAAAGGTTTAAAGCAAGTTGACTGTATTAAAGCAGAAAAGAGGTTAGCTTGTGGGGATGCTGTATGTGCTTCAGTAGCTCTTGACCAGGAAATTCTTGCTGTTGGTACCAGAAGAGGAGTGGTGGAATTGTATGATTTGGCTGAATCATCTTTGCTTATACGGACGGTTTCTTTGTATGACTGGGGGTAAGTTTTTATTAAATATGCATCTAGGGAATTGATGACAAATTGAAGATTTTTGTGATTTACTATTCCAAGCACGATGCTGAAATTCTCCAGCAGATTGTGTCAATATTCTGCCTTAATGTTGTGTCACCTGTTCTTCAATCTCAAATTCTCAATGTTGTCTCCTTTATATTTATTTATTTTTTGTTTTTTAAGTCTTTCATTTCATCGCATCATCCATCCTAATAAATTTACATTTCTCTTCTGTCTAGTGAATCCATGCAATTTCAGTGTCAGAAGTGACTGTAGTCATAATTTTCTCCATCTTATCAGTATGCTGGGACTTATGTTCAATGTTATGCAGATGGACTTTGGTTCTATGTCATGAAGTATGCTACTATGATTTTTTTGCAGATATTCAATGGATGACACTGGCCCTGTTAGTTGCATTTCATGGACACCTGACAATTCTGCTTTTGCAGTTGGGTGGAAGTTAAGGGGGCTTACAGTTTGGTCTGTTTCTGGGTGTCGGCTGATGTCGACAATCCGGCAAATAGGTTTAAGTTCTGTATCTTCTCCAATTGCTAAGCCAAACCATGATTGTAAGTACGAGCCATTGATGGGTGGTACCTCACTAATGCAGTGGGATGAACATGGATATAGACTTTATGCTATTGAGGAGAGATCTTCGGAGAGAATTCTTTCATTCTCTTTTGGAAAATGCTGTCTCAGCAGAGGTGTTTCTGGCACTGCATACATCCGGCAAGTGATTTATGGGGAAGACCGGTTGCTCATCGTGCAGTCAGAAGAAATTGACGAGCTTAAAATGCTGCATCTTAAGCTTCCAGTTATGTGTTTGATTTTCAAACTTTGAAACATGTAATCTTAAATGGATGAACATCACTTCTGAAGTTTAAAATTTTGCACAGGTTTCTTATATTTCTCAAAACTGGCCTATTCAACATGTGGCTGCTAGTCAGGATGGAATGTACTTAGCGGTTGCTGGTCTTCATGGTTTGATATTGTATGATATACGACTGAAAAGATGGAGAGTATTTGGAGATGTTACCCAAGAACAAAAGATTCAGTGTAAGGGCTTGCTATGGCTGGGAAAGATTGTCGTTGTCTGCAACTACATTGATTCTTCCAACACGTGAGATACTTTTATTTGCTTACATATTTCATGTGGTTGGTACTTGCAAATTTCAGTGTTTGTCAAACATATATTTTTTAGCCGATTGCTGTTTAACTGTATACATGCCTGGAAAAGCCTGAATTTAAAGGCTGTTCAGTTTTTTTACCCCACTTAATTTGTTTTTGAAGTCTAGGTCTGATTCAACCCAAAACTATAATTTTTGTAACATTAACTGTAGCATTATGCAACATACGAAACATTTAATTCTACATCCAATGGTCTCTTAGGTCTCCTTATTTATCTCAGGTATGAATTGCTCTTTTACCCAAGATATCACCTTGATCAAAGCTCATTGCTGTGTCGAAAACCATTGCTTGCGAAACCAATGGTGATGGATGTGTACCAAGATTATATACTGGTTACATATAGACCATTTGATGTCCATATATTCCATGTGAAGTTATTTGGTGAACTAACTCCTTCAGGAAATCCAGATTTACAGGTAAATGCACACTTATAAAATTCTTTTGCTCTCTCTTTTTTGTTTTCAATGATACTCTTATTCGATATGCTCTACCCCCCCCTGAAATTTCTTCTATAAAACCTTGTTTGTTATACATTTTTAAGTGATAACATGACAAACAGCTTTCTGCAGTACGAGAACTTTCAATTATGACTGCCAAGAGCCACCCTGCAGCAATGCGATTCATCCCTGATCAAATCCCAAGAGAGCCTATTTCAACAAATTACATTTCATCATCAGATTCATTAACCGGAGAGCCAGCAAGGTAATGTTCTTTTTGAACAACATGTAATCCCTCTCTCCAGTTTATTTTTCTACTTCTCTAATTGAAGTGATCCTAGGTAAAACGTCACAATCTGTAAAGTCAGAATGCCTTATAACTAAGAATCCATTATTAATGTCATACTAATTTAAAATCATATATCTTGTCTGAACTGCATCCGAGTTCCGGGTTTGTTGTGTGGAGATAATAATTGATATGCTTGCCCAAACTTGGTTGCTTTTGTTGCTGCTATTAGAGCCTTTTTTCCTATTAATAATTCACCCTCAAGAAAATTGATTTGAAAATTATTTGTTCTAGATGTTTGATATTGAGGTCAAATGGGGAGCTTTCTCTACTTGATTTAGATGATGGGCGGGAAAGAAATCTTACTGATTCAGTTGAGCTTTTTTGGGTCACCTGTGGCCAGTCTGAGGATAAAACAAATTTGATTGAGGAAGTTTCGTGGTTAGATTATGGTCACCGGGGCATGCAGGTAATTAGCTGTTAAGATATTTCTTATTCCCTGTATGTACATCCTTAAATTTCATTAGGTTAAATGACTTCTGATCCACCCTCTAGTGTATTTCCTTTTTTACATCTCTGATAGTTTTTACATCGAAGTTCATTGTTGCAGGTTTGGTATCCATCTCCAGGTCCAAATTCTTTTAAGCAGGAGGATTTCTTGCAGGTCTGGATATTTATTTCCTAATGTTGTAGGCTATTGGACATAACACGACTTATTTTCTAGTTCATTTTAAAAAAAATTTCTATCTTGAACAGTAGATTTTGTAATTCATTCCTTCAACACATTTTTGCTTATATTATAAAGATTCACATGCAACTGTAGGTCCTTATATTGTTGATTGGCTTCATATTGCATCATCTTACTTTTATCTGCTAGTGCTAGGTATATGGAAGTTGTCAATAAAAAAGAATATTGTAGTCTATTTGAAGCAACTTCAATAAATTCAGTCATTCCTTTATTCTGGAATTAGTTAATTTACTGATTTGATCCTTAATTGATTTTTAGTTGGATCCGGAGCTGGAATTCGATCGTGAAGTATACCCTCTGGGTCTTCTTCCAAATGCTGGTGTTGTTGTTGGTGTTTCCCAGAGAATGTCATTTCCCTCAAGTGCAGAATTCCCATGTTTTGAGCCATCTCCTCAAGCACAAACTATACTGCACTGCCTGCTCCGCCATCTTCTTCAGGTATTACATTGAGTAAAATTGAAGTGATTAGAATTGCTTGAATGCTTAATCCATATTTTATTTCTGAAACATTGTCGATCATTTTGATTGCTTTTACATTTAATGCTTAAAAAGGATATCTTATCAGTGTGGCATGTATGCTCTATATTGTCCCATAGATTTCATATATGCAGCATACTCGTCACAAATGTATTAAACCAATAGAAAGAAGTGTCAGGTATCTTGAACTTGCAAGGGTTAGGGAAATTTGAAAATTTGACATAACAAGTATTTATAAATGAATGATATTTCATTGTTATAATGATCTTTGAGGAGTTGATGAGTGTAGTTGATTTTTTTTTGTCATACAATGAATAAGGAGTGGTCTTTATTGAATTCGTCAAAGTTTTTGATAAGGAAGAATTGAACATTATTACAGAGGATGTGTGAAATGTAAGTCCTTGTGCTCATGCCGGATGAAAGATATTCACGTCTTTTATATTTCCGACGAGAATTGTTCATTCTTTTGACTACGTGCTCTTCTCTTATTTTTTTTCTTATGTTGTATACATAGTGAGACCGGGGGCACGGTAATGTTGGGTTACAGTTGCGGGCTACTTTGTGCCATGTTGTGTGTGTGTTTTCAATTTTGCTTTCCTAAACCCTAAATGGGATACCCTGTGTGATTATTTCCTATTATTTACGTGTCTGTCAGAGGGACAAAATTGAGGAAGCTTTAAGGCTGGCAGAACTATCAGCAGAAAAGCCTCATTTTTCACATTGTCTAGAGTGGCTTCTTTTTACAGTATTTGAAGCAGATATATCCAGGTACTTTAATTTGGAAACATTATTAGTTTCACACTTTGAGTCAAATGTGTGAGTGTAGACAGGGTGGTGCCTATAGTTTCTTGCTATTTTCCTTTGCTTGAGAATGAGTGTACAAATTTCTTGTTACAACACTTAGTTGCCAATTGGTTTTTGTCTTGATTGGTTAGTTTTCATGCCAACTATTCCAGGCCAAATGTAAACAAGAACCAGATGATCTCAGTTCTAAAACATGCAAAGACTCTTTTGGAGAAGACCTGTGATCTTATCCGAAATTTTCCAGAGTACCTAGATGTTGTTGTTAGTGTCGCAAGAAAAACAGATGGTCGTCATTGGGCAGATTTGTTCTCTGCTGCTGGAAGATCAACAGAGTATGTCTTTCGAGCATTTATACTTTTTGTGTTTTAGGGTGAAACTAGGTTAAAACAGGAGGGAAGGAAAATTTCTTATTATTGTTATTGAAACTGAAACAGTACAAATATATATATATACAATGCTGCCAGCTATCTAATGAATGCAGAATAAAGTAAAAATAAATTAGGAAATAAATCAAATCAGAGTGATTTGATTATTTCCCAAAATACAAATAAACTTAAATAGAAAATCAACTAATAAAGACAATCATATCAGATCTGATTGCTATATGTCAACACCCCCCCTCAAGTTGGTGCATATATGTCTAGCATGCCCAACTTGCTTACAAGAAATTCAAAACTGGGTCTGAACAGTCCTTTGGTAAGGATATCAGCAACTTGTTGTGAAGTAGGGACAAAAGGCATGCAAATCAGACCTGCATCTACTTTCTCTTTTATAAAATGTCTATCAATTTCAACATGTTTGGTTCGGTCATGTTGAACAGGATTTTGAGAAATACTAATTGCTGCCTTGTTGTCGCAATACAGCTTCATTGGAAGATTTATAGGAAGTTTAAGCTCTTCTAAGATTCTTTGAAGCCATAGGATTTCACAAACACCTTGGGCCATTGCCCTATACTCTGCCTCAGCACTGCTTCTAGCTACTACATTTTGTTTCTTGCTCCTCCAAGTAACTAAGTTTCCCCAAACAAATGTGCAGTAACCAGATGTTGACTTTCTATCCGTGATGGACCCTGCCCAATCTGCGTCAGTAAATACCTCAATGCCTTGTTGATCAGTTTTTTGGAAAAACAGTCCCCTTCCGGGGGAACTTTTGAGATACCTTAGAATACGGTAAACAGCCTCTAAATGTTCTTCGTGAGGTGAATGCATAAACTGACTCACTAAGCTAACAGCAAATGCTATATCTGGACGAGTATGAGATAGATAAATTAGTCTTCCTACTAATATTTGATACCGAGATGTATCCACTGGATCACCACTGCCATCACTACCAATTTTTTGATTAGGATCTATTGGAGTATCAGCTGGCCTACAACCCATCATCCCGGTTTCTTTTAGAAGGTCTAAAATATATTTCTGTTGTGATACAACAATCCCTTTCTTTGATCTTGCAACTTCCATTCCCAAAAAATATTTTAAAGACCCAAGATCTTTAATTTCAAACTCAGCAGCAAGAGATGCCTTCAAATTTTTTATTTCATTAGAATCATCCCCAGTGATAACAATATCATCTACATAAACGATCAATATAGCCATTTTACCTTCAGAACAATGTTTCACAAACATGGTGTGATCGCTTTGACATTGAGAATATCCCTGCTTCTTAACAAATTGGGTGAATCTTTCAAACCACGCTCGAGGTGACTGTTTCAAGCCATAAAGAGACTTCTGAAGCTTGCAGACCTTTTGGTTGAATTTAAATTCAAACCCCGGGGGTGAATCCATATAGACTTCCTCCTCTAAATCTCAATTTAAAAACGCATTTTTTACATCTAGCTGCTGTAATGGCCAATCCAAGTTAACCGCTAAAGATAAAAGAACTCTAATGGTGTTAAGTTTTGCAACAGGAGCAAAAGTTTCTGAGTAATCAATACCATAAGTTTGTGTAAAGCCTTTGGCAACTAGTCTGGCCTTATACCTCTCTACTGATCCATCAGCCTTGTGTTTTATGGTAAACACCCATTTGCACCCCACAGTTCTCTTTCCCCTAGGTAGATCCACCTCTTTCCAAGTTTGATTTTTTATAAGAGCACTCATCTCTTCCAAGACAGCTTCTTTCCACTTAGGAACCCTTAGAGCTTGTTGTATATCTCTTGGGATCTCTGTTTTTGTCAGTTCACAAGTAAAAGCTCTAAAAGTGGGGGACAATTTGTCATAAGATATAAAGTTACTGATAGGATGTTTTGTACATGCTCTTATCCCTTTTCTAACAGCAATGGGTAGATTAGAATCATCAAAGGTAGGTTCTAAAGGAACAAAATCATTGGGAACAGGTTCAGCAAAGACAAGATTATTATGATCAAAATTTTCAGAATTTTGAAAGGGTACAACAGAATTAGAAAGACTTGTACCTGTTGGATCCTTGGATGTTTGGCAGTGTTGAGGTTCTCTTCTCTGAGGCACTTTTTTTCTTAAGTATACATGGTCAAATGGTTGGATACCTTTGTTACCAATCTCAACTGTCTCATTCTCAACTTCTGGTTCTGTCAAAACATTTTCTTGAATATTATGTTCATGGCTTTCTTGACTAGATTCACCCAAAGATTTTGTTTTGTTATTTTCCTCAATTTCTAGTATTTTCAAATAGGATTCTGTTATGTTACTTTTCTCACAATCTGTTTTTTCCAAATTATTTAGAAAATCCAAATTTGCAATTTTTAAATATTGAACATCATCTTCTTTAATTATCCCCCCTTGAAGATGATTACCAAAAAAAGGAGTTTTTTCAAAGAAAGTGACATCCATAGTCACAAAAATCTTTTTGGAAATAGGTTCAAAACATTTGTATCCTTTTTGATTGGTTGCATAGCCAATAAAAACACATTTTCTTGCTCTAGGCTCAAGTTTTCCTTGATTCGGATCATGAATATGAACAAAAACAGTACATCCAAATATCTTTAGGGGTAGAGTGTATGAAAGTTTATTATTAGGAAATAGACATGTGAAAACATCAAAAGGAGTTTTGTAATTTAAAATTTTGGTAGGCATCCTATTTATTAAATATGTTCCAGTGAGAATTGCTTCTCCCCAAAGATACTTTGGAACCTTATTTTGAAACAACAATGCCCTAGCAACTTCAAGGAGATGTTTATTTTTTCGTTCAGCCACTCCATTTTGTTGTGGAGTATCCACACATGAACTTTGATGAATGATACCTTGTTGTAGGAAAAACTCATTTAAGTGTTTATTAAAATATTCCCTTCCATTATCACTACGGAGAATTTTGATTTTTACTTGAAATTGGGTCAAAATCATTTGAAAAAAACTTTTGAAGATACTTTCAACTTCAGATTTTGTTGTCATTAAGTAAACCCAAGTTAATCGAGTGTGATCATCTATGAAGGTAATAAACCATCTTCTTCCATTAGAAGTAGGGTCCCTACAAGGTCCCCAAACATCACTATGAATTAATGTGAATGGACTAGATGGTTTATGCACCTGAGGAGAATAGGAAGAACGATGATGCTTTGCAAATTGGCAAACTTCACAAAAAAACTGATCTGGATTTTTATTCTTAAAATACTCGGGAAATAAGTGCTTCAAATACAAAAAATTTGGGTGTCCTAGCCTATAATGCCATAACATTATTTCCTCATTATTATGAACCAAAACTGAGTTGAGACAATTACTATGAAATTGACAGTTACCATAACATTATTTCCCGATTTCAACTCCTGAAATTGACAATTAACTGGGTTAAAAATAGCCAAACAGTTAAGATCTTGTGTTAATTTGCTTATGGACAGCAAGTTACATGACAAATTTGGAACATGAAGGACATTGTGAAGAGTTAGAGTTTTAGAAATAGGAATAGAACCAACTCCAGCTATGGTGGAAAAAGTACCATCAGCTATCTTTACCTTTTTATGACCTGCACAAGTACTATAAGTGGAAAACAATTTTGAGCAATCTGTCATATGATCAGTGGCTCCAGAATCGATGATCCATGGAGTTTTTGAATTTGGTTTGGAACTCAAAAGAGCAGAAGAGAAAGAGATACCTTTTTGAGCAAGAGAGGATGAAGAAGTAACTGACATAGAGGTAAAGAGCTTATACAGGTGCTCTAGTTGTTCCTTAGAGAAAGGAGATGTCTCAGAGTTAACTTTATTCTCCACATTTTCTCCATTTGCAGCTTGGAAGGCCCTACCCTCTCCATTTGGCTTCTTCTTCCAGTTGGGTGGTTTTCCATTAAGTTTCCAACAAGTTTCCTTAGTGTGCCATGGTCGTCTACAATGATCACACCAAGGTTGTTTTTTTCTTTCTCCATCTGCTTCGTATCCCTTTGCAGCCATAGCCGAACTCTCAGTTTCTTGCACCCTTGTACTATCAGAGTTTTGCAGCATGACTTTCCTTCTGGATTCCTCCCTCCTTACTTCCGAAAATACTTCCCTCAATGAAGGCAACGGTTTTCTGCCCAAAATTCGACCATGGACTTCATCAAGTTCTGGATTGAGTCCTGCTAAAAACATATAAACCCTATCATTCTCTTCTCTTTTCTTAAATCTGTTTGCATCTTTGGAATTCTCCCAATCATCCTCATAACATTGGTCAAGCTCCTGCCAAAGGACAACCATGAGATTAAAGAATGTTGTGACATCTTTATCTCCTTGTTTGGACTGCCACAAACGAGTCTTAAGTTCATAAATCTGTGAGGAGTTCTCCAAGTCGGAATAGCAATCGCGTACAACTTCCCACACCTCTTTTGCAGTGGAAATGAATAGGTAGGGCTTCCCAATGGAAGATTCCATTGAGTGAATCAACCACCCAATGATTAGGGAATTCTCTGACTTCCATTTTTGGTAGGCTGGATCGGTCTTCTCTGGTTGAGGAGTATCTCCAGTCAAGTAGCCTAACTTTCCCTTGCCATCAAGAGCTAACTTCACAGTCTGGGCCCATTCAACATAGTTTCTGCCATTCAGCTTTTGGATTAGAAGCTGTAAACCAGAGTTTATGGATAGTGGATCATTTGTGGTAGGGGTTGACACGATTTTAGGGTCACCAGAATTTTTTTCTGGTATTGTAGTAGTGGAGGAACAATTTTTTTCAGTTTCTTGTAAGGACATGGTGAGCTGCCACAGGATCAGAGCCGAAGCTCTGATACCATGTGTTTTAGGGTGCAGCTAGGTTAAAACAGGAGGGAAGGAAAATTTCTTATTATTGTTATTGAAACTGAAACAGTACAAATATATATATATACAATGCTGCCAGCTATCTAATGAATGCAGAATAAAGTAAAAATAAATTAGGAAATAAATCAAATCAGAGTGATTTGATTATTTCCCAAAATACAAATAAACTTAAATAGAAAATCAACTAATAAAGACAATCATATCAGATCTGATTGCTATATGTCAACACTTTTCATTTTGATACCATCAATGATTAATATTGGAATTGGAAATGTACTCAAATCTTTCAAAATATGGAAGCATGTAGAACATAATGAAAACAAAATTTTTGACAAATTTGGCATGACGTGCATTTGGAGAGTCTATTATCTATTATAATATTTAAAACAGAACCTCAAAATTCTTCATCTATGCCACATCCTCCAATATTTGCCAACTCACGAAAATTCTGACGTGACACATTCCAAATTCATCTTCTATTCCATATATAATGCAAACCTTTTTAACTTATCCAAATACAATTATTTCATATATTAAATAATTTCAGCTTTAATTTATCACTCAATGACTCATCAATACACTTAAAAAAGCTCTAATTACTCATCAAAACTTTCATTTCAATAACTCATACAAAAAAAATACAAACTATCCAATATCTTCAAATCATCACATGAAGAATTTTGGGGTTCTATTTAATTATTATAATAGATGTTCAAGTTCATATATCAATATTATTGTATAGGAAATAAGTTTTTTTTTCCCTATGTTGAATGTGTCTCCCATAACATTTTTTCATTTTATAATTAAAAAAACACAAATCATAATTGAAACAAAAAAAATGAATAATATTAAATATTTGGAAATAAATAACTTCTAACTATTTCATTATTCACTCGAAACTTTCTATGTCTTAAACATTCACAAACTTTTCTTGCCTATAATTTTTTTCAACCACTCTTAAAGTTTCTTGACCCTGTCAAATAATTATTTGAAAATTTCAAGGCACATGAAAAAGTACATAAATTTGAAAACGTGAAAAAGTACATAAATTTATAAATCTAATGTTTCAAAACTAATATATATTATATAAAATGAAGAAATATTATAGCTAAATGTATAACTTTAACAATAAATAAATACATAACTATTTAACAAATATATTATTAGAAGAACCACTTCAATGAAATCAAAAAGCTTGAATAAACCAATTCCACATTTAAATATATTTTGCATGAGTTGTATTAGTCAACAATGTTTTACTTTTTCTTTTACTAAAGCAAACCTAGCTTATATATAATTATTCAAAACTATATTTACCTTTAAGTACATAAACACTTGAGTATATTCTACTGTAAAACAAAATTAACATTACCTTTAAATTACATATTATTGTTATTTTATATTCAGTAATATATTAAATTCTACCACGCAACGCGCGGGTTAGTATCTAGTTATTATTAACTTGGAATAATCCATAATGGGTGAACTTCGTAATACCATCTGGCATTTGTGCTAGATGCCATTTTTGTGTGGCTTTTCAAGAATATCACAATAATGTTGTAACATTTCATTTTTAAATTTCTACCTTATGTGCAATTAAATGCTTCATTTTATTGTTCATGCTCCTGCATGTTAGGTAGCATGAATGGACAAATCGAAATGAAATGTTAGTGAAACAGGATGAAAAGACAAATTTGATATGTATTATAATTGATAATTTTTATTGTTTTTGAATTTTTTTCGTTGTTCTGCTTTAAGACTTAGCCTAAAGAAACAAAGAAAAGAATCATACAAAGTTTAATATTTTTTTATATATATAATAGAATATTTGTTTTACCTTTTATTGTGAACATGATTGCTATGCTGTTTTTCCCCTGAAAAGTCATCCGAGTTTTGTTGCCTTTTTGGCTTGCTAACACTTAATACAAATTATAATGTTTTTCGCATTCCTGAATTTTAATTTGTGAATGATTAATTTTTGGCTTCTATATAGATTGTTTGAGGAATGTTTTCAACGTAGATGGTACCGCACCGCAGCTTGCTATATACTTGTAAGAATCACTTGCCTTTCTGAATAGGTGTCTTTATTTGTAGAAAGTAAAAAGATTATCATTCTGAATGCAAACTAGTGGTGCGAATCTATATATGGATATACTCACATGATCAAGTTCATTTCATCTCAAATGTAACAGGTAATTGCTAAACTTGAGGGTCCTGCTGTGAGTCAGTACTGTGCTTTACGGTTATTACAGGTTTGGGCTTCACTGCTTCAATCATTTTATTTTCCTTATTTTAAGCTCAAGTCACATCAATGATGTGTATTATCAAACTTATGTAGGCAACACTTGACGAATCTTTGTATGAGCTTGCTGGAGAGCTGGTATTGTCTTGAACCACTACCAGATTATTCACTTTACCTGGTCAACTAATATATCTTATACAAGAGATCATGACCTTTTACATAAATATTTTGTTTTGGGTTCCCAGGTGAGGTTCTTGCTAAGATCTGGTAGGGAATATGACCAAGCATCAGCCGATTCGGATAAACTGTCTCCCAGATTTTTAGGCTATTTTCTTTTTCGTTCTACTGAGCGAAAGCAAGCATTGGATAAAAGGTTTGTGTACACTTCAGTGATTTTCTTGTTGTTGTCCTACCATCAAAGTTACCAATCATACCAACAAGTAATTTTCTTTGGAGCAGCACCTCATTCAAGGAGCAAAGTCCTCATGTCACCTCAGTTAAGAATATTTTAGAAAACCATGCTAGTTACTTGATGGCAGGGAAAGAGCTCTCCAAGCTTGTTGCATTTGTAAAAGGCACTCAATTTGATTTAGTGGTAAGAAGATCTTGCTGATTGACTTGTTCCATTTCAATCACCTTAAGATAATTTTCCTTTAGTGTAAAGTGTGTAAATTGTTCAATGATAACCAAATACAGGAATATCTACAACGCGAAAGATATGGGAGTGCTCGGCTGGAGAATTTTGCTTCAGGGCTTGAACTAATAAGCCAAAAGGTTTAAGATTTTAACATTTGGAAAACAAAACTTATTTTGTGACCGTTCCCTTTACTGCATTTCATTGGTTTTAAATTTCATTGGTCCAATAATATATTGCGTTCTCTCTTCTCAACCTCTCTGCAGAGGTTGTTAGATGAGGCTTAAAATGTGTAAATTTCCTTAATATTTTATTTTCTAAAGTCTTAATTGTATGCTCTTTGGTGATACTACCCACTTTTTCTGTGCCGGTACACATTTGATTGTTTAGGTAAGGGTTTATCAGTCAACTATGCTGCTATAACAGTATAACCTAACAAATGCGATCAGTTATGCACTAAATGGTCTCATGATATATGAGGATACTTTATCCTCCCAATAATATTTCCTTCTTTCAAAAACATTCCCTTTTGTAAGAAAAAATTCTCATTAAATCAAAATACACCATAAATTGTTATTAAGATCTTAGATGGAGGAAAACTGATTATTCACTGCTGAAGCTAATCTTGAATACTGCAATGATGCACTCTTTGTTCATTTGGAAGAAGCTTGAGTAGATTTATCATAATACTTTTCTTTAGCTTTATTTCTTCTCTCTGTTAATGAACTGTTTTGTGTTATCAGCTTCAAATGGAAACATTACAGAGTCGATTGGATGCGGACTTTCTCCTGGCTCATATGTGCTCTGTCAAATTTAAGGAATGGATAGTTGTCCTGGCTACTCTCTTAAGACGTTCTGAGGTATGTTTAGGTTCATTGTGTACTAGACACTGACGCTGAGATGTGAAATTATGGTGACATGATTTCATCAACAGTAGTGTGTTTAGATTATAGGGAAAAGTTGGAAAGGAGAGAATGAGAGAAAATCTAATTCTGAGTCACGATGTATTAAATGAGATGACGCTAACATTTAATCAAAATACCAATATCCAGTTTGAATTAGCTTTTAGCTTATGGATGCTTCTCAATTAAAACAAGATTATGGTTCTTCACTAACAAAAGAGAAGTCTTTATAACTTATAAATTTATCGTTGAAGTTAAAAGAATACTTACTTGTACTAATAATCTTCTGGTGAGCTTTTACAGGTTCTTTTTGACTTGTTCCGTCACGATTTTCGGTTATGGAAAGCCTACGGCAGCACCCTGCAGGTATAACTATTTTAGTTTCTTTGATGTAAATGATAGTAATTGCAGAATGTATACTTTAACTAACAAATTTGTTATTCCTGCTGGTTTTTCTATGCACTACAGTCACACCCAGCATTTACTGAATATCAAGATTTATTGGAAGACCTGGAAGAGAAACTTGCATCTGTTGCGAACGAGGAAGAAAAATGAAAGTGAACACAGCTTTCACATCTGTACTGTGGTCCTCATTGGTTTCCTGCTAAAGTAGTTTGCTTGGGAGGCTTTTAATCTCAGCCCACATCGTAGTAATCATGCCACACCGAAAGGACTATGGATCCTTGCCCTTGGATTCGATCGTGAGGGGACCGGAAAATTACATTCATGTGCTGGTTAAATTAAGATGATCTTGGTAACACCATTTTTGTGGTTGTTCTAATCGAATGAATCCGGAATAGTACTTGTAGATAGAGGTTAGAAATAACTATAGGGAGGCTTGTGCATGTCTAAGGATTTCATTATTCTTTACTTTTTTTAATTCACATTTTGTAACATGTGATTTTTGTACTAGCATGAACAGATCCATTTGTATATATTGGTTATATGCTCTTTGATCAGTTCAAATTACTGGATTTCATGCATTTGTTCTTTTTTTCCCCTCCCTTGAGCATGTCAAAGAGCTGTTATGTTTCGTGTCTCTACCATTTCATAAGGAGTGCAGTCAATATACTCTCCAACACACAAGACTATTTTATTGGATGAAATTTATATCGATTTTTGTAAATCATGAGATGCTATTACCAATTTATAGGATTTATTTTCAGTGATGAAATCCATATGAATTCCATTCAATAGTGCATTTTTTTTTTTGAGGAACTGAAAATAGTATGTTTGATACACAAATGTAATTGCTTCTCTAAATTTAAGATACAAGTATATATAACAACATATGTTACATATACTCATAAAAAAAAAGGAAAACTCAAAAAAACATATATGTCACATATTTATTGATTATCAAATTTGTACACTTATACTAAGTAATAACTTTATGTATAATGTATAGTAATTGATCAAATATGCGTTTCAAAATTCAAAACAATTTGAATATTTGTGATATCTAATAGTTAATATTTATATTTTAAATAATATATTGTATGGTGTAGTTTTGCTTGAAACTTTATAAATTAAATTAAATTAACCTTATAACATCTTTAATTCAACGACTAAATTGATTGAAAAGCTAAAAAGTGATAGGAAGTAGATGCTATTTTATTTTGAGTTAAAGAAGATTGCAAGAGTGAGAAGCAAGAAAGTGAGAATTTGTTTTCTCTTTAGATTCTTTAATAATAGGACTTTCCGAGTAGTGGATATTGGCAAAAAAAAAATTAATAATAAAGCTACCAATATGCCATAAATTCAAAGGCAGATATATAGTACTATTACTTTTCCAATTATATGTCTTATCATGGAAAGAGAGGGGAAGCTAGTTTGTTGACGTAGAAGAAGAAGCTTTCACTTTCATTCACCATTTTTCACTATTTTCTGTTTCACATATATATATATATATATATATATATCCATTTTGATTCACTACTAGCACTTCAAAACAAAATATCTTATTTGAACATGGATTTGAGACACTTAAATTTGACAACTTTTTACGCAGTAAATAAATATATCAAACTTCTATAATTTATCAACCATCTACTACACTTTATTAAGCACGAATTTAAACGTGTTGTGTCCTAAATTGATATTCAAATAACATTTATGTATTTGTAAGCTGGTCTTTGTTTTTCTTATTCTATGTTAAATATATTTCATCTTTCTCCTCAGAGTCCCTTCTTTCACACTTGAAGCTACCAAACCTCCTTCCTCCAAATTTCTTTTCCATCAAAGCCAACATCATTTTATTCACATGTGCACTCTTTAAAATCATGTATTCACTTCACATAATCTTGCATCATAACACTGCTTTTGTTACAACACAGAATAACACAACATAAGCTAGTAGTACTTTTTTTCCCTTTTTTTTAAAGAGTCTAGTGGTGAAATTTACATATTTGAACCAGCATACCAGCATATAAGATGAAATCATTCACTCTAGGTGAAACCTCTTCTTCTTCCTCTCCTTACAATTCAAGTTCATCTACAAGGTTATGCAGCTACCATGTGTTTTTGAGTTTTAGAGGAGAAGACACAAGAAAAGGTTTCACTGACCATTTATGTGCTTCCCTTGAAAGAAAAGGTATCACAACTTTCAGAGATGACAAAGACCTTGTAAGAGGACAAGTCATTTCAAAGAAGCTAATCAATGCAATTCAAGATTCTATGTTTGCAATCACTATTCTCTCACAAGATTATGCTTCTTCAACTTGGTGTTTGGATGAGCTTCAAATGATCATGGAGTGCAGCAATAACAACCTGCAGGCTCTAGAGGTTTTGCCTGTCTTCTATGGTGTGGATCCATCTGATGTTAGGTATCAAAGAGGAAGCTATGAGGATGCTTTCAGGAAACATCAGGAGAGATTTGGTCACCACAGTGACAAAGTTGAAAGATGGAGAGATGCATTGACACAAGTTGCTAGTTACTCAGGATGGGATTCCAAGGACCAGTAAGTTAGTTGTTATCTCATTAATAGATTTATTATTTGTTTTTAAGCTCTTGATTTGAATCTGAGATTCATCTGATTAAAGAGTTTGGGAAGTTATATTAAACATTTAGTGTGTGTTTGATTATGCGATGGTAAAAATTGATATTTCAAAGTTGATTCTATTTAAAAGTGGATTGAATGTAAAATGATTTATGTTGAATACATTCACATAAAAGTGAGTCGAACAATGAATTCAAGGCTAAAAATCCGTTCTATATGCAAAAACTCTAAATTCTAGCTTAAAATTAGAATTTGAGGCTAAAAATCAATTCTAAAGACAAATTCCAAATTCTAGTTAAAAGTTAGAATTTGTTTTGGAGGTGAAATCAATTTAACTCGAAGACATCCAAACATGTCAAAATTAATTCTACACTTCTAGAATAATTCTACCTTATGCAAAAGTGAAACCAAAGACACATTAGAAAGTTCAGTTTTCACATAATATTTAATTATGTTGGTGTTACACACACACACAAATGTGTGGTTACTTCTTGTATATTATTTTGTTTTGACTCACTTCTTGTATATTATTAGAAGTTCAGAATCTATTATTTTTTACTTATCTTAACCAGTTCTGCCAAATATCAAATGTCAAGCATACTCAATTGCATGAGTTTAACTTTGTCAAAAATTCAAAATCACACTCATGTTAAGCATACTCAATTGCATGGCTTTACCTTATATTTAATCTGAAGGGTCATGTTAAGCATACAAAATCATTTCCAAATTTTCATTTAACATGTATTTTTAGTTTGTTGCTTAATTTGCTTATGGTTTGCTTGTTGGCTTCTTCTTTCCATCTGTCTGAACAGACATGAGGCATTACTAGTGGAAAGCATTGCTCAACACATACATAGAAAGTTGGTTCCTAAATTGCCATCTTGTACAGAGAATCTTGTTGGGATTTCTTCAAAAGTAGAGAAAGTGAAAAATCTCATAGGTATGCGGTTAAACGACGTTCGCTTTATCGGCATATGGGGTATGGGTGGCATAGGCAAGACAACTATTGCTAGAGCTGTCTATGAAGCAATCCAAGATGAATTTCAACTCACTTGCTTTCTTGCAAATGTTAGAGAGATATCTGAGACAAATGGTTTGATTCAAATACAAAGACAACTTCTTTCTCATCTTGGTATAAGTAGGAATGACTTTCATAATTTGTATGATGGGAGAAGGACAATACAAAACTCATTATGCAGAAAAAAGGTTCTCCTTGTTCTTGATGATGTTAATGAAGTAAACCAGTTAGAGAATTTGGCTGAGAAACAAGATTGGTTTGGTCCAGGAAGTAGAATAATAATCACAACTAGAGATAAACACTTGTTAGTAACACATGGAGTACATAAAATCTATGAGGTTGGAATATTATTCCAAAATGAAGCCCTTCATCTCTTTTGTTTGAATGCTTTTAAAAGAGATCAACCACAAGAAGGGTATTTTGATTTATCCAAAGAAGTGGTGGAATATACTAGTGGTCTTCCATTGGCACTTGAGGTGTTAGGTTCATATCTCTATGGAAGAAATGTTGATGTTTGGCATAGTGCTATCAAAAAATTAAAAAAATTTCCACACCCAAGAATTCAAGATAAACTGAAAATAAGTTATGAGAGTTTAGATACCATGGAGAAGGATATTTTTCTAGATATTGCTTTTTACTTCAAGGGAATGAAGAGGGATGAAGTAATGGATATATTAGAAAGTTGTGGTTATTTCCCTCAAATTGGAATTGAAATTTTGATTGAAAGATCTTTGATAACTCTAGATTCTGTGCAAAATAAACTTGGAATGCATGATTTGCTTCAAGAAATGGGCAGGGATATTGTATTTCAGGAATCTCCAAATGATCCTAGTAGACGTAGCAGGTTGTGGTCTAAAGAGGACATTGATCATGTCTTGACAAGAAACAAGGTAGGTTCTAATTTTTCTGACACCGTTGGATATTTGATATGTATTGCCAGTATAAATATCTTTTATGCTTCCAATTAATCACAAATCATTTTATATAAGACTTTTAAGATAGTTAGGAGTAAAGTAAACATTTTTAATTATGACAATTTATGATTGATTGGCTGTATAAATAAAAATCTTTAAGTGTATCAAATTAAAATCAATAAATTTGTGTGCAAACAATGCAATGCAACTATTTTGTTTGCTTAAGTTTGTGTTTTCCTTCATTCTATAAGACTATGTATTTGTTATTATGGTTTTATAGGGAACTGAAGCAATTAACAGCATAGGTATGAAATTACTTCAACCATATGAAGCACATTGGAGCACTGAAGCATTCTTTAAGACAAGTCAGTTAAAATTTCTAAGTTTAAATGAGATGCACCTTCCCCTTGGCCTCAGTTGCCTTCCTTGTTCATTAAAAGTTCTTCACTGGAGAGGATGTCCTTTGAAAACTCTGCCACTAACAACTCAACTTGATGAAGTTGTTGACATTAAATTATCTCATAGCAAAATTCAACAACTTTGGCTAGGAATAAAGGTAATAAGACTTTTCATCAAAACCTTTATTAAATTTCATCACCATGACAATTGATGCTGAATAACTTCATAGTTTTTTATTTTTTTACAATTTTGAGCAGTTTATAGAAAAGCTCAAGTACTTGAATTTGGCTTTTTCCAAGAACCTAAAGAGATTGCCTGATTTTTCTGGTGTTCCAAATCTTGAACAATTGATTCTTAAAGGCTGTGAAAGCCTAACTGAGGTTCATCCATCCCTTGCACATCATAAGAAAGTTGTTTTGATGAATTTAAAAGGCTGCAAAAGTCTTAAATCTCTTCCAGGGAAGTTGGAGATGAGTTCCTTGAAGAAGTTAACTCTTTCTGGCTGCTGCGAATTTAAATTCCTTCCAGAGTTTGGAGAAAGCATGGAAAATCTATCATTGCTTGCTTTACAAGGAACAGCTATAACAAAACTACCCTCATCACTTGGATGCTTAGTTGGACTTACTGATTTGAACTTAAAGGACTGCAAGAGTCTTGTTCGTCTTCCAGATACCATTCATGGACTGAATTCCCTCAAAATTCTGAATATTTCTGGGTGCTCGAAACTCTGTAGATTGCCGGACGGTTTAAAGGAAATCAAGTGTTTGAAGGAACTCCATGCCAATGATACTGCTATTGATGAACTACCTTCCTCCATTTTTTATCTAGATAGTCTTAAAGTATTATCATTTGCTGGTTCCAAAGGGCCATTGAACAAGTCAATAAACTGGTTTGTTCCCTTCAATTGGATGTTTGGTGGTCAACCAGCTCCCACTGGATTCAGATTTCCAACTTCTGTCTGGAATCTACATTCTTTGAGATGTATAAATCTAAGTTACTGTAATCTTTCTGAAGAATCAATTCCGGAATATTTTCGCCACTTATCGTCGTTGACGTCTTTGGATCTAACTGGTAACAATTTTGTTATCATACCAAGCAGCATTTCTAAACTTCCAAGGCTGGAATTTCTTACTCTAAATAAGTGCCGAAAGCTTGAATTGTTGCCAGAGATTCCGTCAAGTATGATACAGTTGGATGCAAGCAATTGTGATTCAATGGAAACTACCAAATTTAATCCAGCAAAGCCATGTAGCCTCTTTGCATCACCTATACAATGGTTTTTTGCTGACGAATTTTTAAAGAGCTTTATGGAGGTATGTATACTAGATTTATCTCTAGCTGTTTAAAAATTCTTGAAAGTACTTTGACTGTGATACATTAAGCCAATCAATGCATAATAACATATGACATAAATAGAATATGAGCTGTAAGATTAACCGTTTGAACAGCAACCCCAGCTCAAAAGAAACAAATACCAATAATGCAAACAACTCAAAAGAAACAAATACCAATAATGCAAACAAAAACACTCGAGATTTGATCACGGAGTTCAGCCAATTGTGCCTATGTCTTTGACTGCAGAGTGACTGTTGTTCCTTTCTATTATTCAAATATAAGGCTACAAATTACAATCTGTGTTTAAATACTACGGTCTAGTTTACAAAATTACCCTTGAACCGTACACGAGGGGCTTCGCCATCTCGAGCGACCTGCCCACTTACCAGCAAACTATGAGCCATATCCAATGTTAACTTTAAAATAAAAATTGAAATACATGAATATACTATTATTCGTTATGACTCTCATAGTACATAAGAATTTCATGAATATCCCATCTTGATACTTACTAAACTTCACAATTATGTGTTTCAGGGACTCTGTCTTCCCTCTGCAAGATTTGACATGCTTATCTCTGGGGAAGAAATTCCATCTTGGTTTGTTCCTCAAAGAACAGTTTCATGGGCAAAAATACAAGTCCCTAATAATTTACCCCTAGATGAATGGATAGGATTTTCTCTATGTTTCCTATTAGTGAGTTATGCTGTCCCACCTGAACTGTGCAACCATGAGATTGAATGTTATTTGTTTGCACCTAATGGTAAGCAGTTGATCAGCTCAAGGACATTACCTCCTATGGATCCATGTTATCCTCACCTTTATATTCTCTACTTGTCTATTGATCAATTTCGCAACAAAATTCTCAAAGACAATTACTGGACTGACATTGAATTTGTATTGAAATGTTATTGCTGTCATTCATTGCAAATAGAGAGGTGTGGTTGCCGTTTGGTATGTAAGCAAGATGTTGTAGATTGGAACAAAGTTATGAGTCAATTCAATGAGAGCTGAAGATATTTGAAGATCATATAGTTAGTACTTGACAATAAGTCAATAACATCATTCCTTGATGAACATGAAGCTGCCAGTAGTATGATGTCACAAATTTGACCAGCAAGATGCTGCACAAGCAAAAAACATGAAGCTGTATCAGATGCAGAATGAATCTTAGAAAGTTTGAAACTTGATTCAGTGGCTATTGTTTAAAGAAGCTGGTTAGATTCAGTCCAAGATAACCAGCAACTTAGTTTGGTTTAAATTTGAATTTGATTTATTAGACCGTTTGAATGGTTTATAAATTCTGTCTCAAGTAATATTCCATCCATATTTAGGTAAATTTGAAATGAACCCTTTTTTCTTGTCTTTGTTGTCTTTAATGACAGATTTTATTTTCTAAATTCTATACACCTTTCTTTGTTTAGACAAATTTTAACGGTTAACAAATTAGCGGTTATATTAGTTTTCAGGGTGTAACTCTAGACCACATGATGAAAATAATTAATGCACACATAAGCTAGATGCAGAAGTGGAACATTGACATTTTACATTTTTGAGACAATATGAGTAAAATCACAAGCTAAATTAGTTGTCCAGCAAAACAAGAACTCCTACACTTGATTGACCTTTTCAGTTCAAATAGTAGTCCTGAAAAAATAAAGAAAAAACAAGATGAGTGAGTTTATTTTTAAAAGAACACTAAAAATTAAAATTAAAGAAACCTAATCAGTAATGTATTCAAATTATAAAGTTTACCAGGCTTTTGAACAGTACTGTAATTCATATGCATGGTTGAAACCTTTTCCTTATACCGTGTTTTTAAAATTTTATTTGAATTTCTTAGATAGTAATTTATATATTAGAAACACATTATAAACCAATTGAAAAACAACAGACATAGTATTATAAAAATATTTTCTTGTATAATTTTCAATTTCCACACAGATATAATGTGCACCAACTACCGAGGGACTTTGTTTAGTGTTCACGAGGAGAATATAAAAAGTCTTTTTCTGATAGTGTAAGATATAAATTCATTTTATGGAAACAAGATACATGTACAAACTTTAAGATTAACATAACCTTTCAAATTAGTTTTTAGTCCTTTAATTTACTTTTAGTTTCACTGTAATTCCCTAATTATTTTTCGTTTTGTTTTGATTCTTTAACTATATTTTCGTCAATCAAATTGGTAATTTCTGTTAATTTTTTTACAAAAAACATTAAATTTTGTCATTTTTTTCATCTTACTCATCTTCAAATCCATAAACTCATATTTTTATGATCTCCTTCAACCCAAAAACCCAAAAAATTCATACCTTCCTAGAAATTTAAATCCATAATCTTTCAAACAGATTTGGTTTTTAGGTGTAAATTTTGAGAAATTCGTATTTTAAAAATGGGTGATTTTTATGATTAAGAACATTTTTTTTGAAAAGTTAAGATTAAGAAAATTGCAGATTGAGATTTTTAACTAATTAATGGAAATATAAATTTACAAGCTTATAAAAAATATCTGTTAGGATATGGATGAGTTTGGCAGTTTTTTTATTTTTCTGAGTTTGAAATGTTATGAAATTGAATTTATAAGTTATGGATTTGAATAGCTGAGTTTGAAAGTGATAGATTTAATGAATTTATAAGTTTTTAGATTGAAGGATATCATACATTTCTTAATTTATGAGTTTGAAGATGAGTAAGATGAAGAAAATAACAAAACTTAACGTTTTTTTGTCAAAAATTAACGGAAAAGACCAACTTAACTGAGGGAAATATAGTTAATAGACCAAAATAAAACAAAATATAATTAAGATACTATAGTAAAACCAAAAAATAAGTTAAGGGACTAAGACTAATTTAGCCTTAATTTTCATATTCCATGTATATAAAAACCAACCTGAAATATACATCAATGCTATATCTCTCTTTCTTCCAAACTCTGAATTCAAATCCTCTCCTTCTCTATAAGCAATTCAGATCCTCTCTAGAACAGGTTTCTGTCACTTGAAAGACAATGGCCAAAAAATATGATGGACCTGCCATCGGAATCGACCTTAGCACGACCTATTCATGTGTAGCAGTTTGGCAGGAGCATAACAATCGAGCTGAGATTATCCACAATGATCAAGGCAATAGAACCACACCTTCTTTTGTTGCTTTCACTGACTCAAAAAGGTTGCTTGGCAATGCTGCCAAAAATTAGGCTGCCTCTAACCCAACCAACACTATCTTTGGTAATTGATCTTTTTTCTGTTCCTACATTGGTTTATAAATTTTGTTTATAGTTTTTTCTATTTATCTGCTATGCTTTTATTAGAGAAGAACAAGCTATACATCACCAACATTTTTATTTATGCAGATGCAAAAGAGATTACTTGGTAGGAAATATTTTGATTCAACTATTCAAAATGATATAAAGTTGTAGCCCTTTAAGGTCATTGCTGGTACCGATGACAAGCCCATGATCCTTGTTAAGTACAAGGATGAAGAAAAGTGTTTTGTTGCGGAGGAAATATCATCTATGATCCTCTCAAAGATGCAGGAGATTGTAGAGAAGTTTCTGGAATTACCTGTGAAGAATGCAGTGATTACTGCGCCGACTTATTTTAACGATTCTCAGCGAAAAGCCACCAAAGATGCTGGCCTCAATGTAATGCCGATAATCAATGAACCAACAGCTGCTGCACTTGCATATGGACTTCAAAAGAGAGCTGATTTTGTTGGAAAGCAAAATGTATTCATCTTTGATCTTGGTGGTGGCACTTTGATGTGTCACTTCTCATACTTAAGGATGATAGCTTTGAAGTAAAGGCCACTGCCGGTGTTACTCACCTAGGTGGAGAAAACTTTGATAATAGAATGGTGAGCCATTTTGTGAAGGAGTTGAAGAGGAAGAACAATGTGGACATTAGAAGGCGCTTTCGTTTGACATTGAAGCCACAATTGACATAGATGGTATTTGTAAAGGTGTTCACATCTGTTCATTAGTTACTCGAGCCAAGTTTGAGCAACTTAATATGGATCTCTTCACTTTGATTGGAACACATGAAATATAGAAGAGAGATTGAGGGACTAGAGAAAGTGCAGAGAAGTAATTTAATAAATCAATAATTTGTTTATATCTTATACCAATATTTTGACAGATATCTCAAAAAACTAAATTATATTAAAAATAATAGTTTATTAATTATCTTAAATTAATTAAATTAGTTTATATAAGGTAATTATTTATTTAAATTTAAATTTGATGGGAGGTTTTATAATTGAGGGATATCTTAGTACTTTTGTACATAATCAACACTTATCTCTCTACTATTTCTCTTCTCTTTCTCTTCAACCAAACAATACTTCAAATCTACTCTATTTCTCACTTTTTTCTATCTTCTCACACTCTCTCTCACCTATTTCTCTCTTCACACTTTCTCTCCACAACCAATCACACCCTAAGTCTCTTACTTCCTCGTGCTCCTCGAGTCCTCATGGCCTTAGTGTCAAAGTATGCTTTGCTATAGATGTAGATGGTATATTAAATGTCACACTGCTGAGGAAGAAACCACAGGGAATAAGAAAGAGATTACAATAACAAATGAAAATAGAAGACTATCAATTGAAGAAATTAAGAAAATGATCCAGGAAGCTGAGAATATCAAAGGCTGAAGATATGAAGTTTTACGGGAGAGTTAGAGCAATGAATGCTTTGGATAATTACCTTTACAAGTTACAACATGAGTAAAGTGATGAAGTATAATAGTGTTAATTCCCTGCTGACTCCTGCAGACAAAACAAAGATCAATTCTGCAATTATGGAGGGACAAAGTTGGACTGATAATGATGGCAACCAGCACAAAGAAACATGTGTGTTTGTGAACTTTTTGAAGGAGCTTGAAAGTTTCTTTGAATCTACATTGAACAAGATCAACAAAGGTAACTTACTCTGATGAGGAAAGTGATTTGGAATATTTTAGTTTTTTATTTATTTGCGTTGATCATTTTCAGCTTTCTCATGTACAATGTTGCAGCTGTTTGTTTTACTTCTTTGATTACATATTTTGATAATATATATTGGTCCTTGTTTCTTTTTAGTATCTTCAATTTTTTAGTAAACAATAAAGATCTCATTATTTTGCATGAAAACTAGCCAAGCCAAGCATACTCAGTCCTAGATCCACCTATCAGCAGCATTAGCATACACCTTGCTATCTTATCATGTTTTTTCTGACTATCAAATACAATCTTAATTTGGGGCATCAGTAAACTCATATTTACCACTCAATAATTACTTTCAAAGTTCAAACAATTACAATGATGAAAGCTACAATATTAAAAAAACAGACGAAACCGAGAAATGGTTGAAAACAAAAATAATGTAATTGCAAAAGGTGTGCCTTAATTATGATATAAACAAGTAAAACAACTTAGATATATTACAACAATCCCTAAAAAGTGGTATTAGTCTAGCTTTCAGACTCTGGCATCCTTCATAGCTTGATCTGCAGCCTGTTCCTTATGTTTCTCTTGTCTTGTCAAAGCCACCTAGATGTCTAGATTTGCTGATATTCAACAAACAACTTATTTACTTGCAGATTAAATATTTCCAATCCTCTTGTTCCTGTCAATAAAACTATATATTGCCGGTCTTAACTCTTAACATTATCCTCCGATAAATTCATAGGCAACCTTGACCATGATACAGATTCCCTTGACTCAATAATCCTCCTACGGATCACTATGGATAAGCTCAACACAATGCATACAGCAGCCACAAAAGTAAGCAAAATACCAGTATTTCCCCTTGACCGGCTCTTGAGAACTAAATCAGCACAGACATCTCCATCAAGACTCTTGTGTGTATTGTTCAACTTCATAACCTCAATTCCATTCAACATACCATCAATGACATGTGGAATACTGCTCTTTGATGGACCTACGCTAACACTCAAAGCTCCTAAACTACTGCCTCCATCAACAACAAAGTCAGCATAAAATGGAGAAGCCAGCGAATTCGAAATGGAAGAGAGGTCGAAATCTTCAAAAGCCAAATAACCATTCACATAAACATTGAAATATAGCAAACCAAGCGAAATGCTAGCAATATCACAGAAATGCAACCTAACAAGGTACTTATATCCACCCGCAATCGGAAACACCCATGTCATATTAACATTAGGCACAGAATCATTCTTACTTCGAATCAACCGTGCAGTATTGTAAACATTATCGGGTCCTACCTCACGACTAGCCCCTCCACCATGATACTTAATCCTACCACCAAAGTAAAGCTTTTCAGACCCAACAAATGATTTCAAGTACTCATCATCAGGAACCCAAGTCCTCCACAAGGAATCATTAAAAGGAGTAACTTTAGGACCCCCAACAGTGACCCTATAAACAACTTCAAGACCTTGTTTGTTTAAACCATGAAAACTCTTCAAATCCCCTGAACTCAAATACTGTGCTGTTTCAGGAACAAGGTCTTTGGGTGCAGAAATAACCTCAATAGCATTCACAAACGCCAATTTCGAATCTTTACTAGGCACAAACACGATTACAACCTTTTCAGAATCGACCCATATGAGATATTCAACTACCCTAGGGTTTCTTTCACTATCAGCAACAAAGCGAGTGAAATTACTCAAAACGACATACCCATTAACCAAGATGTGAAATTGAGCGCGACCAAGGTCGATATTCGAGGAATTAAACGCGTGAAAGTGAAAACGGACCAAGTGGGTCCCTTTATCTTTAACATTGAAGGAGTATTTTGTAGGGTTAGTGAAAACCCTAGCGGTGTGGTAGATTTGGGGCAAATTGGGAAGTGGGTTTTGGTTATTGATGAAAAAGGAGTGGGAAGAGGTGGAAAAGGAAGGGGAGTGGTTGGAGGAGAGGTCGCCGGAGAAAGAACGGTAATCAAGGAGGGTGGTGGGGACGGTGGAGCCGCAATTGACGAGGTAGTTGTCGGGGGGAGAGAAGAAGTGGGAAAAGACGGTGAGTGTTGAGAAGGAGAGTAAGAAGAGAAGAGAGAAGAGATTGTTTAGCGTGAAGGAGTTCATGGTTGTTGGATTGTGAATTGTGTGGAAGATGGCGATGATGAATGATGAAGAGGAAGACGAAGACGAAGACGAGAAGACCGACCTACCTGGCAAGAAGAGTAGAGTCAGCTGGATGGGACCCACACGCTCAAGGTGGGATGCACTTTCTTTTTTGTTCATTCGTTTATTTCCACATAGTGGAATTGGTCCACTAGGTCCCATGACAGCTAGTAGTATTTCACATTTCATTCTTCAAATAATATTTACTAGACATGTATATTTGCATTTGCAGTTATTGTATTGTTGAATATATTATTTTTGTATAAATAAATTATAAATATAATGATTAAGTATAAAAATGAGAATATTAATATTTTTAATTTATGAAAAATAAAAGAATAATGATTTTTTTTCATAAACTTTATTTTATTTTAATTGTATATTTTTACTCTTTAGATTTTTATTTGTTTGTATCATTGTTGTTTTAGTGCAGTTAATAATAATTATTTGTGTTCGAAGAATTTTTAACCATTTGTATAAATTGTCAACATGAAATCAAAGAGTTAAGATTAATTTAATCATTAAAGGATGAATGAATATTTGTTTGCATAATTTTTTAGTTTATATTGTGAAAAGGAGGTTGTTGTATAAATAGTAAGATTTATAATACTTTTATATTTATAATTAATTAATTTGTAAATTTTTCTATGAAAAGATGTTAGCACACCACTAATATTAATTAACAAATATAAAACAAAATCAAATATCATTAATTCTAAATGTGAAAATAGAAATATGGTTGGTCAATATATATTAATTTTATATGAATATATGAGTTTATGATTTCTTAATTGAATTATATAATAATTTTTTTGGATAAGTAAAGGTAGCTTATGTTAGTTTTTAGGGCTTGAACTATAGAGTTTAGACCTCTTATTAGTACAGTAAGACATGCGTGAATTTATGGATACTTTTGAATTTTTTAATGTCAGTCAATTGTTATGACTTCTAGCATTCCTTTTTTTTTTTTTATAGATTTAACTTAACATTCAATTAACTTTAACGTTTGTATAAATTTATTCATATTTTGTATGTTTGTTAGTGTAACTTACGTTATACTTTATTTGCATTTATTAGATAATTAATTACAATGATTATATTTATATTGAAAATGTATAATATGTTTCAACTACAAATAACACATTTTATCTATTAATAATTATAATGAATATAATTATTATTTTTTGAAAGAAGATTAAAAGTAACGTTAAACTCTAGAGTTTATACCTCATATTAGTAATTTTTTGTGAATTTATGGTTATTAATGTTGTCAATTGTTATGCTTTTTAGTTTTTGTATTAAGAAAGTACCGTAACAACTTCAAGTTTTATCAAAACAATCAATAAAATAATAACATTAATTTTTCATATTACTTATAGAATTAGAGTTGTATATGTATTTATTTGTTGAAATGCAATATTAATTAGTTTATTTTGAGTAATTTTATAAAACTTAAATTGTTGATAAAATATTCAATAATTGTCAAAATTTTAATGTTCAGTATTGAAGAATATAATATCATTGATCAACTTTTTCATTAATAAAATAGTTAGAAAAAATTAAGTTCACATTATTTTTAACTTTAATATTTGATTATGGTTGATTGATGGTGTGAAATGAATTTAGATCTTATCATATCAAATTTGTAGATATATATATATATATATATATATATAAACAACATACTTATAATTTGAAGACTCGAGGTAGAATTCAATGATACGTTAACAACAAATATGTGATGAAAGTGTGAAATGATGAAAGAAGATTGCGAATGACCGCCTGAATTTGTTTCTTAGTTAAATTGTTGATAAAATATTCAATAATTGTCAAAATTTCAATGTTTAGTGTTGAAAATATCATTGATCAACTTTTTCATTACTAAAATAGCTAGAAAAAATTTAGTTCACATTATTTTTAACTTTAATATTTGATCATGGTTGATTGATGATGTGAAATGGATTTAGATCTTATCATATCAAATTTGTAAATATATATAAACAACTTTACTTATAATTTGAAGACTCGAGGTAAAATGATACTTTAATAGAAAATATGTGATGGAAGTGTGAAAGAATGAAAAAGGATTGCAAATGACTACTTTTTTTTTTCTTCTTACGTGTTAATCAAGTATGTACCTTGAAATGTGTATAGGTTCTCCATTGTTTGTCTCTAGTGCCAATAAAATGACCCAAAATAGAACATGACATGTATATCTACTAATATATGTGGACAATTTATAGTTAGAAAAGTTTCTTAGTTGTATAGAGATTTAATCATTCGGATGGAGAGACAAATTTTATATGCAATGAGTAGATTCTTATTTAGGTGTAAACTAAATAATAACTAGAGGAAGCAAAATTGCTCATTTGAAACTAAAAGAACTAAAATCACAAAATTAATAAATTAGATGGACTAATAAGTACAATCACACCTATCAAAAATAGCTATGAATTGAATCTATAATCTGCACACCCTTTAATTTATTAATCAAGTAGATGAAAATATAGAACTATATAACATTTCTCTATCGCTAACTTCATCTTGGTTAATCTCGTCAAGAATCACAATTAACGCTACTATGAAAGCATAATCAACATTGGGATAAACCGTAATTATGAAATGGTCTTTACCAAATAAAACACTCTTTACGGTGTCCTTTTTGTGCATCTACAATAACAATGCAAATATAATTAATTAAAGCATGAATATATAAAACAAAATTAGATGAGTTTAAATTAATTACCTGGGCAACAATATTGTTAGATTCACCAACATAAACAATGCAAGATCCTTTGACCTTAAAATCACAAACATCTTCTTTTGTGTTACTAGCTAGAAAGACAATTTGGTCTTAAATTGGATTAAGGAGGATTGCTTCAATGTAAATATAAGATCTTTAGCATCTATGCTTTCACCCCTATAAGCTTCCCACCGATCATGCATAGTCATTATCTGCATCAATAATATTATTGAAACATTCAACTATATTTATTGTATTCATTGACCCATTGGAGTATATGAACTTTAATGGATTGCCCAATTGAGATATATTAGCCAAACTTATTCCAAATTAATAATGGGCAATGATTATTAAATAAGTAATTAGTTTGATAATAAACTTATAAATTTTGTCATAACTTTTTTCACCACTGCAAGATTGAGAGTGGATACGGAGCACAATATTGAGGGCCGAATATTGCGGTTGGGAGTGGCGGCATCATCAGAGCTGAGGCAGACGGTTGTGATTGATTATAAGGATAAGCCATGATGATAGGATGATTGTGATTTATTTTCCCTTTCCATCAGAAGTAAAATGAAGTTGTCCGCTGGCATGGAATAACGTAATGAATTTTTTTTAGAGTTTATCGTTGGAGTTGTGCCAAGCTGTAATCACGGTTATGGTACTTTGATAATTTAATAATAATAAATTTATAACCGTTACTTCTTTATTTATTAATTTATTAATAATATTAAATTTATGACCGTTAGTTTTTTAATTAATCGGTAACGTTCTTCTTTTTAATTTATTAATAATAATAATTTTATGACCGTTACCTTTTTTTTATAATTAATTTATGACTGTTAATTTTTTTTACTATTTATTTGTTACAATTTATTTTTGTTACTCTTACTTTTTCTTTCACAATTTTTGTTACAAAAATTTCTTTAACCTTTTGTTAACAATACTTTTTACTTATTTTTTCATCTTATTGTTTCAAACAAAATGAATGAATAACTTAGATTATTTTAAAATAATGTGGCTTATTTAATGAATTGAGTTCATTAAATAGGGCCCACTGTACCATATTATTTTAATAAACTTAAATGAGAACGTGTCACGGTCGACCCCATTTAATAAACCTACTCTTATGAACTTGTTAGTTATTTTTTCTGAGGTATTAAATAGGATTTTTTTTTCTTTCTATGCGCGTGTGAGAGGAATAATGGGTTTGTTTTGAAGTTTCTTATTTGATTTACATAAAGAAATTGTAGCTAGAGAACAAGTACGTAAAGTACCTGGAATGTGTTTATGAATATAGCTTTCAGAAATTCTTACGTGTGTAGCTGGACGTCTAGCGTAAAGATAAGAGAGTATTGTAGTTGTGATCGTCCTGAAGAAATGATTCTTGTAAAAAAAAAAACACCCTTACGTGCATTCGTTTGAATTTAAATAAAAATCATTATGATTGTGCTTCTTTTATATTTTTTTTCATTAAAAGATCTATTTTTTAAATTAAAAATTAATTTTTACTATTTGAACGGTTTTTATTTCAATTTTTTTTGAATTATTTTGTTAAAAATAAAAAAATAAAAACAGTAGCTTCTCACATTGGTTGATTTATGAGATGCAAAAGAAAAATGACACAAACTTGAAAAAACACTAAATTTAAATCACTAATAATAAAAAATGATATAATTATTTCATTTCTTTCAAAAATTTGAAATTGCTCTTAGTTGCATCTTCTCCGCATTCAATTTTCATTAAGTAATTACTTCTCCTTTTTTTCCACATCATTTTTTGTTTGTTTTTCGATGCTTTTTTTTTAATCATTTGTATTCATATACTGATGCCAATTTTTTTTTGCTTCCGTGTGTTTATTTATTGTTATATTATAAGGCCAATTTTTTTTTGCTTCCGTGTGTTTATTTATTGTTATACTATAAGAGAATTTGATAAGTACTTTAGGATTTGAACTGCATCTAAGAAATAAATTAATCACAATACTAATAAATGTTTAAGTGCCAATTTGGATTTGAATATTGGCACCTAGCAAATATTCTATTAAGTAGTAACTGAATATGGATAACTTGGTTCGAAAGATTAATCTTTGCAATTGTGTACGGATCATATCATATTCACATAATAAAATATATTGCTTTTGAATGATAGGTGTATGATTTCTTAAATGTATCCTACACAATCACTTTCAAAAACGACTTGTACTTTATCATTTTGTGTAGCAAAGATAACCCAAACATAATATTTACATTAAGATCTTCATACAATAATGCTCCAAAGATTCGTAATAACTTTTAGAAATGTAACATTTCGTTTACTTTAATGTTTTATTGAATTTTTTTTTTTGTTAGTGCAATTTAATTGAGCGGCACCGAAGAGTTTTAAGAAGGAGGTTTCGAGTCCAAAATTTGATAAAACTAAAGAACCACTAATTTATTAATATTTACTTATAAAAGAATATGTTTCAGCTATTAATAATGATATTGAATATGTCATTATTATTTTTTTTTGTGAAGGAAGATTAAAAGTAAAATAATAACTTTAAGGATAACTGAATTTTCCAATTAATTTTAGTATTAGTATTAGTGTATTTATTTGTTGAAACTTGAAACATTTTATTTAAGGTAAACTTCTTGAGTCCAAAATCTAATAAAAATAATATAACCACTAATTTACTTATAAAAAAAATATGTTTCAGCTATTAATAATTATATTGAATATGTCATTATTATTTTTTTGCGAAGTAAAATTAAAAGTAAAATAGTAGCTTTAAGAATAACTAAGTTTTCCGATTAATATTAGTATTAGTGCGTATTTATTTGTTGAATCTTGAAACATTTTATTTAAAATTGTTTATTACATAACTTTATCAAAAAATTGTTTATTAACTATTAAAAAAATTAAAATTGTAATCTTTTGTATTAAAGAATAATATGTCGTTGATCAATTTTTTTTTATTAAAATTAGAAATATAATAAGTTCAAATTATTTTAAAAGTCCATATTTTATCATGGTTGAGTGAGATGCGAGATGAATTTGGATCATTTGATATTAAATTGATTAAACATGAAAGGAGTCATGTTTAAAGGTCATATAAAATTAGTAGATGAAAATATTTGTTTAAAAAATATTTAAGGACATAAGCTACATTTTTTTAACACGACATAGACTACAAAATTGATATAGAGAATATCAAATGTGTGATGAAATTCTAATAGAATGAAAGAGAACCGTAAATATTTGAATTCTTTCTTACATATAAATCTAATTTTTCAAACATTCAATTTTTCAAACTTAAAATATGTACCTTTGAAATGTGTTGAGATTCTTCAATTCCAATTTGTCTTTATTTATTTATTTATTTTTTTCTTATGAATTTTTCTGATAACTTTAGAGATATAACATTTTCGTTGAAAGTTTATTAATTTTTTGTTGTTGCAATTTAAGTGATACTTTATTTGTATTTATATATAATGAATTACAATGAACACATATGTATTTATATGTAATGAATTATCATGAATACATATTTTAATTAAGTTATAGCTTGGTTGTTGAGGAACACTCAAGAGTTTCCAAAAGGTTTTGGATCCAAAATCATATAAAACTAATATAAGTACAAATTTACTAACATTTATTTATATAAGAAATATGTTTTCAGTTATTACAATGATGTTGAATATGTCATTATTATTTTGTGAAAGAAGATTAAAAATAAAATAATAACTTAAAGGATAACTAAATGTTCAAATTAAAGTTAGTATTAATATGTATTTATTTGTTGAAATTTCAAATGTTTTGTTTAAAGTAAATTTCAATTATTTTTAAATAATTTTATCAAAAAATTGTTTATTAACTATTAAAAAAAATCAAAATTGCATTATTTTGTATTAAAGAGTAAAATGTCATTGATTAAATTTTATTATTAAAATTATAAAATTAAGATCACATTATTTTAAAAGTTTATATCTTATCATAGTTGAGTGAGATGTAAGATGAATTTGAACCCTTTAATATTGAATCGATTAAACATGAAAGAGGTTATATTTGAAAGTCGCATCAATTTTGTAGATGAAAATAGTTTATTTATTTATTTGAGGACATAAGCTACAATTTTTTAATAGGATATGAGCTACAAATTGTTATAGAGAATACCAATGAAATCGAATTCATACTTGCAAATGATTACTGGAACATTTGGGATGAGATAACGTCAATATGAAGTATTTTGTTACCAATTAATCTGCACGATATGTAAAGTTAGAATTGGAGAAGTCACAAAAGTTGATTGGAGTGAGAAGATGGTAGAATTATTTTTGTGATGAGCTTTTTTGAAAATGGTTTTTAACTTATATATATCATGTGTGAGATGAAAAAGCTAAATTGAGGAATAAAAGATGTGAGATGAATAATAGAGACGTATGAAATGTGCCACATAAGAACCTAAACCATGTAACACAAATATTATGATGTGGTACATAAATGTAAATGTATGACGTGTCATTTAATGGAGTTTAAATTCTGTTTTAATATATTATAATAGATATATGTCCTATTAACAAAGTTTATAAGGTAGCCATAAAATTAGCATATGAGTTTTGTTATTAAAATATTTAGAATAAAAAAGATAAAAAAATAAATTTATTTAAGTTATTTTTTTTCAATTTGATCATCTATGTTACAATAGTGAAGGAAAACAATACTCAAGAGAGTTGGGAGCACACGACAACAAATGCTTCATAAGAAATATTTAATTTTTGGTGGAATTTCTAAATTCCACACTTCATTCCAATGGCATGTCACTTCAAGGTGAGTAGTATCAATGAGATTTTTCATACAAAATTTGCAATTTAATAGTAAATATTTCATCCTTATGAGAGGTCCTAAACAATATGGTCTTGTTGAAAAGAGGAAGCCAAAGAACATTTGCAACATTTGAATCATTAAAATATTCATAACCTTAGCCTCATCTCACAACTTCATACATGTAAGTATGTAACAAACAAATCACACAATGATAGTATTAAAGATGTGGTCATCCCTGGGTGCAACCAATAGTCGTTCCATACCCTTATATCCTCCCCACTCCAATGCACCATCATCAACCAACCTTAAGTAAAGCTTTGCAATCATAATACACATCAACACATAATTAGGATTTGATCCAACATTTGCATTCATAAACTCACAACTTGCAAAATATCTAGCTTTCAAGATACACAAAACAAGAGATAGAGGTTAAGACATCATCCTCCAACCTTGTTTGGCAAGTAAAAAAGAAAAATGAATATTGGTATGCAAACAAGAAGTGAGAATTAATAATTGAGGCACCTCTACAAATGTGAACCCTATGAAAGTCTGCACGTGCTACATCTTGTGAGATAAAAACAATTAGTCTTTCAAATTACATAACAAATAGATAAGAGGAGAGACGATCCCCGTATCTATCTCTACAAGTTATAATAGGACCAACCACTTTTTTGTTGACTAAGACAAAAAATTGAAGTGATTCAATGCATTGCATGACCCAACCAATTGAAGTAACGTCGATTATGTTTCATTCAAGAAAAGGTTGGTTGCAATTTCCCCAACAAATAAAGATAATCACAAGTGTGTCGTGTGCATTAAAAATATTCAAAACATAATAATTAAACTGGGTATTATTATTTCATCAAATCTTATAAATTTAATAATGTAATATATTTGATCTATTTGTAATATGTAAAGAATTTTTACATTATCAATTAATTATGACCATTAAATTATTAAAAATGTATATAACTATTTTTAAAATCACATATTACTTGCTTATTGATGCTATAAATTTCTTTAAATTTATGGTATATTAAAATTAAATTCTTAATTGTTAATTAGTACATTTTTACTGCACCTCAAGTCTAAAATAAAAAAGATTTATCCTTGCCAATGAATGTCCTTAACTACAACTCAACAACTTCATGTTCTCTACATTTCCCTACGTCAATCACCAGAGTTCCATCCCCTTTTTTTGATTGAACCCTGCAACAATTTCTTCTCGGAGACTGCTTCAAAACAAACCAAAATCCAATTAAGTAAACAATGTCATCAACTCATTTCATAAAATCAAAGTAAAAGTACACTAATTAACATTTGAAACAAAGAAAAAAACCCAAAGTTCAAGTTATATTATATTATAAAATTTAAAATGTTAGCATTACCAATTGTTAGAACACAATGTTTAGAAATGATAGGAATTGGAATTGTAAAAGAATTGACTTAGTTTCATTGAATTATGACAGTTACTAATAGTGCAAGTAATCTGCCCAGCATTTACAAAAATTATCAAACACCTTGTTAGTTACATTTTAACTAACTAACATGCTTAACAAACTCTTAGCTGTTCTAACTGCATTGTTATGCTTATTACATTCATTTTGGATTAAAACATAACTAACAAAATATACACCAATTTAATGCAAGTTTAATTTAATAGTGAAGATGACAAAATAACGACAATTCACTGGAAATTTTATCACAAAATGAAACAACCACGTGATTTTATCTAATGTGTTTTATATTCTTCCTACAAAATGACAAGAAAGTTTATTATCTTTATTTTTATCCAAACTTTAAAATTATAAATAAAAATATATATTTGTAGTGTTTCTTGAATAAAATAAAGTTACCTTGTCCCACAAATATGGGTCGGGTTTTTTGTAAACTTCGACCATTTGAATTTGGGCAGGATCCTCCATTTTCCACTTGCATTCGGGATTAGGTTTAGGTTGGATCTTAATATACCTCGTCACGGTTTCATTAGTCATAACATCATAGGTTGCATTAGACAAATGAAAAATAAATGGTTTTTGACAATCATTGCGGCTAAAAGGGCGTGTGTTGAATGGATATCCTTTATAATTAGCTCGACGATACCAATTTAAGAAAGTTCTCGCGGGCATTTCCATTTCTCGGGCCGAGAAAATGCCTCGAAATATTTGAACCGCATAGCCCCAAGAAACGGATACGGTCCAATCCTGGTTTTTGTCATAGCAAATGGATTGTTGCATAAGCCCATATGAGTCCATTTTTATTGGGTCTTTGAATTTCTGTAAGGCCTGGACTTGGTTCATATTTGGAAATATGGGCTCAATTAGGTCCAAGTGATGTAAGGATACTAGTGGTGTAACTCGATGGGCTGCTAGGAGTCCAAACACACTGCCATAAACATCAAACTGAAAAAAAGAAGAAAAAGAATCATAAACTAAAAATAAACCCAATCAATTTCATTATGTGGTTATATTTCAACACCAAATTGAGGAGTATCTATATTTAATTAGTTTGTTCAGTTGTTGCACAATTTAGAAAGGTGGCAAAATAATGTAGCTAGGAGTGTGCACAGATTGTATTGAGTTGTTTTTTAGTCAAATATAATATTAAAATCGAATTGAGTTAGAATTTTAAATTTATGATTTTTACGTTAAATTTGAATCAAACCTGATTATAAGCATATATAATTGGGTTATGTTGGATTCGCATATCATAAAGAAAAAATAGTTTTTTATTTTAAACAAATGTAATTAAATTTAAATAATTAAATATCTCAAAAATAATAAAATTATATAGCATATTATTTAATATTTAAAATATATCCACAAATATAATAAAACACCTAAATCAATTAAATTTATAATAAATTTTAAATATAATTCAACAATTAAATTATAACTATTCATCAATATTAAAAAAAATAAATGAAAATATATTCTCATTTTGTTTTCCTTAAAAACATAATCATACCATATTTTTTTACTGAAAAAAGAATCATTAATTTTCACGAGTGGGGTAGGGTTGACTCAGGACCATAATATGACACCTCACAACAGTATTAACAAAGTGGATGCTATGCATGCCTAAAAGATTCCAAAAATTAAGTTGATTTTAAATACAAAATACAAGAATATTAATAAAAAAATAAAATAAAATAAGGTTTTCGGATAGTTGGATATGGAGGTGACATTAGAGAGAGTCAACCATATGCATGCCTACGAAGGTTTTCGTTGGAGTTATAATATGAATTATTTTAAATTTTAAAACCAACTATATGAATCATCCAAAATGCACCTCCTTATTTGTCCTTTTAAATTTATAGCACTGACCTTAATTTCATCCATAGGTTGACCAAAGTTAAGTAGTTAATTAAATCTTGTTAAAAATGTTAGGTAGTTATTAAAGACATGCTTAATTAATTTATCAAAAGAATTAGTTCAATTAATTAACTTTTTTTTTTCTTCTTATTTTCAAATCCAAATTGTTTACAACAGATACAAATTTACTATAATCACGCAATAATAAAAATTTGTCTAATAACTTAAATTTTAAGTGTATATTTAAATTTACCGTAATTTTAATTTTTACATAAACTATAGTCTACACATTATTGTTTTAATAAATCACTATAATGTTAATATGATGTTACATTAAATATTTAAATTCAAAAACTACTAACCTGATGAAAGCCTTTCTCAAGGGTGAGAGGAACACCAAGCTCAGCCATACAAGCTTGAATCCTATCATCTGAGCCATACAATTTAGGATACCTTTGAATACACCTATCTTGCATCTTCTCCAATTCAACAGCCAAAGGGTAACTAATAGCAAATCCACCACCACCATAAGCCATATTATAAGAAAAATAAATATTCTGATAGTGACTTTCCGAAACTGCCCCTATATAATAAAATTGATTATGATCATATTTTTGCAACACCTTCACCAAATTATCAATCACAAAAAATGTGTCATCATCTCCCATAACAAACCACCTCACATTTTCCATCCCAAGTCTCACTGTCTCCGACACAATCCTAGATATTCTAATCCCTGACCTATCCCCATTTGGGTTATTGTACTTGAATTTTGATGTGTCACTTGATATCTTCAATGTTGGAATAAGATTTTCTTCACTAGGCTCAATTTTCACTTCTTTGTCTAACCACACATTTCCCCTTGTTTCATTATTCATCCACCATAATTTAATGTATTCTTTTCTATGGTTCCAAAATTTAGATGTGGCTCCTATTCCAAACACTATGTGAGAAATGTTGGTTTTTTCTTCAAAGGGTAGTTTTGGTGTTTGTTCAACTAGGTTTTTAATTGGAGAAATTGTGTAAGGCTTTTTGTCACATTCATGTGAATTATTAAAAATAAGGAAACCAAGGGTGTAGAAGAGAAGGATTAAGAGGAAAATTAAAGGAACTAGTTTTGTTATGGTCCATGAAGATTGAAAGTATTTTGAATCTTTAGGATTTTTCATCATAGACATGATGTATGTTGGTTTCAATTTAATGGCTTTTGAGTTTTCACATAAAAAAAAAAAAAATTAAAAGGCCAAGGAGGTAGAGAGAAGAAGGGTAGTGTGGTGAAAATTTGTGAAGTTATAAGATTTTGGGGGGGTTTTTGTAAAGCATTTAAATGATAAATAAGTATCCTATGAAATTTAAAATTAACCATATTAGTATCTTGTCTAATGTCAAAAGATAATTACTATAAGTCCTTTTTTTTTAAGCTAGTTATATGATAATTATTGAAAAGATAATGGACTTAATTACTTTTGATTTTTTTTTTTTTGACTCAACTTAATACTGATAAAAATGACAAAATTTGTGTTTCAAATGACATGTTCTTAAAGAAAAAAAGGTCACGATTCCCTACCGTCAAGTTAATTAATTATTCATAAATAAATTTTTGTCATTATTATCCATTTTTTCGTAAAGAACTCGCATTCCTTATAGTCATAGATAAATATCTTCAAATTCTGTTAAACAAGGCAATATCTTCAAAAACAATAACTATTTGACTAACTATTTTAGTAAAAAAAGAAAAGGCAATATGTTCAAAAACTGACTATTTTGACTATTCATGATACCATCTCAGTCAAAAATAAAATAAAATATTCATGCTACTATTTAATTGCTTATAAAATATTATATTTTGTGATTTGTCTCTATAATTAGTTCAGGCGTCAAAGTATTTTATCACAATCTTGTTAAACATTTAAATTTATTTATTTTTAGAGCAAACCAAAAGAACGTATATATTAACATAAATTAATAACAGCACAAGGTGTATCAGGGTTGAACTTCGGTCGAGTATGAGCGAACTTGGATCTAATTTTGTTAAACTATTTAAAACTAAGTTTGCAACTTACAAACTGAATTTCGAACAACTTTTGTATTGATTTAGGTGTGTTCTTTTTGGTGCAAGTTTGCACGTTACATGGGTGAGGCGAATTTTGGTTAGTGCGGATTTACGAGTTAGGTGAGTGAGTTGGTGTCGGGTGATGAGTTTTATTTTTTTTTATTGAAATGTTTATTTTTTTTTAATCTTTTGTTCATTTTATTTTTAAATTCATTTTTTATGAAAAAAAATATATTGGATTTTTAATATTTTTGTAAATGTTTGAGTATATTTTTATCAAAAAACCTATTTATCATACTCTTGGTACGATGACTAAGTGAAATCGATAAACTCACTCTAAAAATATTTTTTATACTTAGAGTTTTAAGCGAATCAAACGAGTTGGTATCGGGTGATGAGTTCAATTTTTTATTGGGATGTTTATTTATTTATTTATTTTTGTTCATTTTTTTTCAAATTCATTTTTTATGAAAAAAATATATTGGATTTTAAATATTTTTTTAAATGTTTGAGTAGATTTTTATCAAAAAACCTATTTATCATACTGTTGGTGTGACGACTAAGTGAAATCGATAAACTCACTAAAAAAAAACTTAAGTTTTTATACTTAGAGTTAATTTTAAGCGAATCAGACGAGTTCCGATAATCGTAGATCTATTTTTCTCACCCATATTTGTAAACTCATGTAATCCATTATGACTTGCTTGCATATCAAATTGACTCATTCGAACATCTAGAGTTCAGATGGATCAACTGATTTTGTCCAGTCTTATGAATAGAAAAATTATATGATAACCTACCTATAGACTTCAAATAGTAACAACACTTTAAGCATGAAAGAGAATGTTCACCACAATTTAATTGTTATACAACGACAATATAAAAAGTTTTATATTATCAACACATCGCAACTATTTATAAAGACGACTTTAAATATAATTTTGATAATATTAAATATCTCTAATGATCTAACAACTATAGTTAATTAAATATCTATTTACACTCACAATATATATAAATTATATATTATATTTACTCTGAGTCCAAAAGAGAAATTCATTTTTTTTTTATATACAAAAGAATATTATTGTGAATACAAATCAATAATCAAAACCCATTGCAACAAATTCAAAGTCATACAAATTGTAAGCAAACTAATGAGCTACTAGTGTAATTGAGTTTGTACGCCGCTAGAGAAATATTTATTTAAATAAAATATTTTAATGTGGAAGTATATGATAAGAAAATAATGTGAACAAACTTGAAGATTTCTTTATGTGTTTTCAAATAAGTTAGATTCTTTAAATGCTCTAATGGCTGAAGTTTGGACAATTGTATATGGCTTTAAAGTTGCTATTCAATTGGATTGACAACAAATTATTAACGAATTTGATTCCAAAGTGGTTGTTGACATAATTCATCGTTGTTATACCTCCATTCAACATCTACAATCGGTCCTTGCAAAAGTTATTGCTCAATCTTATTGATTTCCATAACTAACAAGTTAAGTGGTGTCTATTGATCGTAAAAGTAATAAATGTGTTGACCTCTTTGCATGTAGAACTCATAATGCAAATTTTGGTGTAGTTTTGTTGTGTTCGTATTTTCATATTTTAGATAATATTATGTGTATGAATATTGAGAGAGGCAATTCCCCTAATTTATATTCTTAATAGATTTTTCTATTCAACAAAATGAAAATACTTGTATAAAAACAATTGTAGTATGGTAATCAAAAAAACAAGTTAAATCCTCAAGTTGAATAAAATTTCACATATAGACCACAATATACACAAAGAAAATCATCACACACTATAATATGTATTTTCATGATTGTAGTCGGGGACCTAAGTAGTCATGATCCCCCAACATTTTTAATTATTATTTTTATACTATAATTATAAAATAATACTCCATCGAGTTCTAAATATAGGAGAAAATTAGGTCAACACAAAAGTTTATATATATGGCTTAAAATTCAATTGGAACAAATATATCAATTTTTATTGCATCAACTTTATTTTATATTTGGGACTCGATTGAGTATACTTTACCTTGGCTTTAATATATAAAATGACACAAAATTTATTGGCTCTTTTGTATTTCATTTGTTTGCCATTATGAAGTATTTTGTGTGATTTTTTATATGATTATTTTTATTTATTACCATTATCAATTTTTTTTATCATCTTTTAAAACATTTCACTTTTAAATTAATATATTTCTTTGCACCATTATTACAATTTATAATGAAAAATTCATGTACATTATCTTTTTCTAAATTTAATTGAAAGACTTTATTTTTTAAAGTTGAAAAATAGTTAGAAAAAATAATTCACTCACTTCTTTTACTTATAAATTCTTAAATTGCTTGTACATATTTTTTTACCAAAAAATTGCATGTATATGTTGTGCACTAAAAGCATGATACTCTCTTTTTTCTCATAATTTTATTGCGAGTAAAATTGTTGATTTTATTATATATTAATATAATATCATTTGTATTTTTGAGTTTATTTGTTATTTGTAATCTAACACAATTTTTTACTTTTTAAACTTTATTGTGATTTTGTAGGGTGAATTGTATAACTTTATATATTCTCTTAATTAAATTATTAAAAAAATTCATGATTTTTATTGAGATATTCGTACAATAATATTTTTTTAAATACTATATCTCATACCCGATATTAGTATTATACCCATACATATGCATCAAACTATAGATCATTAGATATTATATTTTATAGATAATAAAATAATGCAATATATTATAAATTATGTTTAGTAATATGTGAGAATTTTAAATAGATTTTTTTTACTTGTTTATATGCAAAATGAGCCACATAAAAATATTTATACTATTATGTATAATAAATGATTAGAGATGATATTATATTAAGACTGATAAACAAAAAACAAAAAAAAATTATATTATTAGGATTTAATCTATATATACTATAAGTGTAAATAGTTTTTACACAATATGTTGAGGAGCTCGGGGGATCATAACTACCTTTAAAGTCATGCACATGAATGATTGTGATGTGTTATGATTTCTAAGAGACATTGACAATATATCTCAACCCAAAATCTTAAGGTAATAAGTATATGGATCACCTATTTTATATATTCAAACATTTCCTCCATTCATAGTTGATGTGACATTTGAATCCAACAATCTCCCCATAAAATGCGAATCACCCACAACACTAGACTTGATCTACACTAGGATTTCCGACTCTCGCTCCCCCACCAAATTGAATCAAAACTTTAATACTAATTGTTGGAGAATCTAAGGCGTGCAACAACAGCAATGAACTAATGTCTAAGATTCCTTAAAGATCTTGACACCACATCTCAACTCAAACCTTTAAGGCAACGAGAATGGATCACCTCTCTTATAATCCAACATCTCCTCTATTATTAGTCGACGACTTGACGTGAAAGTTAGATACTGACACTTGAATCCAACACAAGTAAACTCATGTTATTAATGTCATGTTACTAATAATTGTAGGATCCAACATATATTATGCATTCATGAAAGAAAATAGTACAATAATATTTTTGAAGATTGTGATATTTTCAAAAAATGAATTGTCCCCATTCTAAAAAGTACTGCAACGAAAACCAGAACATTTTAAATAATAAATTAAACTAAAATAATAATTTAAAAAATGAGTGGTATAATTAAATATAAATAATAGTAGTTTTATTTTTAAAATAAATAAAATTTTGTATAAATCAAAATTACAAAATGTATTAGAGATGACCTGGAATACATTGTTAATGTAAGTATTTTTAATTGAAACTCATTAATCACTTGAATTCATTCCTTGATTATATAATCTTTTTGATCGATATAATAGTTATCATTCTTAATTTTTCTTTATTAATATGCGTCATAATTAATTATTATTACTCTATTGAAAAATTGAATGTATATATTATTCTATTCTATATTAGTTTTTATATTTT